>QNUK01000183.1:757500-845000 GCA_013621035.1 Clarias magur | reverse complement strand
AGTCACCACACTACGGTAGCGTCATCTGGGAGGTAGTGTAAGGTGCACCTCACAGTAATATGTCTGAGGGAAAATCAAACAGAAGGTGTTGCGTCCGTCCCAGTCTCGGATCGCAAGTCTAAACCGTCTAAAACTTAAGCGAGCATGAAGTGCTCTGCTGTAGATGTCCAGGTAAAGGTTGCGGTTTCTATGTTTTGAGGTTGCAGTTGCAGCGTTGCGTTTGGCTCGTTTATTTAATGTGGTCTCAGAATCATTTTATCGAAGCTATTTTAACGTAAAAATTTAAAATTAAAAACACCGTCCCAATGGTGGACATCATAGCAAAGCCATTACAGCTACATATATTACAACACTTATACATCTTAGAGCTCCGGCTGGGTTTGTCAAGACATCTGCAGGATCATCATCGGCTTTTAACCCGCAGCATGCATGACGTTTGTTTACGTCAAACACTGGCTTATTGGCTTCCCTAAAGGAGAGCGCTCTCTCAGGATGAAAGGTCCGTTCAGTTCACTGACACTGATAAAGACCAGGGTGCGAGCCAGTTACAGAACTTCTGGCACAGACAAATGTGACCAGCTCAATTCGGTGGCATGTTCATCACACATTTCATAAAAGAGTAATGACTCAAGATCTAGAAGAGGAGTCTCATCGCTCTCATGTTGTCTCAGGGGGTTTTACCTTGCTGCTCTTGCTATAGTTGATTCTCAACCACAGACGGCCGTGGCATTGTTAGAACGTTTTATATCGAGTCCATATCCTCATTCCAAAGACCCTTTTTTTCATGACTGGAATACATTCTCGAGAGCAACAGTTGACCTAGAAAGTGGCCGGTGTTAAAGATGGACCTGACAAACTATCAGCTTGTTGTAGCTGTAAAAAAGTTTATCAGTAATTTCAGAAGTCGTGCTATGCAAACTCAGTGTTGCATCAGTCTGGAGTGGAGAGATTCTCGAGCTTTTACAGAGAACATGAGGCAAAGATCTGAGAAAGCGTGCTTCGAACTCCTTCTAGCCATCACGGCCTGACGCTGCGCGTGGCATGTTAGCGAAACAAACAAGTAATATTATTCTGCAAGTTATTCCCAACTCACATATGGATATGTTAAAGTGTGTGAAGGTTTAACAGGAAAACGTCACACTACTATTCTAATCCAATGAGACGAAGGAGCTTAAAAAAAA
The DNA here is from genome assembly GCA_013621035.1 of Clarias magur. Taxonomy (NCBI): domain Eukaryota; kingdom Metazoa; phylum Chordata; class Actinopteri; order Siluriformes; family Clariidae; genus Clarias; species Clarias magur. The sequence continues at coordinate 843,819 of QNUK01000183.1, read as the reverse complement.
ATAATAATAATGCAGCTCTTTAGATTGAAAAGAAAAGGAAAGCAATTTTCTCGCAGTCCTGCTGGAATCAATCAGGACCGTGATAAGATGTGTGTGATGAGCTGCACGGCTCTGAGTCACTAAAAACAGAACACTTGACAGCTTGTAAAGTGCTCGTTAACAAAGACCACTCAAAGCATATGATTCATATTTGAAAAAGAACATTAAGTTGTCCATTAACTTTACAATTGACTTTATTTAAAGAAACTGTCCTTGATTGATTATATAATTTAGTTAGCTAAAGACAGGCAGGAAAGCGCCGAGCTTAAATCAGCCACTTAACACTTAGGAATTGGATTTTTGATAAATACAGTAAGTTTTTAAAATGCACATGTGAAATGTTTATTTACCGTGTGCAACGTTATATGAGCTAATCGTATAGCTGCGTGCTACTCGTTGTGCTAAATCAAGCTTCATAATTGAATAAACCATCTGTATGTCATCGAGGCTAAAAATACTGGACTGCGTTAGTAAAATGTCGGTTTCGAAGCAACTCGGAACTTCTTCAGAACAGGAATCTTGCTAAATTACTCCGAGCTAGCGGCTTTCCTGTCACACAGATGTTGCGCTAGTGTTACCTTAATCGCTGACTTAGCCTGGAGTTGTCGTTTTTTTTAGGAATGTGCTACTAGGTCCATGTTCAGTGGTGGCTCAGAGGGCTGAGGCACTGAGTTACTGATCGGAAGATCGGCGGTTCGATTCCCAGCTTAGCCAGGTTGCCGTTGTTGGGCCCTTGAGCGAGGCCCTTAACCCTGTCTGCTCCAGGGGCGCTGTACCATGGCTGACCCTGCGCTCTGACCCCAGTTACACTGTGATATGCGAAGAAGGAATTTCGCTGTAATGTATATGTGACAAAATAAAAAGGCTTTACTTTAGGCTTTACTTCATTTCTAAGCACCATTCTGAATGAATTGAAGATGAACGTTTGCGAAGATTTTTACGGAAACATGTTGATTGACGACGAAAACTTAACAAGACTCATGAAGACTGAGGAAGGGTTGTTGAGTGAAGATGAAGAATGATGAAAACTTATGGAGACACACAAAGGCTGGCTGATTGAACACAATAGCTTACAAGACTTGTTGATTGAAGATGAAGACTTCTGAAGATTTACAAAATCCCGTTGATTGAAGATGAAGATCAACCGGTGTGAGGATGTACGAAGACTTGTCCAATGACAACGACTTATGAAGATCGACTTATGAAGGACGAAAGATTAAAACGAGATCTGCAGACGTACAGCATGAAGACAACGACTTACTCACAAGAACCTACCAAAGCTTCATTTTGAAGATGAAGACTTACAAAGACTCATGGACAGGTGTTGACTTAAGACAAATAATTATAGAGACTTATGGAGACTTTTACGTTTCAGCATAGGCTTTGAGACGCTTTTCTAACTTCTCTTCATTTTGATCACATTCTAGTCAAACAGGACAGGGAGACAATGATGTACTGTACCTTACGCTCCTGAGGTTTCGGCCAGTGACGGTGTCCATAACTGCATCAGGATGCAGGATATTGACATTACAGTGGAACCTCGGATTGCGAGTAATGGTTTACGAGTGTTCCGCAAACCGAGCAAAGATTTTTAATAAATTTTTAATCGGAAACCGAGCAAGTTTTAGTTTATGAGCGCCGAGTATTATGTATCACGCATGCGACTCTTATTTTGAGATCGAGCGGCAAGTGATCACAACTGAGCCAATGATTTTTCTCTCTCTTGCGCTGCGGAATTGTGTGTAATCGTCTCCCCTGCTGCGTCTTAGTGCTCGTCTCTTACTGGTATAATCATATAAGAGACTTATTATATAAGTCTCTCTCTCTTTCCTATGTGTGTGCACACGTAATTTGACACTGTGCCCCCAGCCCCCCTGAACCCCCCCCCCCCCCCCCCCCCCAATAGAAAACTAGGTTCTGTCGTGATTCTTTTCAAAGGTAAGGTGCTGGTTCATTTGTTATTTTCTATTTTTTGCTCGCTCACAAGACTATACAAACGGAATCACTTAACTCTCTGGATTTATTTTAACTTTCTTTTTTATATTAAGTGCAGGTTAATTTGTTTTATTTTTACTTTATATATTGTATTAATTATTTTTATGTATTTTATTGTTTTGGGCTGTAGAACGAATAATTAGAGTTTTCATTATTTCTTTTGGGAAAATTTAATTTGGTTTACGAGTGTTTTGGAATACAAGCCCACTTCCGGAACGAATTATGCTCGTAATCCAAGGTTCCACTGTAATTGTTTATTAATATCACTGCATTTATATTGGGTTACATACGCATATAAATTTAATTTAGGCTTAAATTGGTTTGAGCCCTGTCTGGTTGAAAGACACATACTGTAGCTGTGTTCTGGTTCCTGCAGAATCTAGAACACTAGATTTACACAAGGGTTCTAGAATTAAGTGTTAATGATTTTGCTTTAATTACTGCTTTCTATGTTTTTAGACCACATGCACATAGAAATGCGTAAGTATATCCAAAGGATTGTATAATAAATAAATAAATACATAAATAAATAAATGTAATAATAATTTTTAAACAGTCTGAAAAAGTTGTGACTTTGCCAGGCGTGGAGCAGATGGTGAGAGAGACTCCAGGGATCATGGTTTTAAAATGACTGATTTATTTTATTCTTGAGGTCATCGAGTTTCAAATTTCAGATCCATAACAACAAGCTGTTCAGAAGCGTCGCAGGAAATAAGTTCTTCTTTGAAAGATGGAACTTCACAGAGTCTCACTTCAGCTAGGGTAGGACTCGTGTGTTGTTTTGAGTCGAGACTGAAATGAACATTAACGTCGATTGTATGTCTGTTTACATGGACTGTAATATTCCACTAATAACGGTAATAACAGCTCAAGAGAAACAGCCTGTCCCGACCCAGGATGATCTGAATTGGATAATCTGTTCAGCAGGTAAATATTTGCCATGTAAACACTTGATTTGGTCTGATTGTTTCTCTCTTGCAAGAATAAATATAATCTTCTTGTGCATGTCTGCCTCACTGGGGGGTAACATTAGGTGACGTGACCAGTTTCAACCAAGCGTCTATTCCCATCAGTAAACTCACCCATCAGACAACTCTCTCTCTCTCTCTCTCTCTCAATCACAGAGACTGAAGTCCTGTAAACGATCAGAACACGGAAGGCGGGATTTACTGGGAAAGATGGGAAGACTGATCTAACCTCAAAGTTAGGAAGAGAAAATCCTTCTTCTTCTTCTTCTTCTTCTGTTGTGTTCCTAGAAGGTTAAATAAAAGACTAAATGCTTCAGAACTACTATCAAAGTGTCAGAGATTTATATTATTCTGATGATTTTTTATTGTGTATGATAAATTACACACCCGTCTCATCACAAACACACACACACGCGCACACACACACACACACACACCTGTCTCCGGTTTGCATCCAATCAGCGGAGTGTATTTACCAAACTCTCCATTTCTGTTGCAATTACACGTTGAGAACCTGAAGGTAACCAATAAAACCAATAGAAATGTTTTTTTTTTTTTTTTTCTATTTCAAATAGAATATTGCAATAGAATAAAATAATATTGCAATTTTTTCTTGATGACCTTTTTTTGTTTTTTAGAAAATTAAAATTAAATTCGTCGTATTTATGAAAGAACAACAAAATGATTAATTTTACTTGGCAAGCAAATCATTAAAGAAATACTTCTAGCAGAGTAAGCATCATTTCAAAGTTTTAAACAACTTCACAATCTGCTGTAAGTAAAGTAGGACGAGTCGATTTTTTTTATTCTCTCCCTCTCTCTCTCTCTCTCTCTTCTCTCTGTTATTTTTGTCTCGTAATTTGCCGGAGAGCTTTGTGTGGGCTGGACTGAAGTGGGATGCGATACTGCATTCCAAAAAAACTTGTATAGAGGTAATCCTATCAGGCAGCTGTCTCGCCGGTGGGACGGAGCTGCACAGCGTCTTACAGGATTCCTGAATCGCAGAGAGAGAGAGAGAGAGAGAGAGAGATGGAGCTCTGTGCAGTGAGATAGTTAACCATTTCTTTCTTTTTGACATTTAAACCAGTTTATTACAGAAGCATACCGTACCCTGCACTGCTGCCTGTTATAGATATTAATACCGATCGGGGGGGGGGGATGGAGATTGATCTGCACTCAGACTGTGTGTTAGGCGTTTCCTTCACCCTGAGCTGCTCAAGTACAATCAAGGAGTGATGTGCCTGATGTGACCAGACACGTGTATCTCAAATAATAATAATAATAATAATAATAATAATAATAATAATAATAATAATAATAGGCTTTTATCATAAACTGATGCTTTAGAAGATTGTCTAACAAACATCAGCTCAGCTTAGTAGTCATAGTAGTCACTGTCGACTCAAACCTCCAGGACTGAGGGTGTAGATCTTGCCTCCGGTGTGTGTGTGTGTGTGTGTGTGTGTGTTTCCCCTATGCTTGGTGTGTTTCTTCCTCCTACCCTGCAAAAACTTTGTTTGCAAAGATTGGCAGTTCCAAATTTCCCATAGTGTATGACTAGGTGTGTGTGTGTGTGTGTGTGTGTGTGTGTGTGTGTGTGTGTGTGTGTGTGTGTGTGTGTGTGTGTGTGTGTGTGTGTGTGTGTGTGTGTGTGTGGGCTTGTGCCCCGTGATGACTTGGCACCCCATCCAGGGCGCTTTGAGTTCTTTGAAATAGGCTCCAGTCCCCCTGTGACCCTACACAGGATAAGCCATATAGATGATGGATGGATTTATCTTCTGCCTGCAGTTATAATCGGCTAATTTAATTAACCAGAATTTCAAATTCTACATATATATATATATATATATATATATATATATATATATATATATATATATATATATAGAGAGAGAGAGAGAGAGAGAGAGAGAGAGAGAGAGAGAGAATCCAAGTAGGTCTGTTGTGCTTAAATAGATAATTAACTTGGTAAAGAGCTCCAAAGCATCAGAATGGAGAAGCTGAGTTTCCTAATTAATTTATGTAATCTGTAATTATTTATCACGATTAATCGTTGCAAAAAGGTCAGCCTTTGTGGTTAGTGCAGGTCTGAGTTATATATGACGTCAGCAAGATTCCTAAGGTATGTCAGATGCATTAAGGTTTAGAATTCTCTTACACACACACACACACACACACACACACACACACACACACACACACACACACACACACACACACACGAATGAGCAGTTAATCAATTTTTTTTGAGTCTTGACTTTGTAGATGACTTTGTAAACGAGCTCCAGCGCAATCGTTTATCCTCAGCCTGCACACGAGCGACACACACCGAGGTGACGGCGAGGTTCGGATTCCATAACCGCTGTTTGGAGCGATCTTCAAGATAAAGCGGACCATGAAATTGAAGTTTTCTCCTGTTTAGCCATGAGTAGATTTCTGAGTGCAGGCTGAAGGCCAGCGGAGAGATCCGACTAGATGTGAGAGAGCATGAGAGAGACAAATCTGTCTCGGGATTACAGACGCTAACGTAGCGTGGCTGCTGAGATCCAAGCGAACTGTCCTAAAGGGCTGATGTTGGTTAACGTATATACTGTATATCTCTAATTCCACCTGGAGCGAGAGATGTCCTGAAAAACCATGAAAAGATGCAGCGAGACTGTACACTATCCTGCTGTATACGTCTACGAGCCGCAGTAGCCGGTTATGATTTAGCCTTATTCTACAGCTTTGTTGGAATTTTTGGATCCTGCGACGCTCGCATCAGAGATCACAACCATCTCGGTCTGTTCATCTAACGCTAAAAACACTGAAATGGAAACAAACCCTCCATCGGTGAACTTCATTTTCAGTAATGTTTAGACATCCAGTATTCCTGAACACGCTGTCGTTTATTGCATTTTGTTTTATTGGCCGAAGCTTAAACAAGCCAATCAGGTTTTCTCCTTAATGTGATCACAAACCCATCAAGTAACATTAGCATTTAAATCAATGATAGCCTCCTTAACGTTTTAGTGAAGCCAGGATAGCTAGCTTGTAATAACTAGTGATGAGTCGTTCATGAACGATTCCTTCTTTTTGAATGACTCTTTAACGTGACTCAGAAGAGCGAGTCGTCTTGGAGAGTGATCCGTTTGTTTTCTACTGGGCGCCCGTGCGCAGATCATCGCAAAACCTCCGTAGGTTATGTAAATTGAGCGAATCTTCCAAATCCCGAGTCGTTCGTTCTTTCGTCACGTGACTCCCGTAGACGCTATGCAGTGCAATAGATTCAAAAGAACAAACGACTCGGACTAGAAGATATGATGGTGAGCTGCTCATTCTTTTTAGCATATGTCCTTAGCTGCATTGTAATATTCTCATTACTGGAACTATAGACAGAATGTGTGTATGGAGACGTGTTGGGGGTCTGTTTATTGAAAATGTCACATTTTATTTCATTTCTAGTCAAAAGAACGAAATGAACTAAATGACTCAAAAAAAGATTCGTTCGTTTTGATCAAAGAACCGAGTCACTAAAATGATTCAAACTTCCCTTCACTAGTGGTAACTGAGTTAAGTAGGTGTGTTCCACCCAGCAGTCAGGTTCAGTAAAACAGCACTGGGTCGCCTTCCGTTCCAGGTCACGCAGGGTCCTAGTGCCCTCTCATGTGCACGCTGCTTGTCAGCTCAGCTCACGGGTTCTCCCCTGGGGTTCAGGTAACCTTCTAACGCTTTTAACTAATCTTTACAAGGGATGCCAATAACTCTGGAGGGCCGTGTAAATAATATAACAAAAAAAAATCTAGACTTTCACTTTTAACACTCACCCTAAATACAGTACAGGGAAAAACAAGGACTAGAAATGTAAATAGATTTTCACTCTTTTGAACTCTTTTGAGCTCCAAAATGCGGATCTGAACAAAAGTAGGAAGACATTTGGAGAAAACTTTCAGGCAAGGTCGTACACAGGAAGTTAACGCTGCAAACCCTGAGATGCTCCTGAAAATAAATCATAAGAAAAAAAAACTCTAGAATGAAACATTCAGAAACAGGGTAACAGACGTCTCTCGAGGTAGTCGCAAAATTGTTCAATCACGTGAATTTTGTGAAATTTGCAAAGAATTACGACACACTTCAAGGAACGCTGCTGGAGGAAAATAATCAACTCCATCACAGTGTCTTGTTCCTGATTATTACATCCTGTTTCAGAGCGTTTTATTCCGGGAAATTTCCCGTGATTTGACCCAAACTCTTTATTTTATTTTATTTCTTTCACACAAAGGCGTCAAACATCCCGTGTATTTATTATTTATTTCCTTTTACAGTCATCTGTACAGTCTTTTTTTTTTTTCATTTTCCATTTTATCCCCGTTCAGCCTCCTTCCTTCTTTTCCCGTGAATTCCCGTGGCAGAGCAGACTGAGACTGAGGCTTTCTGTGAAAGGAAAGAGCGATCCACGAGAACATGCAATTAGGACAGGAGTCGTTGTCTCGCTCGGTGTTTTTGTCCAGGAGAATGAGAGATCGCTCTCCTAAGGAACAAATGCGGGGCCTAATAACGGCTGATCTCTTCGCTCTGCCGCTGATGAGACGCCGTCGAGGGGATTTTCAGAGACGAGAGGCTGCTCTGTAATTATAGCGGCCCGCTCCGAGTGTCACCTCTTCAATCACGCTCCATTATCCTGCGTCCCCACAGGTCTGAATGTTCGCTTCACAGGGGTGTTTCCCAAACCTCGGCTCCTGTATCACATACCATTGTGGTGGCGCAGGTACGAGTGATTCACTACCACGCTGCTTTTCCTCACTGTTCCCTTTATCCTCGGGTGATTAGGATTTGATATTATCGCTCAGGAGAATGAGAAAGACGGAGACCTATTTAACTTACAGGACGATCTGAGGACATCGGCAGAGATCAAAACCTGGACTAGAATCTTTGGACCAGAAGAAGAACATAACCAGACATCCAGTTCTCGGGATTCTAAAGGAAATTTTGTATTGAGCGACGCATCCGTTCCAGCCACACAAACATATATTACCGATATTACTCATTTCCAACATTGTCATCTCAGTTTGCATGTTCTCCTCATATTTGGTTGGTTTCCTCCTGGTTATTTGACATTTGACACCCGATCCAGGGTGAACCCCGCCCTCATGACCCGAGCCCCAGGGGATACGGGCCTCCCGCGACCCGAGACGACAGAATCAACGCTATGGAGAATGAATGACCCGAGAGAGTGAGAGATTTTCTCCTGCACTTTTTAAACCAGTAAAGATGCAACCAAACACACACACACACACACACACACATATAGATATACTGTACATTACAGCAATTGTTAAAGTAAAATAATAGTCGTTTAAATTGCTCATTAAATATGAATAAAACCCTGGAATTAGACGCTCATGTAGGAAAACAATTAACAACAGGATGGTGTAATGAAGCGGAGCTACTATCACCACGACAGAGTCTATTCTTTTCCCCTTACAGCGCGTGAAGTGATTTATTTGTCTTATATGACACAAGCCTGATCACATTTATCTTTTTTTATTTTTTTTTTCAGAATAAAGATCTCAAAGTTGTTTACAGTTTCCTCTGACAGGCGACAAAGTGAGAAGCACTGACACTAGAGAGTCCTTCATTAAATGTCCGAAGAACCTGTCCTTTCCCCGTGAATAAGCTGTTACTAAGGAAACCGTAAAAGATTAGCTGCTGTACTGTGTAAAAAAGTTTTTTATTTATTTATTTATTTTTATAATAATATATAATTGAATATACAAATTTATATATACATTTCAGGTGACCCACAAAAAGCTCCAGATGATGGTAAAAAAAAAAAAAAAAAAAAATTATAATAATTCTTAGAAAAACAAGAGAGCCCTCACTCACAATGACGTCCGCAGTTTCAGATATCAGCACTATCGTAGCGTCAATGATGACGTCATCGCCTTGGCGTCATCGTGATGATGTCGTAGTGCTTGGGCCCTATTAAATGGATAAACGAATCAACACTTTCCGACCGATCGGAGCGGAGAACGGTACGGAACAGCCCGGCTTTCTGTCAGGAGGTAAACAGTGCGCGAGTATCAGATAGACGTGACGTTAAATATCTTGTCAGCGTGTCATTGCGCTCCAGCTGAGACGCTAATCACGATCGAGCCGGAGGGAGCCGGATCGGGGAAACTGCGACGGCTGGGTGATTGGATGAGCGGATTGATGACGGGGATCGAGTCGGTGGAGCGCTGGCCCCTGGGGATGAGTCTCAATAAGCCGCCTCTCGAAACAATAAACTCCCACTGTCACAGGAAGCGTCCTCTAAACGTATTTCATTTCAGCGCCTCTGTCTTTTTTATTTGTCCTCCGTCAAGTAAGTTTGTGGCTCCACGCGGCTTAGAGTCACGGAAAGATTGCCTGTTTCCCCAAATAATTGCCTTATACTGCGCTTTTGTGTGTGTGTGTGTGTGTGTGTGTGTGTGTGTGTGTGTGTGTGTGTGTGTGTGTGTGTGTGTGTGTGTGTTAGTTACAGAGGGACCCGAGGGGAAATAATGCTCAGAAAGTGAGACCACTGACTGACAGACAGGACGAGGAATAAACATCACATTATCATAAAATCAAAGCATTTTTATTCCTAAAAACACTCGACTGACGCGTCGCCTGCAGAAGAGAAGAAAGAAACAAAGAGACGAGTTACTGATAATCAGGTTTCTGCCTCAAATAATAACACAATATGTTCTGTGTGTGTGTGTGTGTGTGTGTGTGTGTGTGTGTGTGTGGTACAAATGTCCTTTTTTTTATTCAGTTTAGATTTTATTTCCTTGTATATTCATAATTTTGCATGTTTGTTTCATACATGCGAAAGTTTGCACACCCTTAATATTTTTGAAGGTTTTTTTTTTTTCATTGTTTGTTTGTTTGTTTGTTGTTTTATTCATTTTTTTTTTTGCATAGATGTGAAAGTTTGCACACCCTTACTATCTGCTGTTTTGCATTTTGTAATCTTGTTGGCTTTTATTCTCAGTAGGTGCAAAAGTTTGTACACTGGTACTACTGGTGCTATATGTTTTTTTACTGTTTGTTTATTTATTTATTGTTGTGTCTAGCTACATGTTTGTTTGTTTGTTTGTTTGTTTATTGAACGCTTGCTGTCTGTTGGTTTGTATTTTTTAGAGAATTTACTAGGTTTTATTTATTAATTTTTATTTTTAAAAATGCTTTGTATAACTTTTTCTTTTTGCCTTTTTTTTATTTGGTGTAAAGTTTGCACGCCCCTATTATTCTCCAGTAAATCATTACCAGTTGTTTGCTGTTTTCTCCTTCAGTGCCTCTGTTTCTTTTTTTAATTCCACACATTTTGTTCTGCATCCTCTCCCATGTCCTCCTTTACTTTCTTCTCCTGCTCGGTTTGTAAGCTCAACATTTTCTGGTTTCACAGCACGTAAAGGCGTCCTTTCTTTCTTTCTTTATCCTGATTGCTAATCCGTCTTTTGTTTGAACGTTTCATGGCTCAAATGAGACTTAATAAAAGTGAACATGTTGCCTGCTTTAAGTCATTAAAACACTTAATGAGGCTCAAATAAACAAATTAACACATGTTTCAAAGCGACGCAAACGCCGGAGCTTCGCAGGCAGAAATGCGCTGGAGATTAACGCTCCGTTCGGACACGAGCGGATTCCTGAGCCTGAAATCAGCCGTTCGTTTAGTTTAGACGTTTAGACCTCAGTATAGACAGACCCCCGGTGAGTAAATACAGAGACATCAACAGAAAGTATAACGATATGCAATATACAGTATGTAAAACATTCAGCATTAGCTTGCTGTTTAAAAACGTTTGGGATTTTACACGTGTTTTACCGCACTTTCATTTACTGATTCACTTCCAAGTGACTCAAAATAACCCCACAACTGGCTGTGGCCCGATATTAATGTCCTTTCTCCTCGCTACAGCTGGGATAAGATCTCTACCACCATCTCCAGACTGAGCGTGGAGCAGATGTTCATGTAAAAGTCAGTTGCGCGAGCGTAGCACCCGAGCGAACGCGGCTTAACCTGCGTGTTTGCTCCGATCCCCACTCGTGTCCGACGCCTCTGACCGGATCTGTCGAAGCTAAATAAAAGCCGTGTTTGCTCGCTTACTCTCAGAGGCTAAGTGGTCAGTGTTTTCTTTTCCATTTTTTTGTAAAGAACAACACGGATCACCGTGTTCCCGCCGTCTGGCTGCTCGGCGGAGAGGAGAGTTGAGCTCGGCTGGCTGGAGCTGATACGAGGAGTCACTGAGCCGCGAGAAACACACTTTAACACAGTCGGAGTGGCTTTCACACAAAACAGGAGCACTTCGTGTTATGTTTTTTTTTTTTTTGGAAGACTGGCAGCTTCATGGTTCTGGGAAAGCTTTAGTGAGGTTCGGAGAAACTCGTCAAGCTGCAGAGGACTGAAAAAATATTCATCTGCTCGTTGCTCATTTGAGCTTAAGACCACAGTTATAGTCTGCTGTATCGTCATATATGTGTGTTTATTACATCTGCATTTCTAATAAACACAACTGGCAACACAACGTTGTATCTGATACGCTTATATAATACACTTTGGCACAACCTATTAAGAAAGTAAAAAAAATTAAAAAATCTACATCATTTTTAAAAGCTTACTGACTTCTCAATCAGAAAAAAAAACACAGAAACAGAAACTCTGTGTGTGTGTGTGTGTTCGTCTTACCTCACCGTTATACTCTTTACATAAACATTGTGGAACATCACTTACGTTACTGCAGCTACCGTACACGCGGTTTCTCCTTCACTTTTTTTCCCGCTCTTGTCGCCCCCTAGTGGCCCTCAGTGTGTTTTACAGTGAAACATACACATTCTTAAAAATATATGAGATAATAATCGCTGATTTATCTCTACAAGAGTCGTACAACTACATATAAATAATAAATCCATGAAATATAGATTTTTTAAATATTTTTTTTGCTTAAATTTAAATCTCCAAGGTGTTGAGATCGTATAAGGAACCTTTTAAGGAATTTCCATTTTTAAGGAAAATGGGTGGAGTCTGGAGCTGGAGCTGAGGGCGGAGCTAATTCCAGAAGGTGAACGAGAAAATTTTGTCGCTCCACTTTTCTTTTTGCAAGTGACAACGCTGCCATGACGGTAACCATTCATTTATAGGCTGATTGATTAATTGTTTAATGATTCAATAATTTTCTGAGGCTTATAAATCATTCTCCAAGTTAAAACCAAGGGAAAAAAAAACTGGACAGTCAGGGATGTCAGGGTGTTAAATGCTGTAAGCGCTCACAAACATTTCCATTTTTAACAGATAACCTAAAGGGTTTCGTTTCTACGCCGTCCTCGTACCTTCTCAGCTTGTGAAATTTCTTCATTCCTGATCTTTTAAGTGCAGAGTATTGCTCTCTGAGTATGTACGGGTTCATGTTTTGTGTGTGTGTGTGTGTGTGTGTCTGTGTGTGTGTGTGTGAGAGAGTGCGCTCACTCTCTGTACATCAAACGAGCTACAGCATTCAGAGGAAGGGTCTCACAGCCGCACCTGGTGCCTCTCCATGCCGCTCCGAGGTGTTTACTGTGAGCTGCACATGTCATCGAGTTATTAATGCATAAAGGTACTGCTAATGAGTGTGTGATGGTGTTGATAGTGTGTGTATGTGTGTGTGGTGGCAAACATGATCTGTGTGTACATTTGGACCACGCTTTGCTAGTTGCTCCACTATTATATTTTAAACAAAGGTCATATGAAGAGAGCATTAGCATACACTTCTTACCACACACACTCACACACACACACACACACACACGTGCTGCAAAATGCAACACTGCCCCCATCAGGTGGTTGAAGCTGTCAGTGGGTTTTTGTGGTGTTTTATCAGGAATGGATTTCAAGCTAAATAGATTCATTTGATTTGAATAACACACAGAGGAATCTCATTTAAATGACTAAAATTGGAAATTTGTTTATTTATTGGTTACAAATTTCAGAAAATCAGATGGCAAAATCTTCAGCAATGCTCCTACCGTGTCAACGTCATCATCATCATCATCATAATTAAAACAAAGCTTGTTTATACACAAATCAAAACAAAACGACCAAAGCAGCACATGCCACCCGTATTATCTTCCCAAATCTCACACCTTCATGTTGGGAGCTCCATCCACCTTCTTCCAGGTTATCATCTGCTTTCACACTCCACTTCCTCTCTGAGCTCCCGTCTCTCCTCTTCCTTTCTTCCCGAACGAGGAGCTTCGGCTCGTCGTGTTCAAACATCTCCGGGTTCTCGGGGTTCCTTTGTGTTGAGAAGAAACTCTGCTGGGAGAAAGAGAGATTCAACCTCCTGCTAGGTTTTACTCCACGGACTTCATTATCTCCGTCTTACACTCGCTCTTTTACACTCTCTCACACCCTCACGCGCACACAGCATGTCATAAAAATCCATAAAGCTGCCGTTATTTGTGTAGAAGGAGAACTGTCACACTGTAATCGGAGAGATAAATGGCAGGACTGACTGCTGAGCTTCAGCTCCGAAACGATGAGCGATTGAGCTCCAGAACCTTTAAAGGACACTTTATCCTCACTCCCAAAGTACCAGGAACGGTACCAGGGTAATTGAATCTCCTGTAAGGCTTTAAGCATCGAGATAAACATATTTGGCATTCATTAGAGTTTGTACCGATCACTCAACCTCAGTCTAACACTCCTGAGGAACAGAAAGGTTCTTCAAGTCTTGAAGCTTTGATTGAGCTAAATGCTAAAGAAAGAAATTTGGGGTTTGTACTGCACTCTTAAGCCTTTTTCATACATACGGTACAGATGAGAAATTTCGCAAAGAGCGAGAAAATAGTCATTCCGTGGCCGGCAAGAAGTGGGTGTATGGATTTGCAGAGAGCTTTGAAGAGGACATGGAGTTCTCAGCAAGTGTACAATGAGCTTGCGGTGAGAACGAGGAACAGCTGGAGAGCTCATGGTTTCGTGAACGGTGAGAGTGAGAAGTACTCGTAGCGGAGACGAGAGCTTGACGAGAGGCCATCGACTACATGGAGAGATTGTCTTTTAAGGGCCACAGCAGAGGATTTCTTCATTTCTTCAGAGATGGGAAAAAACTAGGAGATCCCAAACCCAACGATTTTGGGGAGTGCCCAGAGTTCCAGGAGAGCACTACAAGAGAAATGTAGACTTTTTTTTTTCTTTTCTTCTCATGAATAGTCTATGAAAAGAATTGAGATGTCCGATAATTTTGTAGCTTTTTGTTGAAATGGAAGAGAGGATGGGGGAGTGTGAAGAGAACTCTACAAGAGCCCGGGAGTTTCTGGAAATTTCCAGGATAGTGTCAATTTCCTCGCCAAAATCACTCTCTAAGGGATTTCTCGTTGGATTCCTGTATCACTCTCACTCACTCATCATCTATACCGCTTAATCCTGTATTCAGGGTCACGGGGAGCCTGGAGCCTATCCCAGGAGGCTTAGGGCACATGGCAGGGTACACTCTGGACAGGGTGCCAATCCATCGCAGGGCCCAGACACACACACTCACTCATTCATCCACACACACACTACGGGCAATTTGGGAACGCCAATTAGCCTAACCTACATGTCTTTAGACTGCGGGAGGAAACCGGAGAACCCGGAGGAAACCCACCAAGCACGGGGAGAACATGCAAACTCCATGCACACAGAGACGGGAATCGAGCCTGGCCGGGGATCGAACCCGGACCCTGGCGGTGCAAGGTGGCAGTGCTAACCACTACACACTACAGCAATGGAACACCATTTAAAAGGTTCCATTAACTGGAGATCCTTGATTTAGTATTTAGCACCATTTTGCGATAAACTGATTTAGACTAATTCTGATTGGTCAGAAGGTTGACCGAAAGAAGAAGAAGGTCGATTAATTTCTATACCTGTGTAACTTACTATCTTTAAGAGAGAAATTAAAAAATGTAGCCTGATGGTGTAATGGTCATTTACAGCTGCTACGATATAAGTGAGAAAAGGAAGTCGTTTCATGAATAGCGGAAATGTAACAATAAATGTATTTTTAAGATCAATATTTATACCACTACTACTCAAAATTAGACTGACACACAGTCTGAACCATGATGATACATGATGGACATCAATAAGGAGCTGAAACGCGTGAAGTCCACTCTGGAGAGACTCGGACATGTGCAAGAACATTACATGAAGATCCTTTGTTTGACCCACGAAGCCATACATTACATGTGATTCTCCTCCTTATTTAAAATTAGAGAATAAATCCTCTCCATTTGCAGGCTGCATGCTGTTCCTAAACTCAACCCAAATCTCCCGCATGATTAAACGTGAGTCTGGTCCTCCGAACGCACGCTGCGTTTTTGATTGATTTTCCTTTAGGAGGCGAAATGCCAGCACCTCACCGCTCATCCCTCATACAGAGCTGGATTTGCATAAGTGCATAATGTATGTGAGGTGCATGTCGAGGAGACGAGAAGCTCTTAAGAGAGAAGGCTTATTTGCTTTATATATATATATATATATGCACATGAGGGGAGGGGAATCCTGAGGACAATCATGTCTGAAAACGATGGAAATGGAATGTGTCATCCCGACACAGAATACAGAACAGATCAAACAGAAGTGACTCTTCACTGCCTGAGAGAAGTTACCACTCATTCTCTATAGAGCTTTTCCCAGGGGACTCTGGGCATTACCCTGGACCAGGGTGCCAGTCCACTGCAAGGCACAGACACACTACAGTACGGGCAATTTGGAAACGCCACTTAGTCTAATATGCATATCTTTAAACTGTGGGAGGAAACCCACCAAAGACGAGGAGAAGATGCCAACTCCACAGGCCACAGTGCTAACCACAACCCCATGGGGCCACCACAAAGATGATTGGTTTTTGTTTTTATTACAGAATAATCGACTTTTTAATTTATAGTTCTAGAAATTACAATTATTTATAGAGTCTTTAGTAGCGCTTCATAAACAATAAACTTAAGAAATACACCATATACAGGAGGACAGGTTTATAAAACACTCCACTGTATTTCCACTACATAGTTTTATTATGGACAAGTGCAAGTGGCAGTGAAGTGTCTTGTTGTTCCCCAGTACTTCCTGATGACTGTAGCGCATATGGATCATTATACTTCCTCAGATGCTTCCACGCAAAGCATCTGATTGGACAAACCGGACATCATAGATGCACAAATGGGAACACCACTGAGAACAGTCCAAGATCCCAGAACTCATTCAATCTGCAAGTCAAACCTGGGACTCGCGATGAAATTTCTGGTGAATGTACTGTAGGCATAAAAGCAGTTGATATTTACAGAAGACGTCGAGCACAGTACAAGGGTGATAAGACTTTTAGCCACAGTGAAACATTCTATTGGTGCAAACGTTTTACAGAAGTCCATACGTCCGTGTTTGACGTTCCCAGTCCACTGCTGTCATTCCCGTTAACAATCAGCAAGTGGAACGCCGGATCCTAGAAAAATCAACAAATAACATGTCGGCAACTTGCGGAGGACTTGGCATCTGTCTGTGAACTGTGCACACAACCATTCACCAACACCACTTGAACATTACAGGAACTCGGTTGGAAGTTATCGACACATACAGTCCTGATCTCACTCCAAGTCATTTCCATATATTTGGGCTATTAAAAACAGTTCCTGGGAGGCCATGGGTCCAGTGTACAAAGAAATAGTACCCAAGCACTATTGAAACACCGAGCTAAGCTAGGCTATTAGTGTTGTTGTTCTTTTGACTGCTCCTGGCAAGGGGCCACACATACAAGCTTGGGTCTTTCATGCCGGATGCCCTTACTGATGCAACCCTCCCATTTTATCCAGCTTGGGACCAGTGGCTGGGAATCGAACCCAGCCCTTCTGCATGGCAGGCAAGAAACCAAACGCTGAGCCACCAGTGACCATGGCTAAGTGCATTAATGTAGCAGGGGACTGTGTAGAGAAATAAAGGGAGTTTGAACTAACTGAAATGTGTCCTGTTGTTCTGCACAATCTAAACAATGCGATAAACAATGATGATAGAACAGTTCTCAGTTACTTCTTAATCTCACCAAAGTCTAAAGAAACTTCCTAAAATAAAACAAAGCCCTTCCCCATTTGATGTGTGAAGTGCACATCAGGCGTGTGAGTGACGTTATCAGGGTGTCCATATCCATGCAAACTCCTGCTACACACTCAGCTGTCCTCAGCGTTAATGATATACTCCCTGCATCAGTGCTTTGTTTGTTATATGAAATGAACTGTCTCGCAGGTGAATCGGTGTTTGTGTTTCTGCCTATGGAATTGTGTCAGTATTTCGTGGCTGTTGGCTGAAGACAAGCATGCGATTCTTTTGGACGAGTTTCCTCATGCTCGGTGCGACTCGAGAACCGGAGCCGATATCTATCTGCATGATGGATGACTGAGCCAGACTCGGGGGAGAGGAGAGGGCCGAGCGGTTTGAGTGAGAGATCAGACAGATGGCACAGGAGGAGAAGAAGTCTCAGCAAGTCTGTTGGGGTGGGTGGGGAATTACACAGTCAGGATCGAGTTTGGGAGAAAAAAATAAAAGTTCTTAGACACATTTGTTGTGTCTTGTCCTGTTGGATGAGGCGGCTCTGGATTTTATAGTAATCCAACTGTTATTCATTTAGCATCTGTGAAACTGGCAGAAATGCAGGTTTTTTTTTTTTTATCAAATTTCTTTTATTTATTTTATGCTGGAACTGTGAGGCTTAAAACATAGCTAAACACGTACAGTGCATCGGTAAAGTATTCACAGCACTTCACTTTTTCCACGTTTTGCCAGCGTATATTACAGGCTTATTTCAAAATGAATTAAATTCATTATTTTTTCAAAATTCTACAAACAATACCCCATTTATATATGATGGAGGCTACTGTGCCTGTACCCTTCCTCAGACCTGTGCTTTGATACAATCCTGTCTCGGAGGTCTACAGACAATTCCTTGGAGACTATGGCTTGAATTGTGCTCTGACTTGCACTGTTAACTGTGGGACCTTTTATTTATAGGCAGGTGTGTATCTTTCCAAATAATGTCCAATCAACTGAATTTACCATAGGCGGACTCCAATCAAGTTGCAGAAACATCGCAAGGATGATCCGTGGAAACAGGATGCACCTGAGCATAATTTTGAGTGTAATATCAAAGTAATTAGCAATCACGTATTTCACTAGCTTACTAACTTATCATAGCTAACGTGGCAGGATTTCTGACAGAACTTTTTAAATCATATTCATAAGTGTTAACTTACTCATATTTATTGATATGTATATTCATACTATTGCACATAATGTAAATTCACCTATATATTGTTTCTGTGTATCTTTATTCCACATATTTATATTTAGACATATCTGTAGATTTACAATTATTCTGTACATTAATTTATCCATCTATGCTCACTTTACACTGTATATATAATATATATTCTTTCTGTAATCCAATTTGTTTTAATCCTATTTTTATATATATGTTTCTATTGCACTGCTAACTTGCACTTCTGGTTAGATGCTAACTAATCTAAGTGTTCGTGTTTGTATTGCCATGAACTAACCTGACAGAATTTTAAAGTCATAAATATAATTTCAATATTCATGGCTAATGTTAGCTAGATAATTAACAATTGTCCACTTCCAGAATTTCTGACAGGATTTTAAGAGATATTTATAAATATTCATATTTTTACTGCTAACACTAGCCTAATAGTGCGCTAACCTGACTTTTTCTTTTTTTTCTTTTTTCCAGTTGGGGCATATTATTCTTGGCTAATGTTAGCCAGCTCATTAATAATTGCTCACTTGATATTTCTGACAGGATTAAGTCATATTGAAAAATATTCACTGCTAAAGCTAACCTGCTAGCTAACAAGAGCTAACCCGACGGGAGATTTAGTCAGGTCATATACATTCATTAATGTTTATGGATAATGTTAAGTAAATAATTAATTATAGGCCACTTAACAGACATTTCTGACAGGACTTTTGACAAGCATAAATGTTTAAAATATTCACTGCTCAAACTAGCATACTGATTAATATAAGCTAACCTGACAAGATTCGTAAGTCATACACAACTGTTCATATTTTCACGCACAAAACTGGCCAACTAGCTAAAACTTTAGTTTATTTTTTAGTCATATTTATTTAAATGCTCATAATATTTATTCGAAGGTTGGCCCTAATTTTTTTATAAAACATTTTGATAGTCGTAAGCCCCAATGCAAAACTAAAGACACCTTAAGAAACTTTAAGAAACATTTATAACCTTCTAGTATAATCAGGGTACATTTGACCGAACTTCAGCAAGAAATAATTTTCCATAGCCGTACCTGAAGTGAAAATGAATGTTTTTACATTCTCATGATGGACTCTCTTCATGGCCGAGTGCCGCCGTGTGACGGTTTTCACTCCCAAACATTCTGCTCATAATTAAAGTGTAAATGGATGAAGCGGCAAAACAGCAACGTGCTCATTTAATTCCTAACGACACAGCAGCTAAGTGGACGCGTGGCCCCCAAAGGCATCACCGTGGAGGAAGCTCATTTAAAAATGCATGGCTGCTTTCTGTGTGTGTGTGTGTGTGTGTGTGTGTGTGTGTGTGGCTCTTTATCTGCCACTGCGATTAGGAGTGTGTTCAAAGGAAACAGCGGACACGTGTAGCCGAGGGGAAGCGCAGCAGGTGCTCCTGTTGAGCAATGCAAATGGGGGGAAAAGCAAATAGAAGCCAAAAAGGCCCAGATGCCTCTGAAACACATTCCCAGTGCTCTTCAGAGAAAAAGAAAAGATTACACTGATTACCAGATTTTTAAATGATGGCTTCCAGTCTCTACATGGGAAAAACAAAATTTATCATTCATACATAGGCACTGTACACTTTTATTTTTACAAGTTTGCTAGCTAAACTAACTTACAATGACAACAAGTATCAGAGGATTTGTGCATTGCTAATGAGGGCTAACCTGACACAATTTCTGATAGGATTTTAAGTAACAATGTTAACCAAAAACATTTCTAATAATCACTGTTAATGCTAGACGGCTAGCTAACATGAACATACTTGACAGATCTTCAGGTATCATGAACTTTCATAATATTGATGGCTAATCCAGATATCATAAGCAAACCTGGCGGGATTTCTAACCGTATCTTTTGAAAAATGTTAATAATTAATCATGTTAATAATCTTACCAAGATAATGAGCTAACCTGACAGGATTATCAATCAACACTAATAACTGTTCTGTGTTCATTTAAACCTAGCATGCTAAACGTAGCTCAGCTGACAAAAGGTCGGCCCTAGTTGTATGCCTAATACTAGCAAACATGAGAGAGGTTTCTGGCAGGAATTTTAAGTTATATTGATCAATGTTCATAATTTGCACTGTTCACTAATTCCATTTTTAGCCTGTTAGCTAAAATGGGTAAACCTGAAATATTTTTTCTAAGCCTAGCTGGCAGAATAGTAAAAGACATTTTCATTTTATTTAAAATAATTACCACTAGCATTAAAGATTATCTTGCCACAACTAGCAAACTAACTAACATGTGCAATCGGTCATGAATAATTATTGCTTCTAACGATCCAGTCTTCCAGTTACGACAGAGTTCTTTATCACCAACGGGACTAGCTTGGTTTTTAACCTTTTATATATTCTCAGTTTTCTCTATTATTTTCTTGTTTTCATTCTATTGCTTGAGATATCACATAATTTATACATCATTGTTTATAATGACAAAACTCTCTTTCTGTATGAAGAAAACTGATTATTCCAAGATACGCGCTCTTACCTAAGATGTCTATTTTTCTTTCAGTTTGCCTCACTCCCATGCAATAATTCATGAGTGAAATAAAATATTTAGCACTATGCTAGCCTCTAGATGTTTGCCCTAGCGATTCATGCAATCGACCATGCTCTGAGATTCAGGTCAGGTTCGATATGAGTGCTGTTAAAAAAAAAAAAAAAAAAAATGATGCAAATGCTGAAAAGCCATAGACATGTGTCTATAGCACATGCTACACCAACCATGCATTATAAACAGGGAAAGCGGGAAGTCGTGGCATGAATTAGAAGAATGTGAAATAATTAAAGTGGAACACTGTAGTGCTGTATTCCCACCACAGAGGTGAGTGTTAATATTTAATATGGTGTCTGCCTCTTTACTCTTAGAAGCCAAAGCTTTCTAACCTCAAATCAAGCAAAAAAAAAATTTAAATGTTATTTTTCTCATTTCAGAACTGTACAGAATGCATGTGGTCTGTGTGCAAATATATACAACACAGTATATGAAATCGAATGCAAGACCCCGGACTGGCTCCCGATGAAATTTTAACCACATGGAATCATAATACAGGACCCAGTAGGGGTTTCGGTTTTGGAAGGAATTTCAGTTGTGATCTAATGGACTACGGGGGTTTGGGTTATCCTTTGAGTAGGGTTCTGGACTTTATTTATGACTTAATGTACAAGTCATACCATGTGTCCTGCAAGGAGGATCATTTTGAAATGCAATTTATGCAGACTAATATTGATTGTAGTATTTGTTTTGGTCATGCTTTGATTATAATGTCATGGACTAAATGGTGGTTTGCTTATGATATGGTGTATTAGGAGATCCTAATTCATGACAATGCAGAATACTAAGGAAACCCAGCAGCTTTCATTTAGTTTGTTTTGTCTGTAAAATGCAGTGGTCAGGACATACCAAAAGTGATGCAAGAAAATTGAGTACAAAGTTAAAGCTGGTTCCAGTAGAAAGGTGTCAGGTCACACACAGGTCATAACTGTTTGGGTGGCAAAAGGGGGACCTACTCAATTAGGCGGGGGGTTATAATGTTATGGCTGATCAGTGTATATGTACTGTGTGTGTGCACAAAGATCTGACCTTTATCCTATGATGATGTAATGTAAAACTAAACTAAACTAACATTTGGCACATTATAACCACTGTCACATGGCACATTGTCAGAGAGACTCGTGCGCACTAACAGTCTTTCAACAGAACACACACAAAGAAACCGTCTGACCTTTTTAGCACAGTCATGTGAGTTAATCACTTCTAAAACAAGCAGCGTGATGCTCTTGCAGAATAACGGCGCCGTCCCGGTGCCGCTCGGACCTCATTATCTTTGGCAAATAAGACAGATTTGCCGCATGGCACTCCGTGGGCTACACACCGTAACGAGGCCAACACAGATAAACTAATTACAGCGAGCGGCCAGATGATGGAGTCTGATGAGCATGGGGTCTCGCATCACACTGCAGTGAAGCTGGGAACTACAGCCCTTCGTTATTACTACTGGAGCGTGAGTGAGTGGACGTGTGAAAACGCTCACCAGCGATGCAGACTCGGATTTAACACACAATCTCACCAGCTTTGCAGTCTTTCCGTTTCTCTTCATGTTTTCCTCTAATTATGAGTTAATGGCCCGATCTGAGCTCATTTATCACAGCCAGTGGAGCAATAAAGAGGCCACGAATTAGGATATAACCACATAAAATGAGCTTAACCTTCTGTGACTTAAGCAAAAGGCGCTAAACGGTGAACTTGTAGCTGAAATCTACTGTACACTCAGTGCGATATTATGCAGTATTATTAGGACATTATATAGAAGTGACAGTACAGCATTGGTGACCGAGTGACCCAATTCTTTTCCCTTGCATTCTGGAAGGCCCGGGTTTTCACTCCAGCCAATGCCTGACATCTTGTCACTGGAACTGTAGCCAGAGGTGGGAGGTAACTCAGTTACTGTACTTTCCGTAAAGGATTCTTTTACTCCACTCGAATGTACAGCAAATATCTCTACTCCTACTTACTGCATGGTGTTGCACTGCATAACCTCAATGGTGTGGAGTATTTGAAGCGCCACCTGCTGGCTATTATCCGTTAATGCGTGACTTGCCTTTCCTTGGAGACACGCTTTATGATGCAATAGCAGTGAATAGACAGCTGATTTCTGAGGACTCGTGACTGCAGTTGCTCGATGGTTCAGGACTTGAATTTCCAACAGGCTACTTGAGCCTCCAGTAATGACCTGGACTCCATATGAACGCGTCTCCTGTTATATTGAACCTCCAGCCTCCTAACACACAGTATGAGTGCAGATCAGTCCCCTGCTCTCCGATATCACCCAGATGAGGATGGGTTCCCTGGTGAGTCCGGTTCCTCTCAAGGTTTCTTTCCATCACCATCTCAGGGAGTTTTTCCATCAGCAACGTCACCCTCGGCTCGCTCATCAGGGACCGTCTGATCATTCTGGTTCAACACGTTCACATTTCATACAAACTTCCATCATTTATTTTGATTGTGTAAAGCTGCTTTGCGACAAGTACAATTGTTAAAAGCGCTATACAAATAAAATGTCATGTAATTAAATTGAGTGTTTGTAAGGTGAGTACTTCTGTGCTTATACTTAGGTACACAGCTAAACTCTAAAACTTTATGCTTGAGTAATATTTGCCCTATGGATTCTCTACTTTCCTCAAGTATAGTTTTTTGTATTTTGCTACTTTTGGGTTGTACATCACCCAAGTCCAGATACTACCACCTCTGGTCTCCACTCCTGTGCTTGGTGGGTTTCCTCTGGGTACTCTGGTTTCCTCCCACAGTCCAAAGAGTGCGGGCTGACTGTCGTTTCCTTACAGTAATGTGTGATTGGGTGTGTGACTCCCTTCTTACCCCTTCCAGAGTACACCCTACCTAGACTGCTCGCCCTAATGGGAGCAACTGGACGAAGAAAAATAACAATGTCAACATATAAGCTGGAAAGCCAGTTAGCCTATTTGGGAAACCCACCAAGAACTGGGAAAACATGCAAACTCCATGCACACAGAGACGGGAAACGAACCTGGGCGGGAATATAGGACAGAAACTGTCATGACCAGAGCTACTCTGTAATCAGTTTCAAACTGAAAATTTGTTCGTTTGAATGTGTTAATTGCGTGCGTTGTATTTCTATCACTCATCATCTATTTTATCACACTCATAAAGAATTCACAGTTCAGCTTAGGGGTTATCGTAGCTATACAGATGTCGTGCTGCGAAAGCCTCAGATGAGCCGTGTGGCACATAATGCTCACAGCTGTTTAAAAGTAAGCACTCGAATACTGTTTGGAGATAAAAGTTTGCATGCTCTGTGGTTTCTGAGTGACGTTCTAGGGAGACGTTTAATTAGTTGTCAGAGGAAATCAGATGTTTGGGGGCGGAGGATTCTTTAAAATAAATGAGCAAATAGTATGAAGTGTGAGATGTAGAGCTAGTGTCCTGCAGCTCCAGATGTGAACCTGATTGCTCCATATAGGACAAATGTAACAGTCAGGTTTGTAACAGACCTTAATTTTTAGTGTTTTCTCAAATTTCTCCGAGAATTACACAGCCACAAAATCCATAGCGCACACACACACCTTTAATCACGACTCATGAAAACAAGATAAATGAACAAGGGCATGTCAACAAGTGGCCTAGTTTAAGTAGTTCTGATTTGCTTTTTTTTTTAATATGTTTTAAATGTAATTTCAATTGAACATTTTAAACTTTTCATTCATTCACTCATTCATTCATTCATTGTAAATAAACTCTCTTTGACCATCTGTAGCTCTAGCACGGTCCACTTGGGGCCACAACCCTTACTTTGAAGAAAAACACTGCTTTTTTTTTTTGTTTGTTTTTTTTTGTGGAAGGAGTCTCCAGTGTCTTTGCGATCTCTTACTGCATGACATCTTTTTGGTCAATGAATAACAATAAACATAATTATCTTATAAAATCAATGTCCTCTCATAGGAAAATAATCAGTGATAGATTAGTATCAGAAAACAGTCAAAGTTCATTGATTATTTTCAATCTAGATGCGTTAGATCTCTCAGTTAACAGGAATTCTTATTGATTCGACTGAATCTTTAACATTTTTAAATGTCCTTGAGTTAAGTCCAGTACACTACTGTCTGAACTAACAGCTTTGGGATTTGAAGGTTTTGGAGATTTGCAATAAGCATTTAGAATATTTATTTATTTATGTTTGTTTGTTTGCCAGAAATGTGCTACATGAATGGAACACGAATCAGAAGGTCTACAGGAACAGAAATGTCATTGAGTGGAATAATAATATTATATTAAACCAGAGTAAAAGATTAAATCCCATAAAAATTATAATTAAATAGGAGTTTCCAAATAGAGGTCTAAGGTTTATAAAGTAAAATTATGTTTTTCATTCGTTTGAACTGTAGTAAACCTGTCTCACATCTACCTGCCTGTCTGTCTAGCTGTCTGTCTGTCACTGACCCTCTGTCATCTCATTCTGTCCAAATTACATCAATCATATGTGTGCTGGAATTTTAGCACAGCTATACACCTACTAGATGACTGTGTGTGTGTGTGTGTGTGTGTGTGTGTGTGTGTGTGTGTGTGTGTGTGTGTGTGTGTGTGTGTGTGCCAGATGTGGACTTAAACTCCAAAGTAGATTTTCAGATTAATGCCCAGCCTCCTGTCTCCTTCAGTTCTTCCTTTAAACAAAACGTTCTCTTACCTGACTTGAATAAGAACGATTACGTACAATTAAATACACTTTATGTACCAGTGGAACCTCGGACTGCGAGTAATGCGGTTTGCGAGGAACATGAGCAAAGATTTTTAATGAATTTTGACTTGAAAAACGAACAAGTCCTAGTTTACGAGTACTGAGTATCATGTATCACGCATGCACTTCTTGTCACATGATCACAAATGAGCCAACGGTTTTTCTCTCTCTTGCGCTGTGGAATTGTGAGTAATCGTCTCCCCTGCTGGGTCTTAGTGCTCGTCTCTCACTGACATAATCAACATCCACGCACGCATGTACTGTTTACTATAACACTGTCACCATGCGTGTGTGCGTAAAACATATTTTATTTTGTGTCTGTATGCGTGTGTGTACAGCGCACATGTACTGTTTATGATAACACACGTGTGTGCGTGTGTATAAAGCAAAAGAAAGTCTCATTAGAGAGCTTAAAGATCCATTTTCTCTCTCTCTCTCTCTCTCTCTCTCTCTCTGTGTCAGCTGGCATTTTGCATGGGCATCACTGGACACCGTGCCCCTTCACACACACACACACACACACACACACACACACACACACACGCTCTGCTCTACACAGAAACTCTGCTCTATTTTTACTTTACAGCAGTGATTCTGTTAGTATGTCACTCACTCAAGTGTTATTAGAGAGATTTTTTGTTTATTTTGCAGATAAAATAGTGTTTATGTTGTGTGCACATGTGTGTGAAACTCAAATAAGAGAGGAGGAAGAGTTACTATGTAAGACGAGAAGAGGGGAGGGGCTCTTTCCTCCTTTCCTCTTACTTACCTTTTTTTTAAAGGTAAAGTGCAGGTTAATTTGTTTTATTTTTACATTATATTTAGTTTTAATTATTTTTATGTATTTTTTTTTTTTTGGGCTGTGGGGCGAATAATTTGAGTTTCCATTATTTCTTATGGGACAATTCGATTTGGTTTAGAATTATTTGTTTTGAGCCAGCTTCCGGAACGAATTATGCTCGTAATCCAAGGTTCCACTGTACTTTAAAGTTTTGGCACTCTGTCGATCGAGCCAGTGAAAGATAAAAGTTTTAGCTAGGAAGACATATAATTTTCCAAAGTAATTGAGAAGGTATACAGTATACACCATGTTATACCATGGAATATATGCTGCTGGATTCTGATTGGTCAGAATGTGATATATTCTCTATAACAGCAGCCCAAACAGTAATGACTGTGAGATGTTATGGTTACTATAGCAACAAGTAAAATAAGAATAAACTTATAACTTATGTATAAACTGGAAAAAAAAAATGTAAGCTTTCTGGAAGGAGGCTCCAGTGTCGAGACTTTACAATGTTTTACAAGTGTAACTGAGAAAAGGATCTAGCTTGTTTTGGGGATTAAACGTAAAATATAAGGAAAAGCAAACAGCAAGTTTTGGATGTCAGGACATTGTGGCAAGGTTGTTTTAGTAACGTTACACTGGACATTGGAATGTTGTTGGTGTTAAGTTGTTTTTGAAAGTTGGGATTACTTTGATGAATTGATGTCGTACCAACAGTACAACACTAAGTGCCATTGGGATAATGATAAACCAGTCGTCTCGACAGAATGTTGCAAACGTGACTTCAACTCAACATTGATTAATAGCATTGATTTTTATCTACTGTAACTGAAATACATCCCTGAAATGCTGTTCCCAGGCCCTGTTAAAGGAACTTGCAGCAGAGGAAAATAATCTCCTTTCATTTAAAAAATCCTGAAACTACTGTAATTTCAGGAGGGTCTGTGCAGCTTAACATGTAAGATCTGTTCTGAGAAACTGGATGAAAATCATCTACAAAAAAATCATCTACAGTTCGGTAATATTAAAGTCTTATCAGCACTTTCTGTTCGAGGCTCTAACTAACTAACCGTCCCTGCTGTGCAGTTGTGTGTGTGGACGTGTTACATCAGTTCATTTGTAACTGCGGTGTGAGCAAAAATTGACGCCATGCTTGTGATTTGCATGAAAGAAGAGCATCGTGCAGTGATGTTCTTTTTTTTTTTGTGGTCTGAGGGTGTACCGGCGCCGAAACAACTCACGGAAGAGCGTAAACAGAAGTGTTTGTATATCTGCGAAAAAAAAACACGGAGTGATACTCTGAGGAAGGTGAAAGTTTCTTAAAGAGAATCATTACTGGTGATGAGACACGGATTCATTACTATGAGCCTGAGAGTAAACGGCAAACGGAAACATCCTCAATCACAGAGAGAGAAAAAGTTCAAAAGTCGACCATCAGGTGGAAAATTAATCAATGTTACAGTTTTCTGGGATTCTCAAGTGCCAGAAGTATTGTAACACTATCAAGGGCACAATCAACAGTGCTCGTTACAGTGAGACGTTTATTGAAGAGCTGAAAACTACACACTGCTGGGTTGTTTTTACTACCCAAACGCTGGGTTGCCTCTGTTGGGTCATTTTTCTCGGTTATTTAGAGTGAATTGGGTACTTTTTGTTTAACCCAGCTTGTTGGGTTGGAGTTGGGTTAGCTAGTGACAGCTAACATCACAGACAAGACCGCCCCTCCCCCGAAGTTCACCGGTGTATTCAGTGGCTGTGTCAGCTTCGTGTCTTTTTTTTTTTTTTTTTGGAGAAAAAATTAACGTTAAATACAAGGTCTGTATACACACTTTCACTCACCTATGACTGAATTTGTTTACTGTATGTAACATTTATTACTGTTACCGTGTTACACTCAAACTTTCAGCCTGGTCTGCGCTATAGCATGCTAGTTTATCTGACAATGGCTGCTAGCTAGCCAAACCAAAGAACCCCACTTGTGTATGAAAGAAACTGCAAACATGTCTGAGAAGTGATAAATGAAAGTTAAACTGTTAACTGTAGTGCCAGCATGACGCTAGCATTTAGGTAGGTTGCTAGCGTTAGCAACCACATTAACATTAGATCTTTATTAATCTCAGTGCTTGAGACAATAAAAAGCTGAGGTGTTACAAAACACTAATCATCTTACAAATATTCATATTAGCCAACCCTCTCAAATTTTTCCATAAGCTTTCTTTAATTTCTTTCTTTCTAAGGTTGGAACCGACACCGTGGAATATCTCCAGCAGGCTGAAGTGTCGAGGCCGAACCCCTACATCCTGATGTTGGGAGATAATGACCAGCGCTGCTCTCAGGCATTAGTGCTTCTGAGTAATAGTATAATAATGATGTCGCTGTTGAACTTGTTTTGTATTATCTGTTCTTGTGCTTTTGAAAAATAAATATAAATATTTTTTCTATGCTTTGAACAATTAATTGGGTGTTTCTTGCATATATGTATGGTTTGCAGAACATCGAGTTTTTTTTTGTTTGTTTTTTGTAATAGACCAGTATATCAAAGTAATTTAACTGTTTAAACTGTTTTACCCTTAGACATGTAAAACATAAAAATAATAATAACCTATTTGTGAGGTTGAATTAAGCCAGCATTATAGTTAAATGTGACGTAGCACAAACCCAAACTGGGTTGTTTTTAACCCAGTGTTTTTTAACACACAAGGCCTGATATCAGAAAGCGTCATCATCTCACGTGACGCGGCACGTCCGCACACTCCTGCTCCACACTGTCGACACTCGGAGGTGTTAAAGCTCCTCACTATAGTCCTGATCTCACTTCATCAGACGTTCAGCTGTTTGGTCGCCTGAAAGAAGAATTTTAAGGACAAAGAGTCACTTCTGATGAAGAACTGAAGACAGCGGTGCCTTCGTGGCTCGCAGCTCAGAATAAAACATTTTTAATGAGGGAAAATGAAAGCTTGTTGACTGTTGACAGAAACGCAAGGAGATGGTCGAAAAAAATGACGTATTATACTGTATATACACTACAACACCCAAGTTGTTGTTGGGATTTTCGGGCTATGTTTCAAACCTAAAGGATGGTGGTTATAATGCAGTCGGATAGACACTAAGTGGCATAAATGAGTTGATCAAAGTTTTCAACTTTCAACATTGTCCATTCGGTATGTTGTGTTTGGCTGGATGATGTCATAACCTAATTAAAACTATATGACAATGGCATAAACGTTAATATTCCTGCTAGATATGGAATATAAGTCTAATAAAACATTACAGATTATAAACATTATTGTATTTCGTTGCCTTGTACCATACGTGTGCAGAGACAAAGTTGAATCGAATTTAATCCAATAATGCTAATGCTAATCTAAACCGTTTCGAATGTTTGGCTTTATTTGCCAATCATTTCGTTGATTAAAATTCTGTAGAGATCAAGGCTGGAGTGTTACCAAATAAATGTGAAAAAATATCTATGATACTAAGCCACTTGTTGAATTCAGGGACTTAACTTTTTACCCCTAAAATATCTCGACCTGCTGCATCGTCTCTGCTATAAAACCTTTATCACGACAGCAAACTACAAATCAATGGAAAAGCATCTCTCTTATTCAGGCTGGAATTTTGGAAACCAGATTGTGGTTACGGACAAGTCCAGATGTATTAATGGCGCGTTTATTCCCCGACCGGTTACGCGCATGACAGTTCATTTTCTGCATGGGCTCACAGAAGTCGATACGGTCGTGTAAAGACAAATACCAGATAGCGCTCCTCTCCTAACTGATGCCATTTTTCTGAGGCCACATTAATCAAAGAGGCTGGATGAGGCAGCCCGCCCAGTCAGTGTTTAATAAAGGAGGCAAGATGATCTATGAATGAATTCATAGCAGGAGCTGCCTTCATTACGGTGATATGCTGCTGAGAGTCGCCTGTGCTGAGGCTCAGATAAGGACATTCCTGTACAATAACTGGAATAAACTGCGTGATCTTCGTCCATTAATCTACAGCACAGCTTCCCAAATCCAATTCAATTTTATTTTGCTCTGGTCGCTACTGCTGGTTTACTGTAGCATCAATCGCTGAGTCTAACATGGTGAGAAGGGGGTATATTGGCTTTAGTTTTTTTTTTTTTTTTTTTTTTATGGATTCATTTACGTTATACAAAAAGTGTGAGTTGCTACACTCAAGCTCGACTCTCACCGGGTGAGTTTTCCAAACATATGCGTGACGTTCCTTACATAAATCAGGAACGTTTCGCTGGAAGATAATCCATGAAGGTCTACGAATTGGACTGTTACTGCCCTGAAGCTGATGATTTTCCTATTGAGTGTTTTATTTCTCTTACGCCACAGCAATTTGCCTAGCGTGCTTTTTATATGTTGAGAGTTACTTGTAGTTTGTAGACTTCGATTTTTTTATTGATCCTTCTTTTTATTCTTGAGCATATACAATGTTCAGTGAAACATTAAAACCACCTAGGTTTTGGATTCCCCTCGTGCCTTCAGGGTGGCTCTGCCCCCTCGAGGCCCGGCTCTGCCCCCTGGGGGGGGGCGCTGTGGTGTCTGGCAACAGCATGAAGGCAGCAGATTCTTTGTGTGGTGCGAACTCGATGGATTAGGCTTGTTTGTCCAGTGCTTCCCACATGTGCTTGATCAGATTGAGATCTGGCAAGCTTGGAGGTGGGGGTCGGGTTGGTGACCTTGGGCTCTTTGCTTGCTGGTCCCGGTGCATACTGGGCTGTGGAGCACTGGGTATTCTGGTGTGATCTCGGCACTGACTCTTTTTTTTTTGCGTGATCGGAACAATCGGGCTGGCCTTTGGTCCCCAGCATTGTGCCGATGATCCTGCACCAGTATATCCTGAGGTATAGTTGGTGATCAGTGGTATATATGAACTTCATAATATCTTTAATCAGAATATCAACAAAATAATATCGTAGCAGAACAGGCTGTAAGTGTTTGTGTAGGTGTGTGTGAGCGTAATAGCCACGGCTCACAAGGCAGCTCACAGGTATTACAGTTTTTTTTTCTTTCTATCTTCCTTTCTCTGTATTTATAAGCACTTGTTCTGAGACTTGATCTAAATACTTTTTGGGGACAGGGGGGGGGGGGGGTTTGGGGCATGGAGCTTATCTTGGTTATGCAATAGCAGTTAGCTTAATTTATCAACAAGCATGTAAAAGGCGGAAATTGTGTATGGACAATATAGACTTCACATTGTTAATCTTGTTCTTAAAACTACAAGGCTGTAAACAGTGTTATCTCTTAGCTAACACTATACAAACATTAGCAAATTGAATTAGCTTATCTTAGCCAACCAGCGGAGGTTAGCTTAGCTTATCTAGCAGCAAAGCGCTTATCGACTCGATGCTCTTTATTTTCCACTTAAAACTATGACAGCAGCGGCAGGAATGTCTTAAGAGGACGGTGAAGGCGAGGTGTAAAGACGACATTTCCGAGCTGAATGTTAAAGACGTTCTCCGATGTACACACTCGTTCTAATTGCGCTAATCGTGTTCGTACAGTACGCTCGAGGTTGTTGTTGTTGTGAGAAATTATGAATGAGAGCAGTATTGAGATTGGTCTCCTGAGAAAAACGACAAGGTGTAATCACCATAATCATCATAATCATAATGATGATAATATTTCATGTATATTAGTCTAAACCTTATAATAAAAATAATAATAAATGAGGGTGAAAAGTGGTGTAGTACATTTGTTAGTGCGCGGATGTTGATGATGCAGACGATAAAGAAAGCACTGAAATGTCCTGTAAATATTTCTGAGAGCAAATACAGTCTATTGTACAGTCAACTGCACATGCGCAATGTAGCGAAAAGTCATTTGTCCACCATTATTCCACATTATTCCATCATACTGCCAAAAGTATTCACTCGGCTGCCTTCAAATGCATATGAACTTGAGTAACATCCGATTCTTAATCCATAGGGTTTAACATGGTGTTGGCCCCGCCCCCTTTGCAGCTATATAACAGCTTCAACTCTTCTGTCAAGGCTTTCCACAAGGTTTAGGAGTGTGTTCATGGCTCCCAGTCTCTGCTCTGATTCATCCCCACGCTGTCCTATTGGGTTGAGGTGCAGGACAGTCAAGTTCTTGCACACCGAACTCGCTCATCCATGTCTTTATGGACCTTGTCATTTTGAAACAGGAAGGGGCCGTCCCCAAAATGCCTTGGTTTTCTGAAGCATTAAGAGTTCCTTTTTCGCTGGAACTCAGGAGCTCCTGAAACACACACTCACATCGTAATCCCCCTAATCTCAAGGCCACATGAACTTTTGAGGTCTGTACTGACTGTATTGACTGTGCAGAAAGTTGGCGATCTCTGTGCATTATGTGTCTCAGCATCCCCCTGACCCCGCCCTGTGATTTTACATAGCCTAACACTTCATGACCGAGTTACTGTTGTTCCCAATCTCTTCGACTTTGTTATAACACCACTAACTGTTGACGGTGGAATATTTAGTAGCGAGGAAATTTCCGGACCGGCCTTCTTGCCCAGGTGGCGTCCTATCACGGTACCACGCTGGAATTCACTGACATCCTGAGAGCGACCCATTCTTTCATAAATGTTTGTAGAAGCGGTTTGCATGCCTAGACTTCGTATAACTGTAATCATGGAAGTGACTGGAACACCTGAATTCAATGATTTGAATGGTGAGTTCATGCTTTTATAGTGATGGGTGAGTAAATACTATAATATCCATAATCTATACTATTAATCCGGGATAAAGCGGGATGCACAGTTTTGTTATTTTGCACATTTATGGCACGCTGTTTTCTTGATAAGTATATAGGCCTTAAAGGATATTGAAATTGTAAACGTAAATTATAACCTGAGTGTCTCTTTGCTGCTATGAATAGGACAGCCTTAAATAGTTACATCCTGAAACACTTTTGCCTTACATGCGGAAAAGATGAATAGTTGACTAACCCTGCTGAACAAGCGTGTGTGTGTGTGTGTGTGCGCGCGCGTGTGTGCGTGTGTGTGTGTGCATATTCATCTTACGTTCCGCACCAAACCTCCAGATGGACAAAATTAAGCACAAATCCGAATCTGAATATGCAGATGATTCATCGCGAGCTCTAAACACAAACAGCTCAGATGCTGAAGAGTTCTGTTCATCTAAAGTGCGATTAAAAATTAACTAGTATGAAGCAACTAAATGTTCTCTCCTTGCAGTCTTTAATTAAGCCCGAGTGATATTTACAGTATCTGCCAGCGAGACGGAAGTTCCTCAGGTTTGATTTTTGCCACTTCAGAGCTGGAGAAATTCCAAGCGGCAACTCCAAAAATCTGTCATTCTGATGAAATGCTCTCATTTAGACCGATGCTGTGAGTAATAAACCTCTTTTGGCTATTAAGTAGCGACATGTTTAGCGCTGGAAGAAACCTGTGAAAGGAAGAAAAAAAGGCTGAGCAGCGGAAATTTATGGATTTAGAAACATTTAGCATTCACACAGTCGAAAGTCTGTTGATGTGAAAACGATGGGAAATGAGCGCGACATCCGTCTTTTGCTCTGAATTGAATATGATTATATGATTAATATCTGAGCAAGTTCACTTCAAAATTAAGATAACAACAGAAAGTTGGTAGAACTTTATATAGATTAGGTATTCATACGGCTACATAGAGCAACATGGCGATACTGTATATTACACAGTACCTGACTGACATTAAGGGTTAAACAGTTTCATCGCCTTTAGGACAAATATTACTGGCAACACTAATAATGAATTATTTGAGCATAGAGCATTGTGTAGCATTAACACACATACACTGCACGTCTTTGTGTTCGTCTGATGCTGTATTTAAATGTACTGTACATAAAGCTACATAGGATTTCAAAGCCATTAGTCTAGAGACAACTTTGAGAAAACATCAGAATTTTAATCAAGACTGGTGTCTGTAAAGCTGTATAGAGCCTCATAGAGCTACAAAGCTATACAATATTCTCAATTCTGCTTTAGCCTTTTTTTCCACATAAATAAAGGGTTCTGTTCAAAGAGCTACATATCCTATAGACACTTCCTAACATGAATAAAGGTTGGCGTCCATAGAGCTACAAAGTTACACATTTCGAGATTAAACCTAGACTTTTCAAAAGATTTCATAAAGGGCTGTGTTGATAGAGCTACAAAGCTTCGGGGTGTTTAACAAGTGAAAAGTGGTGTTCATGGAGCTACATAGAGGGATACAGAGCTACAAAGCCTCCGGATATTCTAGATCCTTTCTAGAGTGTTCAAAACAAGAATAAAGGATGATGTCCCTAGAGATATATAGAGCTCCAGAGCTACAACATGTTCTAGATTCGACCCATAATTTTCATAACATTAAAAAGAAATGGTGTTCATACAGTACATACGGCTACATAGCGATACAAAATATTCTCAATTCACCCTTGACTCTTGAATGAATAAAAGCTGCATAGAGGTAAAAGCCTCAGGGTATTCTTTATTGTACGTAGAGTTTAATAGAGCTGCAAAGCTACGAAATATTCTCCATTCTCCCTAAATGACAATGAATAGAGGGTGTTGTTCATAGGGCTACATAGAGCTACAAAGCCTCAAGCTATTCTAGATTGTACATACATTTTTCATAATATTGATCCAGGGTGGTGTTCATAGAGCTGCAAAGCTGCAAAATATTTTAGATTCAGACAATGCTTTACAAAACATTCATAAAATAGAGCTGCATAGACCTACATAGACAGAACAAAATCTGGATATTCTATATTGTACATATGACAGGTGGTGTGCATTGAGTTACATAGGGGGATACAGAGATGCTACAATGCTTCGGGATGTTCTAGATACCGATACAGCTTTCAAAACATGAATAAATGGCCGTGTTCATAGAGCTACATAGAGCTACAAAGGTACACAATAGTAAGTTGTTCGTAGAGCTCAGTATTCTTGATTGTGTATCGACTCTCTTTATAAAAGCTAAAAGGTGGTGTTTACAGAGCTAGGAAATAGTTTAGATTTGGCCTATGTCCTTTAAAACATTCATAAATGGTGGTGTTCATAGAGCAGCATAGAGCTACACAGAGCTAAAAAAAATTTATACTCTAGATTGTACATAGACTCTATAAAACATAAGGAAAAGGTGTTCATAGAGCTACATAGAGCTACAAAGCAAGAACAAACTCTAGATTCAACCTAGAATCATTATAGCATGCATAGCCATCCTGGTGGTTATAAAGGTACTTCCATAGCCTGACATAAACACACACACACACACACACACACATAAGCATGGACGAGACGCTCAGTGTGACACTGACCCAACACTTAAACGATCTGTGCCGCTCAGTCAGGAAGTCGACCCAGAAAGCTTAAAGACGAACAGCCCGTAGCTCCCTGCACCTACAGTATATACAGTATATTACCGTTCGAAAGCAGGACAAAAAGGAAAGCTGTGAGAGCTTATGACGTGTGAAATGTCATTTAAGCCTATTATTAATATTGGAGTAGTATTATTAATACTCCAAAGACGCTCAGCGCATCCATTTCAGGTCGTCTCTTTTATCGCTTATTTCACCCGAGACATCAGGAGAACATAATGAAGCCGTGATAAGTGTTCATCAGGCTCGGCTGGCCCGCGCTACCCCTGCGCACTTTTATAATGAAGCTTTAGAGACACAGCCAGAGAAATCAGATCAACCGTTAAAGTCCGTAATATCGGCGCACACCGGGCTTCAATCAGGAGAGCAGAAAGAAAATGGGAGTAATCAAAAAAAAAAAAAAAAAAATGATGGCCGGCTCAATGCGGCATACTGTTAGCCTTAGCCGTTATCAAAATTTCACTTTACACCCACGCTCCACTTGACTGATGATTAATATAAATTGCACAGAAGGCAGAAGTGAAATCTTAAGGCTGGATCTTCAGAACGCGTGCACAGAAGCACTAATCCTGGGGTTTATTTCAGTATTATTCGCATCAACCGAGGCCCAGGTTCCCTGAAACGCTTTCTTTGTTTGACTCGCTTTCTCGCGACATGAAGACAAGCGCGGAGCTGATGCTGCGTGTTTACGCTGGCACCTTATCATCTTTTCCGAAGATGCTGCGACGGTTAAAGCGAGGATGATTGGTGACAGAAAATCCCCCTCGGATGTAAATGTGTGCGGAACGTGTGCAGGATCCCTGAGCCCTCGCGTTGCGGTGTGATAACAAAGCGGTAATAGTGTCACGGTTTTCCCTTTTCTATTGCGCACACACACACACTTGACCATAATCACACACTAATCACGCAGACTGAAGCCTCTGCCTGGATAATGTTTTCCCGAGACTGCCGCTCTAGAGTCCTCGGCTTAAAGAGGCGCAGCTTAAGAACAGTTACGTGTTCGATAAATATGCAGTCAGTCGAAATCCGGGCGCTTAGGCATGAGGCGGACACTGTGACATCACAATCTACAATTATCATTTCTTTTAAAGAGAAATTCAAAATTATTTCTCTATATCCTTCATCATAAACAGGCTGATCAGGATCTGATTTAAGCAGCCAGTTAGGAAATCGTCCGCTCTTCTAATGTGGTCACGATGGCGTCAGACTCCTAGCAAAAAAGAAGAAGAAAAAATCAATCAGTGCACCTGAAATGGTATCACCTATTGGTCTGTAACCATGACAACAAGCACAGGTAATAGTTTAGGCGCAGTGAAATGAAAAAAATATATAATACACAGAAAGGATTGACTCATGGCCTATGGCGCATGGAATTGTTTTAATCAAAAGTACCACGGCCGAGAGCGCTGACGGTGAGATGTAACCATGGCAACAGTTATATAATGGCAGCCTATTAAAAATGTAGGCGGGACTATAAAGTTTGTTCAATAAAATCATAATGAGTTTAATTACAAGGAAGCAAAACACGTACAAAGGCTTCTTTTAAAGCGCTGGGAAGCAAGCGAGCGAATCACGCGCAATTATCAGGGCGCTCCTTTCCCTCCATCTCGCCCCTTATTTCCTTTCTGCTTCCTTTTCAGAAATTCGATGTGAGTCAAGTGATCTTGCTTTGATAAACATTCAGCGCATAATAAAGCCAAGATTAAGCTGCATATTATTCTATTATGATATTTAATGAATGGCATCATTGTACTGATTCCTTACAATTTGACAGGAAAGTTTTATGATGCTTTTATGGCAATAGAGTGTAGACTGGGAACAGACTGAGGCATCCTGGGATGAGCTCCTGATTACACACTCCAGGTGTAAAGAGAGAGAGAGAGTGTGTGTGTGTGTGTGTGTGTGTGTGTGTGTATGTGTGTGTGTGTGTGTGTGTGTGTGTGTGTGTGTGTGTGTGTGTGTGTGTGTGTGTGTGTGAGTGATTGTTATCAGAGAAGGTGTTCTGGTGTAACATATATTGGAGGTGAGAATCTCAGCTGATTAAACTGTACACACTTTTAATATGAAACTGATCATGTAAAGAGCTTGCTAATGAGCTGATGAGTGAAATCAGTAGTGTTAAATGACTCGGCAGTGCTGTGTGTCAAATGAATGAACCCTGAATATGTGCACTAAATCCAAATCATGGGATCATACTATCACTAAACTATACTGTTTCCTGAATCACACCATCACTGAATCACACCATCACTGAATCACTCCATCACTGAATCACACCATCACTGAATCACACCATCATTGAATCACACCATCATTGAATCACACTATCACTGAATCACACCATCAGTGAATCACTCCATCACTGAATCACACCATCATTGAGTCACACTATCACTGAATCACACCATCAGTGAATCACTCCATCACTGAATCACACCATCACTGAATCACACCATCATTGAATCACACCATCATTGAATCACACTATCACTGAATCACACCATCAGTGAATCACTCCATCACTGAATCACACCATCAGTGAATCACTCCATCACTGAATCACACCATCAGTGAATCACTCCATCACTGAATCATTCCATCACTGAATCACACCATCAGTGAATCACTCCATCACTGAATCATTCCATCACTGAATCACACCATCAATGAGTCACACCATCACTGAATCATTCCATCACTGAATCACACCATCAATGAGTCACACCATTACAGAATTATTCCATCACTGAATCACGCCATCAGTCCATCACAGAATTATTCCATCACTGAATCACACCATCACTGAATTACTCCATCACTGAATCACTCCATCACTGAATCACAGAATTACTTCATCACTGAATCACACCATCACTGAATTACTCCATCACTGAATCACTGAATCACAGAATTACTCCATCACTGAATCACACCATCACTGAATTACTCCATCACTGAATCACTCCATCACTGAATCACAGAATTACTCCATCACTGAATCACTCCATCACTGAAACAAACCATCATTGAATCACACCATCACTGAGTCACTCCATCACTGAATCATTCCATCACTGAATCACACCATCACTGAATCACTCCATCACTGAATTACTCCACCACTGAATCACTCCATCACTGAATCACTCCATCACTGAATCACTCCATCACTGAATCACACCATCACTGATAAATAATACTGTCACTGAATAACTAAATCACTAAACTGCATCTCTAAATCAAACTTTATTACTGAATCACTGAATCACATCATACTATCACTGAATCACTCTGTGTTACTGAGTAGTATTGTCAATGAATCTCTGAATCGGTTCAGTGAATCATTCTCACTAAATCACACTGTATAACTGAACCAACCCATATCGAACTGTATCACAGAATCACTCTGTATCGCATCTGCACACTGTGTGACTCTATATGAATCCTATCATCTGGGAAGGACAGAAACCTAGCATGGGCGTCAAGGTCAAATCCTTGGTATCTTCTGTCAATATTACTGATGCCTGTGGGCGACGCTGCCACTGTGCTCAAAAGCTCTTAAATATAATCTTCACTTTTCCTCTTTTTATAACGACCTAAAGGGACATGAGGGGCTCATCTGCTCCTAGCAGGTCATCACAACTCCAGCATGCATGAATCCCTGGAGATTGAGATCTGGGCTTTATGGATCGTCAGTTCTGCTGCCAGAGAGCAGGGAGCAGCAGGGCACTGCAGATTGTGTGGTCAGGTGGCGGCTGGTGTTGATTTGGAAAAGAAGGAGAAAGACAGGGGGGGGGGGGGGGAGGGTGTAGAGGAAGTCCAATTGTGTCACTTCAGAGGGTGCACCGAGGTGTCAGCCATCGCTAATGAAGTGTGTTCACTGTAATGAGTACTGCACCCAAGAAAGGGGGAAAAAAACCTGAAAGACACGAGCGGCCTCGAAAATATATCGAGGATCTCTTGCTGTTTAACACAAAAGCACATGCAGAAAATGAATTACCCATTTAACAGCATCCAAGTGTGAAAGGAAGCTAAATAAAGCTCATTCTATAAGACTGATATATCGTAATGTAAGGATTTGTAGACATTAAATGGTCTTACTGCCACCTTGTGGACAATTCCATTCATCACAGTTGAGACATTCCACAGCAGCGCGATGTTATGATCAACAGTAAACCATAATGATGTGCATAATTCTAGTCAGGAATTAATTTCAAAATTTAAAAAAAGATAATAAATAACGATGTCGATTACACAGTGTTCGTTAATGACTCGGGAGAATTAGAGACGCATGTGCAGTCCATCTAGAACTGACAGCTGTGGGAAAATTACCGCCTCGATTTATGGATCCAAAGGCACGGCTAATTACGCCTAATGGATCTGGAGTGATTTCTGAAGTCATTACATCTGTGTTCATTTAAAATCAGACTGTTTATTTAAAGCACGTTTATAATTTGAACTCATTAAAGGTGGATTATATGAGAAAGACTCTTAACAATCCGTAATGCAGTTCATAGTTTAAAGATTTTGTGAAAAAAAAAAAAATAAATTCAAGGTCATTTTTCACCATTAGGTTTGCTTTGACCAGCTTCACCAAGTGACTGGAACTTGCAGAGGTTTTCATCCCCCTAAACTGTCTGACATTTTGTACTGCTGTAACCTGGAACTGAAATTAAGAAGGGGCAAATCATTGAGCTGCATCAATCAAGCAAAGAAAACAATTACGGAGAGATGAAATGACTGGAACTGGGTTAAGAAGCCTTCAACACGTTATCACAACCTGGAATTATAGAGCTGAACCGTCAATTATGTGGAGGAAATGTGGTCGGAAACTAAATTATGAACACTTGATGAAGTTGCATGGTAAAAAAATCAAAATAAAAAATGATCTGTGTTTAATGGTGAAAGTAAGCACAGTGTGATGAGAACTCACAGGACTGGGACTAAACAGCTGTGTATCCATCAGAAAACCACTTGTTAGTGAGACTCATCAGCAGAAAGACTTCAGTTTGTTAGGGAGCATAAAGACTGGACTTTGGAGCGATGGGAAAAGGTCATGTGACCTGATGAGTCCAGACTGATCCGATTCCAGAGAGAGATGGGCGTGTCAGGGTAAGAAGGGAAGCGCATGAAGCGATGCACCCATCATTTCGATACATATTTCAATACTCACTTTACTGCTATACAGGATATACAGTATCTATATGATAAAATGATTAATATTATATTAATATGATAAACATCATACTGTTTTTCTTTTCCTGATGTATGTATACTTTGTTTGGGCTGATTGTATATATGTGCAGTGGAACCTCGGATTGTGAGCAACACGGTTTGCGAGCGTTCCACAAGACAAGCTAATTTTTTTTTCTATAAATGTTGAGTTGATAAACGAACAAGTCTTGATATATGAGTACCGAGTATCATCGAGTATCATGTATCACGCATGTGCTTCTTGTTTTGACACTGAGTGTCACGTGATCCCAACTGAGCTAATATTTTTTCTCTCCTGTGAAATGAAGATTTGTGGGTAATCGTCTCCCCTACTCGGTCTCACTCGTATAGTTAATATCCGAGTGCGTGTTTACAGTTTACTATAACACTGTGACCATGTGTGTGTGGGTAAAACATCTTTTATTTTGTTTGTATGTGTGTGTAGGACCACTTTCTCACACACACACACACACACACACACACACACACACACACACACACCTGTTTACGGAATTGAGACTCACCCTCGCGTGTGTGTCTCTATTCTTATTTCTTAAGGGGGTAATTCGCTTTGATATACAAGTGTTTTGATATACAAGCACGCTTCCGAAACCAATTATGCTCGTAATCCAAGATTCCAATTCTTATTTTTATTATTTAATACATTTTATTTAATCACCTGCGCTACCTTGAGAGAAAACATGAGAAACTGCTATAGAGAAGTACAGTATACTGTACACACACATTCTGATTTATAACAAAATAAGAACTAATTTAAGCTGTAACTAGTACAGAAATTAATCACTCGGACAGAAAATCTATTTGTGTTAATACACTGTTTATTACAAAAGAAGTAAACAATAAACACAGATAAAAAAAAATGATGCCAGATATTAAAAACAACACCACGAATAAATCTAACTGGGTCACCTTCGCAGATAACAAACATAAATATGCGATTCATTTCAGTGTGATGAGAATATAAGGTGCAGGATGCGTGTGTCGTAACGATTCTGTAACAGTAAGATGTGACGGAAAGTGCTGCCGCAAAAGTTTTGGCGCCCTCCATATAATCATATGCATTTTCATGCATAAATTGAGGAGGTTTAATTCAATCCACAGGAACTTTATTCTACAATCTACAGAAGGAACACGAACTTCTCTAGAAGAACAGCGTGGATCTTTTTAAAGAACGCGATCAGAGCCAGAAAAACAGAAGTGAACAACAAAACTGGTCATATTCATGGGAACCAAAAATGAAATGTGATCAGTTATGTGAAGTTTGTGTGAGTGATTGTGTGCGCACACACACACACACACCTGTGCGTCCTCTTTATAAACACTCAAGAGAGCTCAGTACCTCCTGAAAGACCTGCAAAGACACAAAAAGAGCAATGATTTACACACTACTGCAGAACTCGGCTCAATGTGACCAAGTAACATTAATATCATGGCACATTATACGTCACATATACGCCACATTACAGAAATATATAATAATAAGAAGTCATAAGAGTGATGTCCTTTTTTTTTTTTTTACCAGACTTTTAGTATTCTAGTTTTTTTTTTCATCATACTGTCATAGTATGTATACAGTAGTAATATGTTAGTATTCAAAATACTTTCAAATACTTAACATTGTGGTATTAAATAGTAATAAATGTATTATTTAACATTAATACCGTTTGTATTTCTACACATCTTAAAAAAGGTATCGTCAATTTCAGCTTTTTTATTACATCAAATCTATTGATCATTACAGATATTGTGCGTCACAAAAAAGTATCATGACATATGACATGATGTATTAATATCTTTCAGCCCTGCATCAGTTATAGAATATCGTTAATCCTCGAAAATCCAATTTTTTTTTATTTAACACAGTATTATTATTACATATTATGTGCTTTTATAACATGAAACGTTTAGGAGACTGATACGAAGGATGATTAATAAATCTCTGTACAATCACTAACCAGGTCTGAGATTAAAATCACTGTAGACTTTTAACGCTTCACTTACATCAGTGTTTGTGAAGAAGTAGGACAGAGCGATGAAGAGCTTCCGCTCCGCTTTGCTGTATCTCCAGCAGTGAAGAGCCTGACCTGTGTGACATCATACTGGTCATGAGTCTCACGTTACCTTAAAAGTCTAAGAGCTGAATTGAACAGCTTTAGGAAAACTTTAACATTAACAGCATTTTGCGGACACCCTTACCCAGAGCGACTTACTTTTTCATTTGATTTTACATCTGAAAGGTTGAGGGTTAAGGGCCTTGCTCAAGTGGCAACTTGGTGGTGTTGGGGTTTGAACCTGCAGCCTTCTGATCTGCAGTCCAACACCTTAACCACTGAGCCTCATCAAAGTGAAAACACACCAGCGTGTCGACGTTCTGACCCATTACAAGAAGTTTAAGGGACTTTTCCTTAACACCCTGAGCTACTCCACAGACACAGGACGTATTTATGCCTCCTATATTTATAATAAACTATTATTCGTGAATGGATTCTCCTCCTTCACTTCTTTACCTTGCACTCTTTGCTGGAAGCCTCCAGTTTCGTCGCCGGTGCAGAAGTAGCCTTGCTCGAAGCTGATCTGTTCGTATTTGTGCATGTTGGCGAGAACGGTGCCGCGCACGGGGAGGTACAGGGTGCTTCCGTTCGGCTCGCATCTCTCAGAGTAATACACACCTCTCTGACCGTCGATCTTCATGAAATGGCCTAAACGCACACAAACACGGCAGAAGAGAAGATAGAGATGAGGAGGATCAGGAGACTGAAGACACTGTCTTCTCAAGAAGAAGACAAAGAAGAAGAAGAAGAAGAAGAAGAAGAAGAAGACGAGGTGGGCGGGAATAAACTATCACAAAAAACCAGAGATCAGAATAACGTCTTTAATCACAAGTCACGTCATAAACAGAATGACCGCACCAGCCATGGAGTCTTACACTCTTGTCTTCTTAGTGTTTACCACCGGTTGGCATCGACTATGTCTCATTAGCGCCACCTTCTGGTCTTGATCTCCCTCATGAGTTTAAATCATCTTTTCTAGTTCTGTCGCTCTTCAGAAACCCAGCAAACACTTTCTCCCATGGGTGTGTATTGTGATGAACAGACGTCTCAATCAGGATGTATTCCCAGGACAGACTCTGGA
The DNA here is from genome assembly GCA_013621035.1 of Clarias magur. NCBI lineage: Eukaryota > Metazoa > Chordata > Actinopteri > Siluriformes > Clariidae > Clarias > Clarias magur. The sequence continues at coordinate 799,731 of QNUK01000183.1, read as the reverse complement.
TTCTCTGCGGCACTCGGCAGGATAAAGTGCTGACTGAAGGAAGGAATAAACGGCGCATGTAGGACGCTTGGCATAATAAAATAAGGAAATGTCTAAATGAACAAACTCTCTAACGTCTAACACGAGTTAAGATGAGTTTAGCATTGAATAATTTCATCCTGCATAATACACACTCCATCCATCCATCCATCCATCCATCCATCCATCCAGGAACCTCTGTAGTCCAACCAGGGACCTCTGAGGGCGCTGGTGATCAATGTTGTTCTATTCTATTTCCATGTTTACGACTGTGGTAGGACCTCCGGTTCACACGCATTCACACTTAATGGACAATCTGGAATGCCAATTACATTAATAATCTCAGAGTCTTTGGACTGCGGGAGGAAACCGGAGAACCCTGAGGACCTTAAATGTGTGAGGCCACAGTGCTAACGACTACCGCCATAATGCATGATGCTGTTGCAAAAACTACTGTATGGAATGCATGCACGCATGCATAAATAAATAAATAAATGATGAATGAATAAATGAATGAAATCAGTTTGTGATGCTCAGCTCTCTCTCACACACACACACACACACACACACACACACACACCCAGACCTGTTGCTGAATCTGGATAAACAGATGGAGGATGATTATTTGCAGTGCATGCACCATTAAACAGCACTTGATGTAACTTACTGTGACTTTTTATTGATTGTTTATCAGCAGAAACATCTGGACACTCACTTCTCTCTCCAGTCATGTTTGGGAAATCTGCTCTTTTGCGCTTTTGGGGTAAATATCCTGCAGCTGCATCACTGCAGGAGTGTAACCCGGACAGCTCCATGTTTATACATGCACATCTATCAGTGTGAGATTAGATGCAAATCTGCTAAGGCTGTAAATACTGATCGAATTAAAACAATTAATAAACAGCACGTTCAAAAGCTGCACTGACCCGCGTCCCGGCTGCTGTCCCGGATCGCTGCCTGATTAAAAGTCTACACTCGACTACGTTTGCTGAATAACACAATATCTATGCTTTGTCGTGGTGAAATTATTTAAAACGGATAATTTAATAATCACTCTGTGAAACATGTTTATTTTTAAACTCAAGTTGTTTTTATTTTAAATCAGGCAATTATTTGAACGTCTAAAATAAAACTGTCCTACCTAACGGTCCTAATGTGTAGCGCAAACAGCGCATGCGCATTGCGAACCCCGGAAGACGTGGAGAGAGCAGAGTGTCGCTGCCGATAAAGAAAAATCAAAGAGAATTAAGCTTTAGTCATGTTTAAACTCGAAGGATTGGGACCGAAATTAGACCCGGAGGAGATGAAGAGGAAAATGAGGGAGGACGTGATCTCCTCCGTGAGAAATTTCCTCATTTATGTGGCCGTTCTGAGAGTCGGTGAGTGTCCCTGTGTGAAGGTTGTGTCTCATTCATAATGTTGCTCGGGTTAAATTCCTGTCTCATTATTACTATTATTATTTTCAATTCTGTTTGCAGTCCAAGTGGCCAAAATTATGTGCATCCCTATCCATGACAGTCAGATATTGTTCTTCACAAGCTCTTGTGTAGAACCTCTCTCTTTGTGTGTGTGTGTGTGTGTGTGTGTGTGTGCGCGCGCGTGCGTGCTGTGGCATTACAATTTCCCTAAAAACTAAAAAATGATGATGACGAGATGAAGCCTCGTTTAGGTTTTAAGCCAGTAATTTCACCAAATTTAATGAAGCTATATTTACGAACACTCATTGTAATGAGAAAATCTGTCCGCTAGATGTCAGTACAACGAGCTCACTGTAGTGACGAAGTTTCCCCACTAGAGGTCAGTACAACCACTCCGTAAATGAAGCTTCAGCTCATTGTACCGCCATCTAGTGGACAAATTGTGTGTAGCCGACAGCTCCGAACACAGCAAGCAACACAATTAAATGAATCACTGACGCTTGTCAGTTGTGTGTGCGCCATCTACCATCTCTAAATCTTTGAAAAAGTAAGTGAAGACAAAAAGAATTCTGATCAATTTTTCTGATAGTAATTACATTATTGTGAGATTAAATGTTTACATAGGGATATCCTTCTTTCTTTCTGTAGGGGTGCACATACTTTTGCATGTATACTATTGTGAAGTCCCAATTTAGAATAATAAGCTTTGTAATAATCTCATGCTTTTTTTCTTTCAGCTCCGTACGTGTTGAAGAAGTTGGACAGCATATGAGGACGTAGCCGCGGCTCTGAACCTGAGCTCATGGAACATCGCCGGGTTTCACCCGAGTGCAGCTCCGTCCTTCATCGTCATCAGAGTTTTATTTCCTGGATGAAGCTGAACTTGTCATTTAATTCGACCCTGTGTTTTTGTGCTCTGCTTGTCGTGTTCGTGTCTAAAACAGTTCATCACTACAGACGTGACATGGTCAGACGTGACAGACTGTCGATCACATGACCCGGACTAAACGATACATGTTTACCGTATTCGACTCTCCGCACACACACATCTCCTGTTCGTATTAAAATGAATGTGTGAATAAATGTTACTGTTCCTCTGAATGTGTGCAGTGTTGATTAATAATTTACAGTTTTTCAAGTCTTTCATAGTATTATGATTTTAATCATCGTTATTATTTACACATTTTTTTAGATGTTTGACATTTTTTTTAAATATCTACACGTTCTCATTAGAATATTTAATTTGTAAACAAATTAAAGTAAAACTCAGTAATCTTGCAGATGGTTTATTTAGAGATTTGATCTGACAAACTTTACCCTGAATATTAATCTTTAGTCTTTTATTATTATTATTATCATTTAAATCATTTGTCACAATACTTAGTTTGTATACAATACAATAGTTAATGGAGTTAAACCGTGCGGCCTGTAGAACTGCGACGCTGTGAGAGGAGTGTTGGTCTGAGGAGTGATCACAGGGAGGCGCTACAGCTGCAGTTCACTGGGCATGGCGTCACCCGTCAGGCCGCACAGCAGGTTCTGGGCCGTGAGCTCAGCCATGACGCCTCGCGTGGAGATCGTGGCGCTGCCGATGTGAGGGAGAACCACTGAGAGAGAGAGAGAGAGAGAGAGACATGAAGTGGAGATTTTTAAAGAGGAAAATCTCAATTTCACACAGAATTATTACAAACTATTGAACAGAAGATGCTTTCAAGAACCCTGATGATGGGTTTAAATGATTCTCCTTAGAGTTTTCTTTAAACATTTCTTGAACAGTTTGGGGACGGTGACTAAAATAGGTATATAAATAAAAGCAAGTTTAATAATAATTTAGAATGCTAAATGAGAGAAATATTTTACATTATAATAAAATTCATTGAATGAAATTAAAATAATACATATGCAAGGAGGTGGTTTAATAAAGATTATAATATTAAATATTTCTGAATCATTTAGTTTATACAGTATTGTATTCATGAGCCGTTATCAATCAGTAATATATTTTTTAAAATGGAAATTAACAATAACATCATTATTAACAAGAATTCTCTGTATAACACATTAAATATATTTTAAAAATGTATAAATATTTTTAGAGAGGAGTTTTTTTTACATTAAAATAAAATGTTTTAAACGCACAGCGAGCGTTCACACACACACACACGACGTCTCAGATACACACGGTGGCGCCACTGGCACTTGTATGAAGGTTTGTTTGTGTTTTGTCTAGGGGGTTTGTGTAAATAAATCATTAAAACCAAAAATAATGTTTTAAAGGAAGAAAAAGAAACACTAAAGAACTTCACTGCATATTAACTCTGGGGTGCAAATACTTTTGAATGCACCATTATGTAGAAAAAAATGCATTATGCCAGTATATATTTTCAAACGACGTCATTATAAATCATTGTATATTAAATTTAATGCACATTATTTGATTATACGATGACCTATACGTTTGTCTAATGTTATAGATGGCTTTTTCTATATTTACCATAAAAGGGGTGGGGGGGGGTGCTAATATTTTTGTAGACTGTAATTCTGAATTAAAATTTGGTCAACCTTTATAAAAAGTCAGTATTGTTATTCTTCTAAGCAATTTAATAAGATGAGTGAACGTTCTAAATAAAATATACTGCATGACCACTGTGGGGCGCCATATTCAATAAAATCGAACATTCAGGACAGTGCTCATGTTTACAGATGGTTCAGATGAATATTTATCTCTGTAAATGTGGTTGATCCTGACCGCAGTTGCTGAGGCGCAGGAGCGGGTGGTCGGTCGGTAGCGGCTCGGGCGTCGTCACGTCGAGTCCCGCTGCAGCGATCTGACCGCTGGCGAGGGCTTCGAGCAGATCCTCCTGGTTCACAACCGCCCCTCTACAGGGAGGAGCAGGAGGAAGGAGAAGAAGAAGAAGAGTTTGTATCAGTAATAAAAGTACGAGTTGTCAGGGAAGTGTTATAGTGTCATAAACTTAAACAGCCAATCAGATTCTAATACACAAACACATAAATGTAGATTTAAAGATATGGATAAATAGTGTTGGATCAGTTGGATCTGATCTCAGAAACGCGTTCCTCCACACTCACTGCCAGACGTCAGGAAACACGAGGATTTCTCTAACTTGTGCACTCGATACTTATAGCTAAATGGTGCCAAAACATTTTCACTGTGCCCACCTGCTGGTGTTGATGAAGACTGCAGTGTTCTTCATCTTACTGAAAAAGTCTTTATTACACAGACCCTGTGTGTCAGGGGTCAAAGAGCAGGAGACCACCACAAAGTCACTCTCACACAGCAGCGCGTCCAACGGCACTGAGGACAGAGAGACAGAGACAGGAGAGGAACAGGAGACAGAGAGAGAGAGAGAGAGAGAGAGAGAGAGAGAGAGAGAGGGGAACAGGAGACAGACAGGAGAAAGAGAGATAGATGCAGGAGAGAGACAGAAGAGAGATAGACGGAGAGAGAGAGGCAGGAGATCAGTCACTATGTGCTTTGTATTTCTGTATCCATCTGATCCAATTCTTCCTTTCCATATCCCCATTTCAGCGTTCGTCTCGTCTCGTCTCTCACCGTGCTCCCCCTCCACCTCTCCAGCCTGCGGTTTCGGCTGCCGTCCGGAATAAAGCAGACGCTTAACACCGAACGGCTTCAGCCTGCGTGCGATGGCCAAACCTGCAAAACCCAGAGACTCACACTGTAAAACACTGTAACACACTCACACTAACACACTGTATATTAATGAAAGGATTTTGCATGAAAAAATAAAAAATAAAAATACACTATATGTATACACTGTATACACATACATTATAAATGTATATATAAACATATAAAATATATAAAGCTACACTGTGTAATGTATGTACATTGTCCAGTTCCTTAAATGGTGCCATTATTTTTGCAGACTGTAGTGCTGTATTTAAATTTGGTCAGGTTTGATAAGAAATGGTATTTTTAATTTTATTCTTTTTAATGTGGGTAACTCTGTGTGTGTGTGTGTGTGTGTATACCTATACGCCCGAGGCCAATCACCCCCACCGTACTGCCGGAGAGACCGTAACCACACAACCACAGGGGCTTCCACGAGCTCCAGCCTCCACTGACGCATCAAGACACATCCCATAATATTCACTCTTTAGTTAATTAGTTTATTAAGTATCTTTATATAGTTAATTTTCGTTCTAAATCAGGAAACGGTTCCTGCACTGACCTTTTGACCTCCTGAATGCCTTCGGGTAAGCGGCGAGCTGTGGCTAATAACAGAGCAACCGTCAGTTCTGCTGTAGCGTCAGTCAGAACATCAGGGGTGTAGCCTACCCTTATACCTCTGAGGAGGGGGGTGGGGCGGGGGGGGGGGGCAAAGAGATTGGAATAGACAGACAGACAGACAGACAAATATATAGATAGAACAGAGAAGAAGAGATATTTTTCATGTTATGCAAATAAAGCAACTGCAGAATTCACAGAGAGAGAGAGAGAGAGAGAGAGAGAGAGAGAGAGAGAGAGATGGACATGGAGCTTGAAACAGAATGAAAAATAAGATAAACAGATAAACAGTAAACAGTATAAATCCAATACAACAGACAGACAAGTAGATAGATAGATAGACAGATAAGCTGTTATAGAGAATGGAAATGAAGGGTCTTAAAGGGCTGAGCATTCATTTAGGCCCCGCCCTCTTTCTGTCATCCAATCACAATCATTTCTGAATTCTTTTGGAGTTTCTCACCTTTTTTTGATCTCGTCAATGGCAAGGTGATCAAAGCCCACAGACATGGTACTGATCACCTTCAGGTTGGGTCCTGACACACACACAAACACACACACACATTTATGTTGGTACATGTATGTAGCACCCTGGTCCTGGAGGAACGTTGTTTCCTTTCACTGTGTACTAACTGTATATGGTTGGAATGACAATAAAAGCCTACTTGACTTGACACACACACACACCTTCACTTGATGGAGAAATTATCTAACATGCTGTGTGTAAGAGGAACACACTCCCTCTGAGACAGGCTGTTAAAGGTAATTAATCAGCTTCATGATGAGAACTCTTATATAATGATAATGAAAATAATGATTGATTATTTTGCCCTCACAGCCTGACACTGAGGCTCTTATATCTGTATTAGACGACGGACTCTGAGCGTTCTCTGTGCAGCTGTCACGTCGCAGCAGTGTTTCTCACAAGATGCTTCCTGTTTCTGCAGGACGACAGTGCGTGCGAGTCGACTGAAAGCTCGGCGTTAAAAGAGGAAGCGGCTTTGACGCGTTTCGCTCCTCACTGTCTAACTTCCTCATTCCTCGTTCCTCGAGATGGTGGTGAAGGCCAGGCCGCCGCGTCCGGTCCGCACACAGACATACAGAAAGAGAAACAGACGCAGAGACGGAGACAGGAGCAGAACTTCACCCACCTGCCGCATCCAGAACCTCGGCGTCGATCCGGTCCGAGAGCAGACACAGCAGGCCGTGCGCTCCTTCCACCTGCTTCAGCAGCTCCGCGCGTGGAACAGGTTCATCCGAGTCCCACACCGACAACTTACACCTGAGACAACAACAACAGAGGAATAAAAAGAAATATGAATAATAATGTATTAATCAAGGAACTCATAATATAATGTAAATGATGCTTAATTATTATTATTAAGCCTTTATTACAACAACTGAATCCAGAATACATTTTCCCTTTGCACCACTCAGGTGTGACTCCACCCCCCTCTAAGCCCCGCCTCCCAGAAGCTGAAGGTGATGAAAAAAGATAACAAATGTTATATTCTGAGTATTATCATTTAATATTTTACCACAACCGGGTTTATAGTTCCACCGTCTATATTGTCTTTATACTAGTCATACGAGGGAGAGTCAAAAATTATTCGCAATATTAAAGCTTCTCTCGTTTGGAGCGGTACTCTAAGAAATGTGTACGTTTATTATTATTATTATTCGGATTCATCGCTACGAGCCTGAGAGTAACCGGCAGAGTACTGAACAGAAACATCCTCAATCACAGACCGAGAAAAAGTTTAAAAATCGACCATCAGCTGGAAAATTCATCAATGTTACAGGTTTCTGGGATTCTCAAGGATTCTTTTTTTTTTTTTTTTGTAGAAGTATTGAAACATTATCAGGAAAAACGTTCAACAATAAACAGTGCTCGTTTACTAAACTTCTTAATCAGAGGACTGATATCCGAGGGTGCCGTGATCTCACGCGAAGCTGCACGTCCGCACACTTCTGCTCACACTGTCGACACTCTCCTCACTAAAGCTCCTCACTATAGTCCTGATCTCAGTCCATCAGACTTTCACCTGTTTGGTCGCCTGAAAGCAGAACTACGAGAATGAAGAGTCACTTCTGATGAAGAAGTGAAGACAGCGGTGCATTTGTGACTCACAGCTCAGACTAGAATATTTTTTTAATGAGCGCATATGAAAGCTAAACTCTACAGCCAGAGTGCGGATCATTTCTGACTCACCCGGGTATTACACAGACACGAGATTCATTAGATTTATACTAGTTCAAATGTATTATACTATCGGCACTAAACAGACAAATATTTTATTTATTACACCAGTTACATTACACTTCCTCTGTAGTTACTCTGGTTATTTTACACAAACACTAGTTATATTTGACTAATTAAAAGGGAAAGTGAATGAAGGGAAAGAAGAGAAGAAGCCGAAGGACGTCACAAACATCCAGTCTTAGTGTCTAGGAATTCTTCAATTCTTCCTTTACATAATGTGACGTCATAGTGCTTGGGTCCTAATTAGATTAGTAGTAATTAATCAATCACTGCCACTGAGCACTGTGTGAATTAGAATGACGTCATGCGGGGATGATGACTCATCACGCTGTGATCTGGTGTTGGAAACGATTTAAGAATTCACGGAGCAACAACTTCTGAGAGAGTGTGTGTGTGTGTGTGAGAGAGAGAGAGAGAGAGAGAGAGAGTTCTGCGCACATGACGGATTTCTGCAGCAGTTTCATTCCCTCCTGAGGGATCCGTCTGCTCACAAACACCTTCATCAGCGGACTCGCACTCATCCCTGCAGGAACACACACACACACACACACACAAACAATTCAAACAGGAGGCAAAAAGCACATAAACCTCTCTCTCTCTCTCTCTCTGTCTCTCTCTCACTCACTCACTCACTGCGCTGTGAGTCAGGATCCTCCGTGTGGACCTGACCCGGAACCGCTGTAACACCGGGACACCGAGCACTTCCGGTTGCACGTGCAGTCAGCGCTATGGTGACGAGGAGTAGTGCAGTCACACACACACTATATATATACACAAACAAGTTAGCTATATGGATTGATATATAGACAGAAATATACATTTTATGTCATTTTTAAATTTTAAAACCTATATAAATATTTATCTCGTATGTGCACTATCTATCTGTTTTACAAATATACGTTCAAACTAAAATAAAAATTAAACATTAATAATTACAGTTATAAATGAAAATATACAATATACTAGTGAGTTTTTAAAATGCTTTATTTTTTTCAAAAACCTCCATCACAATAATATAATAATAATAATAATAATAATAATCAGCATACTTCAAATACAAACTATACTACTGATCCATTACCATGATATTATTATTATTATTATTATTATTATTATTAGTTGCCTACCACGCCTTTCTTCAATACGCATGCGCAATACAATCACGTTAATATCACAGTCAGGACAAACTGTACAATAAAACCCCCGGCGGTATGAAATGTCTAATCGTTTTTGTTCTTTGTTTGTTTGTTTGTTTGTTTCCTTAAGTTAGACTCGGTTTCTAAGATGCTGCACTCACGGTGTAGAGTGATGTAGTGTGTATTCCTGGCCCTTTAATGGAGAACCCGTTCCTCCTGATCCGCCTCTTCCATTTAAGGCCACGCGTCTGCGTTCAAGCCCCGGAGTGTTTAACACACACACACACACGCACACTCTCATACTCATACATTCATTAGTGTGCTAGTGTGCATTCTGAGACTCGGGGTGGGGGTTTAAACCTCAAAACCGCTCGCATTCTCTGTAGTCCTGTAGTGAACTGCTGGGTGTGGTAGAACGGTTGTTTTTACGCACAGCCCATGTGTGTGTGTGTGTGTGTGTGTGTGGTGTGGTGTATACAGGAGGGTGCGTGTGTATACTGTGTGTGTGAGAGTGTGTAAGTACGGTAGTATGAGCAGCGCCTGCTGTTACTCTGTTTTGCTTCCTGCTTCAGGGCTCGATCTTCACCCCTCCTCCTCGTGCGCTCTTCTCCCCAGCGCAGAACTTTGCTCCAGTCGGACAGCAGCAGCAGCAGCTCGGAGCGCGCGGGAGCCCGCGAGCGTTTCTCACCTCGCACACCGCGGAGGAAACACTGTCGCCGGGTTTTCTTTCCCTCTTGGACGCGCGCACACCAGGTAATCGGCGCTCGTGGCTCGGGTTTGCGTCGTGCGCGTTTTGAGGAACTGGGAATGGAATGCGCGGAGCTGGGGCAGAACCAGAAGTGCACCATCAACTGATTAACGTTCATTATAATAGTGATAATAAATCATACATAATGACGCGCCTTATATGGAGTGTGTGTGTGTGTGTGTGTAGATTCTTCTCGCCTGTGTTTGCGTTTGCGTTTGCGGTTGAGTGAAGCTTCACCCTGGTGATTGTGATCGACCACCGCTCGTCTGCATGGCCATGAAAATGTAGCCTAGAGCTTCCGTTACAGCCCCGGTGTGTCAGTGGAGATGGGCAGAATGAAGGAATGTGCGGTATGTGGAGTCTGTTACCTGCTCAGGTGTGAACAGGAGGAGGAGGAGGAGGAGGGAGGGGGGGGGTGATGGAGGTGATGGGTCCAACTATTTAACCAGCCTTACACTATTTGAGGGTTGATACAGATATTGGTCTCATATCGAATCTAGATTTTGGACCAGACCTAGGAGATGGAGGAGTGTGATACGGGTGTTCTGAGAGTGGAAATAAAAGGTATAGCCTCGATGTTGGGTAGCGGTTATCCTCTGTTGCTCTACACCTCCAGGACTCTCACCTGCGCTAGGTGTGTGTGTGGAGTTCTCATGTTCTCCTCAACCTTCAGTCGTCCTGGGCTCATTCGCCTGACCGTTTCCAGCTGGTAGATGTTTCCTCCTGTAGGGTGTGGTGGTATGGTGCTTGTGGTCAAAGGCGTTGGTGCCTCTAGAAAGGTATCTTCCCCTTACAGGGGTGACCAGCATGATGTCATCATCAGGCGTTGTGACCAACTTTCAGACGCGATGATGGTGAATTAAAAGGAAAGAGGTCATAGATGTATAATTGTTGCATGTATAGTCTGTGATATCTGTAGTGTTCTGCAGTACAGTGGAGTATAGGCTGCCGTGTTGCCAGTGTAGATGATGATGATGATGATGATGCAATATAGTGTAGTGAAAGATGGTCAGGCGTGTCAGTATTATTGTGAGTAATGTTTTTATAAGTATAGTGTAGAATATGGTGTGTGTGATTTGCAATATCTGGAGTATAGACAGCTGTATTAATATACTGTTGCGTATAGTTCTCGATGTGGAGTATAGGTCAGGGGTAGCTCAGTGGTTAAGGCATTGGACTATGGTTCAGAAGGTCCCAGGTTCAAGTCCCACTACCACCAAGTTGTCCCTGTTGGGCCCTTGAGCGAGGCCCTTAACCCCAACTGCTCAGATGTATAATGAGATAAAAATGTAAGTCGCTCTGGATAAGGGCGTAGATGTAGTATAGTCGGCGGCGACAGCGGAGTGGAGTACGACCGGTGGTTTTGCGAGTATGGTCCATGCTGTGAGTATAGATGCTTGTTTTGTGAGTATAGTCTGTGGTGGGGAAGCGAGTATTGCCAGTCATGATAGAAGTGTGACTTGGAATATTGTGAGTATATTTTGCACTATAAATATAGTCTGTAATATCCAGAGTACAGTGCTGGATATGTCAGTAAAATGGAGCAGGTTTTGTGTCAGAGTGTAATGCTGTATCGGGTTGGACGTTATTCATTCGATAATAAACTCGCCTTCTCCTTTCATCGGTGTCTGCTGCACTCGCTGTCAGAACAACATAAGACGGAAAGCTGACACTTCCAGCAGTGTGTCGTTTCAAGAATAAACATCGCTAGCTGAGCAAACATGCAGGAAGGTTTTGCATCACCATCTCAGATTTCACACGCAGTCCCTGCTCACAATGCGCAGACTTGCTTAAACAGCGACGAGAGCAGAAGTAGAGCACAACGTCTCGACTAGCTTTGTTGCTAAATGCCGGTGCGTCCTCACCGGGTAAAGTCGGCTAGGTGAAGCGCCAAAGGTAAACTTGTGTCTGGTGAGGAGCATAATGTGTAGAAATGTGTGAGCCAATGCGAGTGATTTGAAGTGCAACCAGGAGAAGTGACACACGGTGCATAAGGTGAAGTGTGCAGGCTTAAGTTCACCAGGTGATTCCACACAAGTGACATGTGCCAGGTAAAGTGTGCCAGGTGACGTGAGACGGGTAACGTCTGCCAGGTGATGTGCGCTTAATGAACTGCCCTGACTGGTCCGTACAGTCCTCGGCTCTCCTGTTACACCGTCCTCAGGATTGTTAGATCACACAATGTGCTCGACTGTGAATGCTTTTCCTTTTCTGATCATCTCACCTGTGTCGTCCCTCAGCTGGCGTGTAAACACCTTCGCACCAGTCACGCCTCACCCGAGCGGTGTTTCAGTGAGCCGAGAGCTGGGATGGCGTTACTGACCCTGCACAGATCACCGTCTGTCTCCACAGCACCTGTGAGTCCTACAGCAATGTGCTTACACAAAGTCTGGACGTTACGCCTCCACTAACGAGCTGTTTTTATTTTATTTAATAAAGACTTCATGATTATATCAGAATTCATATCTCGATATCATATTTAGTTTAATACAGGGTGCTACAAATACACACAGCTTAGAGACGCACGTCCTGCGGATATAATGTCTGTACATTAATTTAAAGATTTCATAATGAGGTGATAAATATTCATAACACTTATATGTCCAGGCCTTCTGTCCTTCTACCTTTGTATCATATAGGCTTTTTTTTTTTTGTTTGTTTGTTTTTGGAATTGTGTTTATTTGTAGAAATACAGAATATTTATTTATTTTATTTTATGCCATTCATGGTGGTTAGAGGGACACAAACTTTTGCACTTGACTGTAATTCCTTGCTTTCCTATTAGCGTAAGGTTGGAGTGGAAGATTAACCTATTTTGTGAAGGTATTGTAGCTTAGCTTTTAGCGAGGAAAAGATTGTGTCTGACTGCAAACGTATCACGAGCAGTCAAAGCTAGCAAGCGAAAGCTAACTCTGTGCCTAAAAGCTAACCTAGGAAAACAATCTCGAGCAAAATTGTGCATAGCAAGGGAAAGATGATCAAGCTTGCGAAGGCTAACCTTGCATGCACAGCTAACATGGCCAGTGAAAGCTAATCTAGCAGGAGAGCGTACATAATGTTACGAGTTAAAGATATTCTAGCCTAGCAAGAGTGAAAGCTAATCTAGAAAGTGGAAGCTAGCTAAACCTGAACTCGCTAGTGAAAGATGACCTAGCATGCAAAGCTAAGCTAACCTAGCAAGAGCGAAACCTGATGTAATTAGTAGACTTGTCAAGGTTAACCTAGCAAAGGAAATCTAACCTGGGGTCATCCTATATTCCCAGGGTCATGTGACCCCCAGAGTAACAGTATGTGGAACACAATAGAGTGTCAAAAAGTGTTCCGGTGTTCCCAGTTCTAGCATCCAAAGCTACCCGGTCTTTGTTTGATGAAATACTTTATATAGACCTCCAGAAGCAAATAAATCGATTACCAACAGAAAAGGAACATAGGATCCTGGGAACGTACTATAGATACTCTCTCATCTAACCTAGTCTTCTTAACCCCGGATTGCTAGTAGAGGCGGAGTTTCAGACACAGTGCTATCAATCAAGTGCTCATTTAGTGTGTAATGAGAGTGTTAGGCCACACCCATTCAAAGCGATCGCGACATTTTCATTTTAGTAAATGTCTGCCTTTTTCTCTGCATTCTGGATGTTTAATTAACACTTGAAAAGATTTGCATATGTATTATATTGTTATTTTATTGTTTCTTAGATTTTACACAATATTATTTGAGATTCATGACCGGACACGTGTCCCCATTTGCATAACATTTCCACTGCGTCAGTTTTGCGTGAAGATTTTTCTTTTAATTAACTGATAAAATAAAAACGTCTCTGTTGTGGACAGATCGGATGTAAGCGGACGTCTTGTTACAGTTCCTGTTGTTGACGTTGTCACTTTTTCACGGCGTACCTAAGCACATCTTTTGCATTTTAATACACAACGTGCTGCATGAATCAGTGATGCATAATTATCTGAACATTTGCATTTCATCCCTTCACCTTTTCCTGTCTTTTTTTCCCTCCTCAGGCTTTCAGTCTTTCTTTGCCTCATGCTCTTTTGGTTCTTTTCTTTCTTTCAGTCTTTCGGCTCGTTTGTGGCACTTCTCTTTGGTATGTACTCGTTTCATGTTGAGAAATTCGACACATGTTGTAACCCTGAGTGTTTTCCCCTGTGTGTGTGTGTGTGTGTGTGTGTGTGTGTGTGGCGACGCTTGTGTAACATTTGTAAGAAAACAATCCATTAAGCCGGAAGTATTTACACACGTTACGACGATGATGAAACCGTACTAAGTTGGCTCTTGCAGGATTTACCGTGTGTTACACCACGAGGGCTCGGCACGCCCGTACTCGTCCTCTCTCTCGTTTTTTTTTTTTTCTCTTCTTCGTTTTTCGCTCCTCAGTCTGGACATGTCAGTCGCATAACAGGTCGTGTTCCTGCCTCCGGTTTCTTCTCCGTCTCTGTGTGTTCCCTTATCTCCTTTTACACACACTTCCTTGGTGTCACGTCGTGACGTCAGTAACCACACTTTCCTTTCATGTCTTTTTTTTTTTTTTTATCCCTCTCTGTCGTATTACTCAAGAAAAGAAAAAGCGCTCCAAAACTCATTAAAAAATGTTTAGATTAAATAATAGTGAAATGCATAGCGGTCTGTTGGGTCGATGCTGATGTGTCACCCTGCGTTCACACCACTGACGTGCGAGAGTTTCTGTTCTGTGTAAAGTGATTTTTTTTTTTTTTTTTCAGCTATGTGCAGAGTGGTTGCAAATTTCACACATTTTTCATAATCGAGAGTTAAATACTGTACATTAACGGTCGATTAATCATTCATTACCAACAGGAACAAGACGTACTTTTTCTGATGGATTAGTTCTGTGAGACGTTTGAGAGTAGGTTAAGCAAAAAGAAAAAAAGAAATAATAATAATAAAGAAAATCAGTAATAACAGTAGTGTAGCGGAGCTCTGTTTTTCCACTGATCTGAGATCCGTCTGATAATTTTCCTCGCGGTTTGTCATGCATGTGTTAACTGTGGATTAATTGCAAAGATTATTAATCATAATGCTTAAATGTACTTCCTTTTAACTACGTGACCATGCACGCATGATGGCTGTGTAACGTGTGTGTGTGTGTGTGTGTGTGTGTGTGTGTGTGAGGCATGTAACTTGTGCACATCCTCAGACATTAACACATAACATTAATTAAGTGTCTGCAAGATGAAAGTGTCTTGGAGAAGTTGTGCTACCAGGTTTGCCCTCCCCTCTAAATCAACTTCGCAAATAATAGAATAGTTTGGAGTGTGCCACCTGTAGGATCCAACAGGAACTGCAATAGGTTACCATCTCGAATGCAAATGTGCATAAATGAAAAACTAATTTATAAAATATCGATTATGGATTTATTGTGGCGATACGCAAGTTGTTACTGAAACAAATTGTGATTCGATCCTCGTCTCTAATCGGAACGTAGGTAAATACACTCAAATGGAATCAGCACACAAATGCAACTATCTCAGCTATCCAAGTGCCTACATCCTTTCACTACAATGAGCCGAATTTTGGTTACCATCAAAACCATAAGTGATGAAAGTAGCCCAGTTAATGGAAAACACCCGATCTGGCTCAGATCACTCCACTCGGCCGCAGCCTGACGAGCTAAACTCTGATCATGTCCGTCTTCTCCAGAACATCAATAAACACAACGTCCGATATTGCGCATCACCTAAAATGCAAGTGCGGTCTCTTGTAGCGTACGAGCTAATCGCTACTATACAGCGCTACGGAGCTAAGCGAACGCTATCTATTTATACGATTTCAGTCGGTTGAATTCTTAGCAGGGATCAATGATTAATTATTAACCTGCAAGTTCAGGTCTGACTCTGTGTCCCGTCAAACACAAACAGTCGGCCTGAATGATTTCTCAGATACGGAAAGCTAGCCGGGCAACTGAGTGATGAGCTTTAGATGTTCATAGCTAGGATGAGAAGCTAATCTAGTGATGAGAGGGAGCGTTAACGACATCTGCCTGAAATCAGGACTGTAAAGATTAGAAGTCATGTGATCTGTGGTGTTCACACTGTTACGGGGGAGAAAAGAAGCAGAGCTACAAATTAGGGACGTCCTAGGTCGCAGTGTGAACAGCCGGTGTGACTTTGTCACTTGCTAGTGTGGACGTGGCGGCATCGTCTAGCTTCTGTTCTCCCAGAATGCAATGCAGGTATATGAGTAACAGCAGAGATGAGGATCAGATGTCGGCGACTCCGATTGCGGTGAGGGTTCGGGTTTTGGAGCCGAGTGTACGGACGAGCATGCGGGAGAGCCGAGGCCATTAACGCGCCGCCGCATCGCTCTCTAACACGCAGCTAAAGCGAGGGCTGGATCTCACCGCACCGTCATTAGCATTCTGAAATAAAATCAAAGAATCGCATATGATCTGTAAATGTTTTAATTAAAGCACAGTTTGTCCCTGGTAGATTTCTTCTCTTATTTCTCCTGTATTGAGCTTTAAGCCGCCGTCACGCCGCCCTTCTTAATTAAACTCTTTTATTTTGTTTAAGGACGAAGCCATTACAAGACGACAGAGACTTCAGAAGAGGTAAATGATCCTGTTTTGTTTCTGGTTAACATTTATGGAAGGAGCCTCCAGTGTCAGTGCTCTGTAAAAAAAAAAAAAAAAAAAGTCATTAAAAAAAATCAATATACATTTTATCTATTTATATAGTCGCTTGTGTTTTCTTCCCATCAGGGAGAGCTTCGCCTTCGTCAGAGGCGCGGTGCTTTTACTCGAGGAAGGAGCGAGGGAGGGGCCCCATGTAGAAGCCACGCCCGAAGAAGAGCTCGTAGGCGGAGCTTCCGATAACAAGAGCAAGCATTTACATGCTATGATCTCACGACTGAGACCTGAAGACACGGTCAAACTGGTGAGACATCGACGACAGAAACCAGAGCCTGCGAGTTAGAGTTGGTTTTATTTATTTTAAAAAATATCACAAAGAATACAAAGAATGTATGAAAACTACTCCATTAAACTTAACAGGAAATTTATACACGTTTTCCAACAATTGGATGGTGTGTCCACCGCAGATTGATTGCAATGTTTAACCACTAGAGGGCGAGCTACAATTTAACTGCAGCTGTACAAAAAAATCACGCACGCGCGCACACACACACACACACACTCTTTCACGCGCGCACTCACTTCGTGCTGGGCAGGGTTGCCAGATCATGCTCCCAAAATCCCACCTAGGCAGTTCTAAAACCCCGCCCACTCTAATACCAAATAAATCAAAGGAACCCAAACATCAGTTCTAAAACTCGTACTGTAGCTCAGTTATACGTGCACGTTTCACTAAAATTAGGCGTTTTTTTTTTCATTACCTGCTCAAGACAAAAGGTGAAAAAAGTATCTCTATAATACTATAAAATAATATTTAATGTAATATAATATATTTTTTAAATTCGTTATTATTCAAAGAATGACGCTGGTACTTTTTTCCTTTAAACGATGGTGAATGAAGAAGGCATGTGTGTAAACACGGCTGGAGAAGAACGATCGTGCCTGATGACTGCATTCAGGTGAACAATGTAATATCGCTGGACTCGGTGAAAGTCGTGCACATGTCGGACCACAGCCGAGGGTTCCTTGCTTGCAGCGTTCTCTAAGTTCTACAAGTGAAAAACTTGAAAATAGCAATATTATCTGTCACCCTTGTGCAGAAGAATGAAGCCACCTGTGACTCAGTGTGATATGATGTGAGGCGTGGCTCCAGATCTTTGGACCTGGATTTTGTTAATAAATATTTAAGGGGGTTAAAATGCTGATGGCCTCGCTGTGTGTTTCCAGGCTGTCCGTTTGGAGTCGGTGAATCCCGTCAGAGTGAGATATTTAATCATCGTCACGACCAGCAGCCGCAAGCAGGAGAGTCTTCTGCTCGGCATGGACTTCCCGAACGTGAACAGGTTCCTCACATCAGTGTTCTCTGTAATCGCGTCTAAACCTCTCAGTAACCGCTTCCTTGTTTTCCAAAGCTGGAGCCAGTTTATCTTATCTCTTATCTGTGATAAAACTCCTCTCTCTCTCTCTCTCTCTCTCTCTCTCTCTCTCTCAGTGAGGACTGCACTATCGGCCTGGTTCTGCCAATATGGAGCGACACTCAGGTTTATCTGGATGGAGACGGGTGAGACTGAGAGATCACTCTGAACCTCTGCTGATGTTTGATTACTTTTGATCAGTGTGTTGTGTGTGTGGAGTGTGACTGCTGGATAAGATGCCTGAGTGTGTAGACGTCCTGATGCACAGACTCTCGGATCACATTAGGGGTTTGGAGCTCAAACTGACCTGGAAAGATCCAATAGGTGGCGCTATAATGCCACTCAATGTCATGATGTCTGATATCACCATGTCTATAATATATCATATCATGTTGTAGAAAATGAGGCAGAGCCGGGACTTGGCAGGATAGACGATTAGCACAGAGAGCCAACATCTCGCTGGGTTAGGGTCAGGGTTATTCTCACAACATAACATCGTCTAGACGAGTCCCATCTCCGTGACAGTACAATTCTCTACACCGTTCGTTACGGAGGACGATAATCAGAGTGGAGGTTAATGAGAGCAGCCGTGAAACAAACTTATTCTTCAGCTCTAGTTTGCCAACAATAGGTGTGCCACCTTGTGGTGTTGTTTAGCATTACAGTGTGTCCACATTTTTTTTTTAAACGTTTCATGTTTACAACATTCACATGAGAAGGTATTCTGTATGAAACCCACACGAGATGCAACCAAACAAGAAAATGTCAGTATCAGCCAGATCAATTTAAACATCGGCGCAGAGTTTCACACTCGGTCCATCCTTAGTTATGATGCGATTTAACTGAGCGCAAGACTTATAGTGAGGACTTATACAGAGCCACTTGCGTCTGGAAGATGCCCCTGATGTCATTACCTTATCCCACAGCCGTGTGTTTCAGTGTGATGCATACAGATCTGAGTTCTGATCCCCAGGTCACATTAATTATCGTGTTTGGGGCTCAAACCCCAGCTGGGCCCTAGAGGAACGTTTCACACACAACAGTGTAGTGAAATTTAAAAAGCTTTGAGCAGCCTACGTAACACCGGACCGCTTTCGTGATCAGTGCCGAGTGTTCGTGTGTATAAATAGAACGAGTGTATGACTGGATGTGTTTCTGTAATGATTAATATTACTGTTGTAGCGACACACACACACAGTCACTGTGACGTCAGAGTCTGATCTACTGTGAGTAACGCGTCCGTTCCCTCCTCAGCGGCTTCAGCGTGACGTCTGCAGAGTATACGAGGATATTTAAACCCGTGTCGATTCAGACGATGTGGTGAGTCTTTTTTCACAACCAAGCCATGGCAACAAAAATAATTACAGTAATCTGGTTAATCCAGGGGCGTGAAAACTTTTATTACTGTTCAACAGGTGGAGAAAAAAAAATCACAGGCCACTTTCACTGTCAAAAATGGATGAAAAAGACCTTTATTCAGTAATTTTATTCTATAGTAAACCGATTTAGATTTATTGTTTAGTTGTTTGGAAAGTTTGTACTCAAGCTAAAAATGTATTTTTCCTGATGTGCGAGCGTTATGTCCACATTTTATTCTCAGAATCCTGAAGATGATTTGCACATTAATTGTAATATAGAGGTAAAGGTTTGTTTCTCCCATTTAGAAACCTGATGGGGTGCGCAAACTTTTGCTTTTGACTTCCATTAAGGGATAAAAAATAAATAAATAAATAAAGGCTTTTAATATAAATTTATATATATATATATATATATATATATATATATATATATATATATATATATTATTTTTTTAATAAATAAATATTATATATAAAAATATCCTAAAGATGGGATTTGTAATTCACGTGTGGATGCGTGTTGCGCGTCTGTGTGCGCAGGTCCGTGCTCCAGGCGCTGCACGGCTGTTGCGAGCGCGCGGTGCAGGGCGCGGTGATCCCGGGCTGCGGGCTGGACTGGGCTCAGCACTACAAGCAGAACACGGACTCGGACCAGCAGTGTGTGAACGAGTGGAAGGCCATGATGGGCCTGGAGTCGGTACGCAGGAACACCAAGAGCCACAGCACGGAGAGGGAGAGAGTGGAGAGGGAGATCAAAGTCCAGCTCCGAGACATCATGAGGACGGTGGACCTGGAGAACATCACCTCGAAAGAGGTACGCGAGGGGGGGCGTGGTGACGGTGTGGAAAGGGCGGAGTCAGACATACAGGGTCATGATGTTTGAAGGGAAACGATCAGCGATGAGGCGGAGTTACTCTTCTCACAGCGAAGGCTTTTATTCCTCAATCACCATGAAGTCTTGATGTTTTGTGTTTGTGCCAGAAAAGTTCAGGTTCCAGTTTTAGCTCAGCACTGAGACTGGAGACTCCTTGCATGCATGTAGTATAAAGACGTGTATCTTTGGAGGAATTTACAATATACATTTGTCTCTGTTAGATAATCTGAGCTTCTTTTATTCATTTTAGAGCAATGATGTATGTGTGTGTGTGTGCAGGTTCGAACTGCTCTAGAGGAAAGGATCGGTTTAGACATGAAGAACTATAAGGAGTACATCGACAATGAGATGATGGTCACCATGGCTCAGATGGACAAACCGTCGAAGATCCTAGACTACCTTTACCTGGTAACGCTCAGCGTCGTCTCGCGCCTCGAGTCTCCTCTTGGTGTCCTAACGGCTGTTCTATGACATCATTCTTTTTACTAATGACATCGTCACGGGGTCCAGCTCGATCAGTCGTCTTAGTGAAGCGCTGAACATTCCGATCAGATTAACACACACCACCAGATCTTACTGATTATTCTAACAGTGTTGATCATTTAGATTACAGATGGTTGAATACTTTCAGCTTAGATTGAAATTGTTCCTCGTTAGCATTTTGCCACTGCTTGCACGACAACATGTTCTTATTACAGTAACGATATCGTTCGCTCTCGTCACAGGGCTCGGAGTGGAACGCAGCTAACTTCGAGGAGCTTCAGAAAAACAAGTACGAGAAGTCTATACAGTCCCATACACACACTTACACATATACACACTGACACACGGAATGTAAAGCGAATGAGAAGGTGAGACGGTTTCACAAGTAAGTGTGTGTGTGTGTGTGTGTGTGTGTGTGTGTGTGTGTGTGTGTGTGTGTGTGTGTGTGTGTGTGTGTGTGTGTGTGTGTGTGTGTGTGTGTGATTCCAGCGTGGGTTACATCCTGAACGTCACCATGGAGATCGATAACTTCTTCCCGGAAGCCTTCACCTACATGAATATTCGCGTGTACGACGTGGAGGCCACGGATCTGCTCTCGCACTGGAATAACACCTACATGTTCATCAGCGAGGCCTGGTGAGTCGTACAGGAACAGCAGGGAAACATTCAGGTTTCCTTCATTAAAAGACTGTATAGAAAAAATGAGGAGTAGAATAAAACATTTAATAAAATGCAGGAAAAAATTTTTATTATTTTTGTAAATAAAAAAGAAGAAATAAAATGTAAAAAATGTAAAATTAAAAAAATCTGAAAGAAAAAAAAATGAACCAATACTTAAATGCAGTCATTATGTTCAGATAAATGAAATAACATTTAGTTTTAATTACAGTTATGTAATTTTTGTTTGTGTGAGCATTTATTTTCCCATTTCAGGGCAAAAATGCTCACACGGTAAAAGATGTAAAATAATAAAAAAAGACAGACAAACATTAAATAAGTAAATCTATTAATCAATCAGTCACGTAGTATCAAGTGTGACATTTTTTACTTCAGATTATTTATTTCTTCTTATTAAAGGAGCAATTGTTTGTTGTTGTTTTTTCTGGAATAATATAAAACTAGTTTGTCTTAAAAAAAAAAAAAAAAAAAAAAAAAAAGGGTTCTGATCATCAGCAGTCTGTGAACATTTGAGTGCCGAGCTCGAGCTCCAGGATGACTGTGATGTTTCTCTGTGATGTGTTGATGTAGCAACACCGGCCAGTCCGTATTGGTGCACTGTAAGATGGGCGTGTCTCGCTCCGCCTCCACAGTCATCGCGTTCCTGATGAAGCAGCAGGGCTGGACGCTGGAGGAGGCGCTGAACCACGTGAGGGAGCGCAGACCCATCGTGCAGCCCAACGACGGCTTCCTCCGGCAGCTCCAGACCTACAGCGGCATCCTCAATGCAAGGTCTCGCGCACACACACACACACACACACACACAGAGTCATATCCCCAGGTTTTGGATCCTAGCGAGCTCTACAGTTCTCTGTAGGAAGTAAATGGACTTTGTTCTTTTGTTTATTTATTTATTTATTTATTTATTTATTTTGCCTTAATGATTCAGACTGTCTTTCATTTATTTATTAACAAAAATGTATGTTTTTATCATGGTTTTATATTCATTCATTTACCCATGATCTTTGTAAAAACACCATAAAAATTATAATAAAACATTATTATTATTATTATTATTATTATTATTAATACAAGGTAAACACTTCTTTAAAAGGCATTGAGGACAAGCTTGCTGTAAATGACTGAATGCCTTAGATTTCTAATATTTTGCAATATTATTTTTTTATATAAAAAAGGTATAAATATCATCATTATTAATATTAAGAGGACTCACTTTGCTCTAAAAATATTGGCGCTCCTGGTGATTGCAGTAAACAGCGGCACAGCTCCCTGTGGAAGCGTAAGTCCAGAGCGGAGACGCTGAATAAACCGGCGCAGAAGCGGGAGGCTGAGGCAGAGGGCGAGCGGGGAGACTATGAGCAAGAAGACGATGACGTGCCGAGTCCAGAAGAAGAAGAAGGAGAAGAAGAAGAGAGCACAGATGAGGATGAGGCGAGAGATGTAACTAAACCGTGTACTGCACTTAACAATGTAGTTAATAACCGATGACACCGTACTGATTCTCTCTCTCTCTCTCTCTCTCTCAGGTGTTCACTGACTCAGTGTCTGGTCTTCTCCCTGATGCAACAGGAGAAACGACAAACCCTGTAATTACCATCCAGGACAGTGACATGGTATGATCGTCTCCTTTGTACTCTCCAGGCTGATGGCATACGGATATAGGAAAATAATAATCAACTGGATGTTGCGTTGAATCGGAGTTAAAACTGTAATAGTTTTTTTTTTTTTTTTTTCCTTTAACAGAACGTGTTTTATTCCTCTTATCCTACAGCAATTTGCCATCAATTACAATTTTACTCATTAAGGAACAACATCCAGTTTTTATTATTATTATACAACATCCATGCATTTATTATTACATCTAATTTTAATGACTGTCCTCAATATGAGTGCGCTCCTGTCGTCATCATCATCACATGCAAGATAAACACTCGTCCTTTCAGCAGTCTTCCTTTCTTTCATTCTCCCTCTTGAAGAGACATAAGACAAAAATAAGACCGAATGGAGTAAGACAGTCGGACTTGTCTCGAATAAGACAAAAAACATCAACGCAGCTTGTCCTGTGATATGAGAAACCGCAAGATTCAACATCACTGTGAGACAAATCACGTGTCTCGTCTTGTTTCTGTCCCGCAGGTGAGCCCGAGTCCCAGCAGAAGTGGAAGGATGGATCTCTTTTCTCTCATGCAGTCCATCCAGCTGGACGACGAGGAGCGACTGAGCGATCTAGAAGTACGAACACGTCTACGCTTATAATTCTTCATTTTATTGTCCTTTTTGTAAAGTCTCTCTGTCCGGCGGGCGTCTTGGAGCTATATCTTAGCAACTGTTTTCAGTCACGCAAGACAAAATTTAATCTGAACATACTGTAGTGGTTAGCACTGTCGTCTCACACCTCCAGGGTCCGGGTTCGATTCCCGTCTCTGTGTGCATGGAGTTTGCATGTTTCCCCCGTGCATGGTGTGTTTCCTCCGGATAGTCCAGTTTCCTCCCACAGTCCCAAAACATGCAAATTAGGCTAATTGGCGTTCCCAAATTGATTGGCACCCCGCCTCGTGTCTCTCGGGATAGGCTCCAGGCCCCTGCGGACTTGTATACAGGATAAAGTGGTATGGACGATGAGTGAGTGAGTAAGAAAGTGATGTAAACATGAACGTACGTGATCAGAACAGACGTGCAAGATTAGATGGGTTTATTGCCTTAACTGTAAATTCTTCAGATTTTTCTGTCTTTTAAATGCAAGTGCCATGACCACCAGGGCTGAAATTTGGAATGTGTGTTGTTGATTCAGAACGCTGCGGCTCAGAGGAAATCTCCGGCGCAGAGGAGACGTAGCAGTCACAAACGCAGAGCTCTGACTCACCAGAAAGCTCACGTGGACGTTTCTCCCGACCCGAAAAGCCAGGCACGCAGCAGGGAACAGGAAAACCCAGGACTCGGCACTGGCAAGTAACAATGAGGAGAGGAGAAAGGACAAAAATAGAGAAGAGGAAGAACCACACCTCTGGAGCAGACTGGTCCTGATGGAGATCATTTTAATGAATCATGTCAGAATAATGGTGAGGGATTTATTCACATCATAAGTTTAGGGGTTGGCTCAAAAGAAGACACACACACACACACACACACACACACACACACACACAAATGATTTACTCATTTCAATGAACTTGAGTGCATGAACTGCGCTGTATAAGTGGAATAAAACACACACACACACACACACACACACACCGGCACTGCAATACATTGTGTGTTTCCTGTTTTAATGTCGGATACGATGCAGTATGAAAACTTTCCCAGCGTCACTCTGTGCCTTGTTTGTCCTTCACACACGCACACTCTTTCTGAGCCGTATGTTCCACACGCACCTCTGATTTAATGCAGTATTAAATAACAGGAAAAGCATAAACGTGAGCATTTCCCAGCGATAGGAAACCTCCCATTATTATTATTTAAATTATTAATTAGCAGCAGGTGAAAATAGCTAAACCTTCAGGACACAGTGCAGGAGTTTAAAAAAAAAAAAAAAAAGTTAAAAGAAAAAAAAAAAAAAGTTTGCACCCTTATTTAGCAACACTATTTGAGCTAGCAAGCTGTCTAAACACACAACTGTGCTAATGCTACCTATGTAGTTATGCAACTTTGTTAACAAGCTAGCTTATGTTCGTGTTATATCGTTAAATTAAGTAATTTCGACAGCACCATCGTATGAATTAAAAGTATTTTTACATTTGCTAGCATAAGCATAAGTGAGATTTAGCCAGACTTGCTAGTAAACTTCAGATGATGCAAGCAAGCAAGCAAGCTAGGCTAAATAGCTAAATCTAGGCTAAACTAGCTAACATCAGTTAATCATTCTTACACCAGTGAATATTAGTGAATACTGAGCTTAACATTCTATTATGAAGCTAGCTAAGATTGGCACAACGATAAAATGTATGTAGTAATATTTGAAGTTTGCTAGCAAACTAGCTAACAATAAGCTTACTCATACTATGTAAACCAATAATCTTACAAAAAAAAGTCAAAAGTAAAGCATGACCCTAGTTTATTATATTCTAAATACTAAAAGCCAAATTCACTAGCAAGCTAGGCTAATTATCATCTTGTGAGAACCAGTAGCTAGGGTTGCTAGCATGTGCAATAAACAGCAAGAATTAGCTAAATGATAAGTAAATGAAAACTGAGACTAAACTGAGCGTAAATAACAAAGATTTTAGTTTCACCTGGATGCAAAATATTATTATTATTATTATTATTGGGAGATTTTTTTTTTTTAAAGACCAAGTTTATTTAATGTTGTTGTATTCCCTCATTCCTATGCAAGTAGTGTAATTTATTTTTACTTCATCTTTCTCTCTCTCCGCATAAAGCTTGAATTGCCAATTTCTGCATTCTTTGATCTCCGCCGACTGCCGGTCCATTTAAATCTGCCAGTGCAGTAAATGTTCACAATTTATCAGGTTTTACAAAATGAATATAAGAGAACCCTTTCCTCAAACAGTATACAAAGGCATTTATTTGTAAATTGTTCTCTAGAGCATTTAGGTTTGAATTTACTTTGTGAAGCCTCATGACTGATCGGCTTCAAACTGTCAATAACATGCTGAGATTTTATGAACTAATATATTTTAAATACACGCCTATTTAACAAACTCGTATTTTAACTTCATAGTGATGACTTGAAACCCGAAACACATCCATAAATTCAGACAAATAGGACTAGTTAGTTAGGCTATTCAACGAGGACAAAATAAAAAGACGAAGAGTCGCTGTGTGTCTGTAATAGCAAACGTGCTTAAGCGGCTGAGCTGCAGCACTAAAAGCTGTTTAGGTGGCATTTTAGACTCTTTGCCTTTTATGGCGTTCTGTGGGTGTGGCTAAATATAACTGTGTCATGATCGTGCTTGGTGATTTACAGGCGAATGGTGTTTTTCAACATATGCACATGGGTATGGAATAAAAAAAACTTCTGCAAAACTTTTATCGATCAATTTGATGGAAATTAGAATTAAAAAAAAAACATTTATACGTTTTATTAACATTTAACTTGCATATTTTATGGGCCAAACTCCACCAGTAAGGTGTTTTTTCATGTGTTTCATTTCTGCTGGTTCTCTGCAGGACCGCAGTATTAATGTAACGGTTCTGTACCGGGGGGGGGGGAAACTCCTTTAAGTGCTGTAACATTGCCTGTAAGGCGGAGTGTTACCTGCAGAATAAACGCACACGTGCCAAAACTGAATTGTGACGTCTCTGCTGTAGCAGGTCAAACCCCCAAACACACACACACTCACACACACAATCCTCCTGTCTCAGTGCCTTCGGTCTGGACCAAAATGTCACGTTTTCTGGTGTTTTTATAAACTATAGGATGCATCTAAAGTGTGTATGATTTGTCTGTTCGGTATGCGAGTGTGTTCCAGCATGCTTTAGGATGGAATTCTATCGCCTGGGTATTTATTATGCGCGAGTGTGTCACTGTATTTTTATTTCCATGCAGTATTTCCTTTTCTTTTTTTTTTTACTGTGCTGTGTGTTAAACATGCAGACGGTTGCCAGGTTGAAGCCAAAGTCACCGTACTGAGAACAAAAAGCTGGATAAAATCCATAAGTGTGCTGAGATGATGGGAAAAGAATGGTGGATGGAAATGTGAAAAATAACAGGAATAAAAGTGCCATGTCTCTTTCTTTTAATCCTGATGCTGTTTTTATTGATATCAGGTCAGAGATCAGGTATTAAATATTAATGCTGTTGCCTGTTTTAATCGCTCTGATATGATCTGGAAATGTTTTTTTTTCTTCACATGCATTTTGAACAAGGTTGCCAGATAATCAGTGTATTTATAGTTCTAGTGGTGATGGAGAAATCAACTAGTTTAATTAAAAAGGTTTTTAAGTCTAATCTGGCAACCCTGGAGTGTTTTTTTCTGATGTACCTACAGTGTGTATGCATCGTTGCTGTAGTAAAAATAAATCTGAATTTATTAAAAGAGTTGTTGTGAGCTGATTTGCTGATCCTGTGACTGCTTGCTTTTAGATTTTATTTGAAAATATAATGTTTATTTAATATTTACACTACAGACTCTAACACAGGAAAGTTCAAACAAATTTAATTGATTAATTACTTAAAATATAATAAAGTAAAAAATACACCAATATGTTTATACAGATCTTTATTCGGAGCTTCAGGCTAATTAGAAAAAAAATCTTAAATAAATTTGCGCTTGGGTTCGCTGAGCAGCACGCCTCCCTCCTTCATGGCCGTCCAAAACGTCTGGATCTGAAACAGATTAAAGAGTCAGAAATATTATTTAAATCTGAATCATATCTTCACTGTACAATAGATTAATATAATACAAAACTCATGAGAGAGGACCCAAGACACTGGAAGATCTAGAAAGATTGTGCAGAGAGGAATGGTCAAAGATCCCTCTATCTGTATTCTCCAATTTAGTGCCGTCTTGGGGTTCTACGAAATGTTAACATCAGGGGTGGCAATAACTGTTGCACACATGATTTCATGCAAGAAAATAATTCTTAAATGTGGGATTTTTTCCTCTCCACTGAGTAATTGTACTTCAATTAAAGGTTGGATTTTTTTTCTGTTTGTTTTTGCATTGTGGCTCTATATTGTTTAAATAAAACATGAATTTATTAGAAGCCTAAGAACACATCTTAACCAGGGGCGCCAATAATAATGACCAGCAATGTAGATGAGTTACTCCTGAATTATTGCTTTTTAATCCTGATCAAGAAAGTAAAAGTAAAAGATTTTTTTTTATATATATATATGCTATAAAGCTTTTAACATTTTAAAAGATCTAATATTTCCTAAAAATATATATATTTTTTATAAATCAAGTTTAAAATTAGTCATGACTTATATGGATGGGATCATGAGGGATACAGACAATTAATACGTGAATAATAAAAAAAAAGATCTAGATACTCTAGATTGTTTATACAGTATATAGACAATAAAGCTATATATATATATAAAGCATTCTAATTATTATTCCAAAGCTAATATCAAGGCAGTCTGTTATAAATATTTAGCTCAACACAATTTTTTTTTAAATTTAAGTATCATATAAAACCTAAAGAAATGTATATATATTTTTTTTGTTATAACCACTCGTGTAAAGTTATTTCATTACTAACAATTATTTAAAACTTTTAAATATTACTAATGTAAACCATTTTATATCACATTGCTTGTAAATATTATTTCTGTGCTGAAGGGTAAATAATAATAATAATAATAATAATAATAATAATAATGACAGGGAGGAGACTCACAGCGGCTGAGCGGAAGCTCCAGGGAACCTCACGGTAAAAGAGGCGTGTAATTCCAGCCTCGCGGCATCGCTGAGCCAAGACGTCTCCCACAGCGCGACTCGCCGCCACCGAGCACGTGGAGCTCAACTGCTTCTTCAGAGCCCACTCCTGTGTGGAGCATGTGAGCACCGGGACGTCTGAGTCTACCGAAAACACCGTCGCTGACACGTGATGCTGCGAGCGCTTCAACACCAACCTGAGACAGAAGAAGAAGAAGATGAAGAAGAGAGACACTGAGGATGAGTTCCACACCGCCATCCTCAACGAATACAAACACCAGTCTGAAAAATATCAAGTAAGGATTAGAGAGGAGCATTAAGGAGCAGAGACGCACCGACACGCCACCTCTGACACGAGCGTCTGGGTGAAATTAACAGTGTGAAGAAATCTGTACGAACATGGATTAGTGCTCTAATGCTAATGTAGCTCTAATGTTTACTGTCTGATTCTGTCTCAGGCTGCTAAATACATTTCTGCACCACACTCCAGTCCGGTGGCGGTATTGCATTGAACACTTATAAACTCAGGAGAAGAAGCAGTAGCAGCAGCAACAATAATCTGTCAAAATGCTCCACAAAAGATACATCACATGGTATATTTCATTCATAAGCTGTATTTCTCTACATCTCTCTCTCACACACACACACACAAACCTGTGGTAGTACTCTCTCTTGGGCCAGACGGTGGCCCAACCCCTGTCCTTCACAGCGATGGCCATCTGCTCCAGGTTTCTCGGGTTTCGGTTCACAAACGTCTCACTGATGTCTTCATTCTGGTTCTGGATCTCCGGCACTGGATCAGCTGCAGCTCTGCTCAGACACCGAGTACCTAAAGTACAGAAACACCGCACAAGTGAAACTTTAAAGAGTGTAAAATACAAACAGCCTGTGTGTATGTGGGTGTGTGTGTGTGTGTGTGTGGGTGTGTGTGTGTGTGTCCATCCCTGTGCAACACACGAGCGCTAATCAGTCTCGAACCCGTGCACTCACTGTCAACTTGAGTTTTGAGACTTTGGAGGCGTCCAAGGCGGTAAAACATCGCCATTTCTTTGTAATCCTACAGGTGGCGCACTCTGAACTATTCCCACAATGGCATCCTGTGAGGTAGGAGTGAATTATTTTTAATTGAGAAAACTAATGTTTTAAGGAACGATCTATGTTTAATTACTAATTTTCAGTTCAGGTGCTGAATAAAGATAAGGTATAAAACTTTAGAGTTATGATGAACCTTTTTTTAGTTTAAAGTGTTAAAATTGTAACAGAATCAGCAATAGACATTTAATACTGTCTGGTAATCTGTGTAGAATGGGGATGTTACTGGACCGAGGTGTCGTGATGATATCACGCGGTCATGTGACTGCAGAGTCCCCGCCCCAATCTTCAGTACCTGCTGTACATACAGGGTGAGACAGAGTGCAGGCCATCCTGTGCCCTTCCTAGGCAGTGACATGAACAAAATGACCCCTAGGTAGTGCACTACATGTCTCAGCTACTTCCTGTCTCTGTACGTGCACTACACGGGGTGTGAGATAACAGCTTTACCCCCCCTGTATAGTGTATTAATGAGTCATTTATAACATAATAAAAAGATAAATCCCCATATAACCCCAGTGGTGTGTGTGTGTGTGTGTGTGTGAGAGAGAGAGAGAGAGAGAGAGAGAGAGACCTGTGATGTCCCGGCTCCATGTCCCGGTGTGTTTCTGCGCGAGCAGTAGACGGACGGAGCGGTAAAAGCCTCCAACCGCCGCCATGTCACTCAGTCACGCCGCGCGAGCACAAAACTCCAACTCCACACAGAAACAACAGGAGACTAGCGCTCCGCCCCCCGCGAGCTCCTGGACGCCGCCATCTTGCTGTGTGTCACACTGATTACACTCCGGCTGAGGACGACGAGCGTCGCTCCGAGGTTCCGCCGAATGCGCATGCGCTGACGTGCGAATTAACGCATGCGCTTTACAATTCTTTTGTAAAGGTGGAACTGAATCATCAGTGATCTGTGCTTGATACATGAGAGTTCAAGAAAAACTAATAAAATAAAAAATTAAAAACCAATAAATAAATAAATAAATAAACACTCATATGAAGCTATTTTTTTTTTACTAAACAGTACCTCTATTATAAAAAAAAATCTATATTTCAGATTAAATTACAAATGATGAATTTGTACATAACTCCATTTAGTTCATTAATTAATCATTTATTAAATATTCTTTGGTTTTATTATTCTGTTATTTGTACAGGATCATCAGACACATTTCATTTCAACGTCTCGTGAATAAACTATAGAAGAGTTTAATGCAGTTACATCAGAATGAGAAAACGCAACATTAAACGCTCCGTCACATCCACACCGTGCTCTGGAAATTAACAAGTGTGTGTGTGTGTGTGTGTGTGTGTGTGTGTGTGTGTGTGTGTGTGTGTGTGTGTGTGTAACGGAATCAGGACAGAAACCTGACGGAATTGTACATTTGTCCTCGCTCCGAGGCGAGTCCTGACTCTGTCCTTGTCTCTCTCTCTCTCGTCTCTAACTGTTCTGAGCATGTTCCAGCCCACACACACCTTTCTCTATATAAGAATGGGCACATTATCAACGTCACAAAACATTCACATTCATGGGTGTGATGGCACCCATGGGCGTGGCCCGTCAGTGAGAGAGCGAAAGGAACACCAAGCGAAAGAACTCGACAAACAGGGAGACAGCAGGACAGACAGTTAGACAGATAGAAAGATAAACAGACAGAGGAATAGACAAATGGACAGATATAGAAATCGGGACAGATGGAAAAACAGACAGAGCCCTAGACAAATAGGAGACAGACAGAGTGATGGAGGGACTAAAGAGCAGACAAACAGACAGAAGCAATGTCATAAAAGATAAAGAGAGATATATACTCTCTCTCTCTCTCTCTCTCTCTCTCTCTGTCTACTGATTTATGCATATCTATATCTATATCTGTCTGAATAGCACTGACTGCCTGTCTGTTTCTCTGTCTCTCTAAGCCTCTGTCCATCTTTCTGTCTGTCTAAGCCTCTGTCTGTCTGTCTGTCTGTCCATCTCTCCCTTAGTCAGGTGTGAGTAACAGACACACACAGGGATGTGGACATGTTCGGGAATGTGTGTGAGACGTGTTGCTATGCAACAGCAGTTCCAGGAAGATTGCCGAGACACTGCGATTGAGATGGGGGCGGAAAAGTAAAGACACACACACACACACACACACACACACACACACAAATCTGTTTCAGACAAATATGTCAGAATGAAAATATCACTGATTAGTTCATGTAACAAACACACATACACACACAGACACAGAAAGAGAGAGAGAGATGAGAGACACAGAGAGAGGGAGACACACACACACACTTGTCCTCATTTTCACTCCCTGTCTGTCACACACTTGAGTGTGTGGTCATTAAGGCTGAGTGTGTTTAATGAGCACTAATAAGGGTGCAGACTGCAGCACGCTCTTCAAGCAGAAAATGTCTTGGTGTGATCTCAAATGCCGAATCCACCCACACACACACACACACACACACACACACACATACACATTCTGTATTGTGGAATGATTATAAGACTCATCAACATCAGCAGTTTCACTTGTCCTCCAGGTGGCAGCGTCTCCCTACTTTTTCACTTTTTCATCATCATCATCATCATCATCACTGCTCCGTCTCTTTTTTTCTCATCCTATTTTTTCTTTTGCTTTATATATTTTTTTCCCATTTTGAATCAGTGAGATTGACGAGTGTTGTGCATTAAATCAGAATTAAATCCTAAACAAGCGTTGAGAGGCGTGACCGGCTCCTTGTGACGTGAGCTGGTGGCTTCGACATCTGTAATCCGTTAGCTACTGGATATTAGATTCATATAAATATAAATCTCACCATGGAACGAATGAAAGGCCTGACAATGTTCTCTCTGGGGAACACGCTGCTCGTTCTGCTTTCTCTTAGTGAAGCACGAGCGAGCACTTTGTGCACATGTACAGAAGTGCGCACAAACATTAATGAAGCCTTAATAAAGCTTACATTATCATCATCATCATCATCATCATCATCACTGCTGAATCCTGCGCGCTGATTGGTCGGAACATGTTAATTAATTCTCTGTAACAGAAACTTGGACTTACGTTAATGCGCTCGCTCTAATTCCTTATCGTTTCTATAGCAACAGATCTCTCCACATGGATGGATGTCAATTATGGTAATGTTTTCTCTGAGGAGAGATGTGTTTCTGTATCATCAATGGAAGGAGTCTCCAGTGCGAGTGGTGTGTCAAAGTGGAACTGTAAGTGTTCCCAAATTTTATACTGATTAAAAGCCTCACCTTGTGAAGAACAAGACTTTACATTACAGCATGATGAAATAATTTTCCTCGCATATCCCAGCTTGTTAGAAAGTGAGTCAGAAGTGAGTGTGTTTGCATGAAGTCACACACAGAAAGTGAGAAGCTGTTGAATATTTAAACACACAGCAGGTTCGAGAAGCGAGATTAGACCCGAGCCTCGGCAGCGCACCAGAACGCAGAACCATCCCTCTCTCTCTCTCTGTAATGCTGGAGATGGAAAGTGACGGCGGATCAAAGACTTGTAAAGCTGACGAGCAATGTGTTGGCCATATTTTTCCCCTCCTTTCTCTCTCTCTCTCTTTCCCTGATGATTCTCTACAGCATGCACGATAAATAATGAAAGTCACATGTAGCTCAAGGCTGAACACAATGAGGCATCTTGGAGAAAATCACAGATCTCAGATCAAATGATCAGAAAAAAGAATCGTTCCTGAGATTGTGACGAGCGAATCGCCAGGTTGGTTTTATTCGTTTGCTTCCATTCAAAAATGTTTTAACCTTTTAGCCGCACTTAACAGAATAACTAAACAATTATATATAAAAAAAAAATCTAAATTAAAATGTCTATCTCTGTCCCAGTTGTTTAGCCATTACAATTTGCCCATCTCACAGCACAGTAGCTACATTTCCAATATTTAGTTCCACTGGCTGTTGGAAGTAGGTGCCATATATTAGGCAGAAAGTCAACCTTTTTTCTCCTGAAGCTGATGTGTTGAAAGCAGAACAAATAAGGATTTGAGTGACTTTGTCAAGGACCAAATTGCGATAGCTAGAGAACTGAGTCTGATATGGGATGTTCCTGGTCTGCAGGGTTCAGGACATAGCAAACATGATCCAAGGAGGGAAAACCGGTGAACTGGAGACGGGGTCATCGGCGGCCATGGCTCACTGATGCACATGTGGAGCGAAGGCTGGCCCGTGTAGTCTAGTCCGATCCAATAGAGGTGCTAGAGTAGATAGAATTGAGGAAAAGGTTAATGCTGGTTGTGAAAGAAAGGAGTCAGAACACACAGTACATCACTGTTATGGTGACAAAAGGGAGGAACTATCCAATATTAGGCAGATGGTTATAATGTTATGGCTCATTACTGTACATACACTGGCTGGTCAAAAGAAAGTCACACACTCTAAGATTTCATTCAATCGCCTTCAGCTTGGATTACACACACAATATGGTGTCCAGATCATGCTCCCAGGACCGACCTATTACACTCTATCCTGGGATATGAGGGATGAGAAGCTCCGTAGATTTGATGGACTGGTAATTCGGTACATTCAGGTGGTCAGCTGACTCTCCAGAGGCTTGTACAGTGGACACTGTGCATGATGGGAGCATCGCTTCATGCGCTTCCTTTCTAAACCCTGACACGCCCATCACTCTGGAATAGACTCAGTCTGGGCTCATCAGGTCACATGACCTTTTTCCATCACTCCAAAGTCCAGTCTTTATGCTCCCTAACAAACTGAAGCTTTTTTTCTCCCAATCCTGTGAGTCGTCGTCACAATGGGAAGTCAGGACAGAGTAGGATTATAAAGATTAATATTCAAACTGTTGAAAACATTTTGAAAGAAATTCTGATTAATGTTACTTTTAATCATTTCAGCTTGTACTTCTTGCTAGCAAATGATGATAAATAAATATCTAAAACATGTGTTGTGTTCAGAAAGACAAAAAAAAAAATCGAATATTAAATGTTGCAGTATGTTTTTTCATGGTTATCCCCATGTGAAGCATTAGTCCTAAAATGTATCAAGTATTTTTCCTAATCAGGCTTCATTATCAAAGGTTATCATTCAATACAATGTACGATGGTAAGAATGATTTCCAGAGAAGACTTTCTGCATATGTTCTATATGTTGCACTAGCAATTTTCACCTCGTGTCTTGGAATATCAGTATTTCAATTAAAGCCATATTTGACAGAGAATCAATTCAATTTGTTGAATTTTATCATGAACCTTTGCACAGTTAAACAAAGACAAACTGATCCTAATAACAATGCTAAGCGTTTCCTTTCTCTTCTCTTCAGCTTGATTTCTCTAAAACAAAGCCTAAAAATTGTTTTTTTTTCCCCCCTCTATAATAATAAAAGACGAGAGCGTAATGAGCGAAGTGGCCGTCGGAGAGGTTCTCCGTGGACGCGGTCCAGTTGAGCATTTGATCGTTCAGGTGGGAAGCGAAGTTAGCAGGGAGGAGAAAAAACACTTCATCATTGTCCTCCCTGGACACACGGCCCTGTTCAGTCTGCTCCGTCATCTGGATAATCGAACAATTGTTTGAAAATCGCCCAAACCCCACGCTGCGGCGCTGAGGCCACGAGGAATGAAGACGTAGTTTAGCTGAAATCAGACGATTAATCCGGCGTGCATTCATCACAATGAAACATCAGAGGAAATCCTCCACTCGTTTTTTTTTTCTCCCCTTTTCATTTTTTATTAATTCATTCTGGAAACCACACAAGCGCTATCTGATGTGTTTTTAATGAAAACCCTCGGGTCACTGAGAGGTCACGCCAGGACCTGAGAGAGACTTTAAGCTTTACAGCTAGCCGTACAGATAAGATTATTAGCAAAATATGTTCACATACACGTGAAAGAAATTCTGATTAATGTTACTTTTAATCATTTCAGTTTGTACTTCCTGCTAGCAAATGATAAAATAAATATCTAAAACATGTTTGCAGAGACCAGTGTACACTAGTGTACTTTTCATGGACTTTTTTTTTTTTTCTTAGTGCACTGGAAGCAAAGTATGCTAGTGTAGCTTTGATATGCTAACATTTGTAAGTATGCTAGCATAAAATGACATTGCTGTATCATTAATATGTTCGTTTTAGTGCTAAAAAGTCTGCTATTATTTTTTTTTAACAAGGCAAATCTGAGACAGTGACGCTTGACGTGACGTGACTCATTTTCACGACGACGCTGCAATGAGACATTCGTGGTGTCATCACGTGTGATTTGAGCGTGCGCGTGTTGCTGCCGAGTTCGTCCCCAGGAGCAGAAAGTACATCACATCAAACTCTGCCAAGAACTCCGTCAGCGTGCCGCGGATGACGCGTCCTTCATGTCCAGGATCATCACCGGTGACGGAGCGAGTGAGTGTGCCGGTACGACCCTGAGACGAAGCAACAGTCTTCGCAGTGGAAGAGCCCGTCATCTCCACGACCAAAAAGGCGAGGCAGGCATTGTGCATGGAGAATGCGTCCCCAGGGGCCAGGCGTCTGAACGAGGTGAAAGTACGGTGAAAGCGACCAGATCTGTGGCGTGCAAATCTATAGAACTGTATCACAGTATGTGAAGTAATCATTTCTGTATGACGTTATCAGGCTCTCACATTGTTTTGGTCCATTCTTCTTTACAACATTTCAAAACCTTGATTGTTGTTGTTTACGTTTTAGCCATTCTTATGTAGATTTATTGGTGTGCTTCAGATCATTGTCCTGTTGCATGGCCAAATTTCGACCCAGCTTTAGCTGTCGGACAGACGGCCTCACATTTGCCTCTACAGTATTTCGCAGTCGACTCAGTGACTGCAAGGTGTCCCGGTTCTGGGGCTGCAAAAATCAATGCTAAATCATTACCCTTCCTCCACCGCGCTTGACAGTGAGTATGAGATGTTTCTGCTAAAACACTGCTTGGTTTTTGCCTGTTTGGCACTTTGGTCTTATCTGTCCATCTGGACATCCTTCCAGAAGCCCTGAGCAGTTTTGTGAACCTCAGTCCTGCTTCCGCGTTCTTTTTAAAAAGAATGAGGCTTCATCCTGGCAACCCTTCCACACAAAATGTACTTAAAATACAGTTAAATGTATTTTAACATTTAACATGCTAAGTGAGTCTGAGTTGTAGCTCTTGGTTTATTTTTTTTTTGTATTTCTCTGTGCATTACATGGTCTGACCTTGGTCTGGACGTCCTCTTTTCGGCTGATTGGCGACTGTCTTGTATGTGTTCCACTTGTGAATAATATTCCTTACTGTAGAACGTCAAACTGCAAATTGTTTGGAAATGGTGTGCAGTTCCAGATGGATGTGCAGTAATAATTGCTTGTCTAAGACCTCTGCTCATGCCTTTCCCCTTGGTATTATGTTAACACACCCCTGAATGCTCCAGCTCAGGTGATTTTTATTATGTTTTTACAGAATTAAAAGAGGGCTTCTAACTTTTACACGTGACTGTAAGTGCTTTTTTGATCTCTATATATAATAAATATTGTTATTGTTTATATAGTGTAAAGTATTCGGAATACTGCTTCCTCCTTTCCTTTCCCCTCTCTGAATCACTGAGGCATTTCAATCTTTTCCTCCTCCTCCACTACTTCGAGCTGTCTATCTCCCAGCGTATTTCTTCTCAAGCTTGTGTAAGTTTTACAGGGGCCGAAACAGCGAGTAGCTGTAAAGCACATCTGACGTGTCGGAGACGGAAATGCCTTTGGCAGGAGACGCCAAATAAAACTCTTTGGATTCAGGACTCTATTATCCAGACCGAGTCATGAATCTCGTCTAAAGCCGGGCGAACGGACATCAGGCTCAATCGGCCACGCCGGAGATATATTCATTACCGTACGCCAGTTCTTTAGCACAGGCTGAAAAATAAATCTAAAGAGAACAAGCCAGGGGTTGGAGTGAGATTAGAACGAAGGCAATGGATTCTAACATGTCCTGATATTTCTGCTTTTTCTTGCCCTGCTGCTATTTCCTAAAATCCACTGGACTCTATATATATATATATATATATATATATATATATATATATATATATATATATATAATGTGTTTTAATTATTAACCTAATGTTGGTAGTTTCAACAATCTCTTTAGTTGTTTTCTTTGCTGGATACAGAACATTAAATTGGCCTTTTGGAAACAGAGTAACATCTTTGCCACAACCACAGGAAAAGTCTGTTTAAGAAATGACAGTTATTAGTGATACATTATATAATGGACTTTATATATTTATTGTTGTGGAATGTCCATGCAGCATTATAGCAGCTACAAATAGTCACTTCCTCATTAGACTCTCTTAATTCTTTTTCAAAGTAAAAACAACAAACAACAGAAATGGCAGTTTGTCATGTGACTCAGAAACCGCAGAGAAGCGTAAACTCCTCTGTCCTGTAGATGTGGGAAAACGTACAGTTGCAGCTTCACCGCTGAGAGCTCTGACACTGGAGACTCCTTCCACTAACGTTACAGAAACACGTATCTTCTTTCAGAATAAGACATACTTGTAAAGCGGTTACTATAAAAACATTAACATATTACTACCATCTCCTCCCTCGTGTGATATGAAAACCTCACGTGTCTGCAGTGTAGCTGCAGGGCTGCTGCGTGTCGCCGTTGTCCCGAGCGGTGCCGAATACAGAGCTCTGATTGGGATGAATGAGTCCTGGAGAGGCTCCGAGCGCTTATTAATCTCTGCTCAGTGAATCTGCTGAATCACCAGAAGAGATTGAGAGAAGACACTGCTGTGGTTTTGGGTTGCAGATTGCTGACATAATGAGATGCTGAGATGAAAGTAAGACTGGAATGGAATGTTGGTCTGGCGTGTGTGTGTGCGTGCGTGCGTGCGTGTGTGTGTGTGTGTGTGTGTGTGTGTGTGTGTGATGCCGTACTGTACGGCTTTTAATTCCCTGAAACCTGAAGCTGCTCTGAAATCACTCGCTCGTTAACTGTCTGTAATGGAGACGTGTAATATTCAACCGCAATAATCGCTACTGAGCTTCACTGACACTTCAAATTGGGCGGAGGCGGGAGGGGGGGGTATTGTTGTGCCAAAAATGTCCAGACTGTCCTTCAGTCCTTCGACCCTTCAATCCCTTTATCCAATTGTCCTTCTATTCTTCTATTGTCCTGTCTTCATATCATTTTATCCTCTTTGCCTTATCCTTCTATCCTCCTGTCCCTCTATCCTTTTCTTGTCCTGTCCTTCTATCATTTTATCCTCCTGTCCTTATAAATTTATCCTCATGTCCCTCTATCCTTTTCTTGTCCTGTCCTCCTATCATTTTATCCTTTTGTCCTTCTTTCCAGCCTCTCCTCCTCTTCATCTATCATTCTATCCTTTTAAGCTCCCATCCATCGCTTATAAGTATAGTCCTGTCTTTCTGCCCTTCTGTACTTTCTATCTCCATGTCCGTATTTCCTCTTGTCCTCCTATCCTTCTCTGCTTCTATCCCTGTTCTGTCATGTCTTTCTCTTCTGCAGTTTTCTGTCATTTTATCATTCCATCGTTCTGTCTTTCTAAGACTGAAGACAAGTTCCATTAATGTTTTCTACCCTCCTTCCACTGTGATCAGAGTGGGACAGACAAGTGTGGGACAGATAAGTGTGGGACAGATGAGTATGAGGCAGATGAGTGTGAGACAGTGTGGGACAAATGCATTTAAGACAGACAAATTTGAGACATATAAATGTGAGACAGATAAGTGTGAGACAGAAGAGTGTAATTAAGATGAGTGTGGGACAAATAAATGTGAGACAGATGAGTGTGAGACAGACGAGTATGGGACAGATGAATGTAAGACAGATGAGTGTGAGACAGATGCATGTGAGACAGATGAATGTGAGGCAGATAATTGTGGGGCAAAGGAGTGTGGGACAGATGAATTTGAGACAGATGCATGTGAAAAAGATGAGTGTGAGGCAGATACGTGTAAGACAGATGAATGTGAGACAAATTAATGTTGGACAGCTAAATGTGAGATAGATGAATGTGAGACAGATGAGTGTGGGACAGATGAGTGTAAGATAGATGCATATGAGAGAGTAGTGTGAGACACAGATGAAGAGTGAGACAGAAGAGTGTAGGAAAAATGAATATGGGACAGATGAGTGTGAGACAGAAGAATGTGAGATAGATGAGTGTGAGACAGATGAATGTGAGACAGATGAATGTGAGGCAGATAATTGTGGGGCAAATGAGTGTGGGACAGATGAATTTGAGACAGATGCATGTGAAAAAGATGAGTGTGAGGCAGATACGTGTAAGACAGATGAATGTGAGACAAATTAATGTTGGACAGCTAAATGTGAGATAGATGAATGTGAGACAGATGAGTGTGGGACAGATGAGTGTAAGATAGATGCATATGAGAGAGTAGTGTGAGACACTGAAGAGTGAGACAGAAGAGTGTAGGAAAAATGAATATGGGACAGATGAGTGTGAGACAGAAGAATGTGAGATAGATGAGTGTGAGACAGATGAATGTGAGACAGATGAATGTGAGGCAGATAATTGTGGGGCAAATGAGTGTGGGACAGATGAATTTGAGACAGATGCATGTGAAAAAGATGAGTGTGAGGCAGATACGTGTAAGACAGATGAATGTCAGACAAATTAATGTTGGACAGCTAAATGTGAGATAGATGAATATGAGACAGATGAGTGTGGGACAGATGAGTGTAAGATAGATGCATATGAGAGAGTAGTGTGAGACACTGAAGAGTGAGACAGAAGAGTGTAGGAAAAATGAATATGGGACAGATGAGTGTGAGACAGAAGAATGTGAGATAGATGAGTGTGAGACAGATGAATGTGAGACAGATGAAAGTGAGGCAGATCAGTGTAGGACATATAAATGTGAGACAGATAATTATGGGACAAATGAGTGTGGGATAGAGGAATTTGAGACAGATGCATGTAAAACAGAGGAGAGTGAGACAGATGAGTTTAAGACAGATGAATTTGAGACACATGCGTGTAGGACAAATAAATGTGACACAGATGAATGTGAGACAGATGAGTGTAAGATAGATGAATATAAGAGACAAGTGAGACAGGTGAATGTGAGACAGAAGAGTGTAGGAAAAATGACTATGGGGCAGATGAATGTGAGACAGATGTATGTGACACAGATAAGTGTGAGACAGATAAGTTTGAGAGAAGAGTGTGGGACATGTGGATGTGAGACAGATGAGTGCGGGAAAGATGGATTTGTGGCAGATGAGTGTGAGACAGATGACTGTTAGACACATAAATGTGAGACAGATGAATATGAGAGAGAAGTATAATACAGGTGAATGTGAGACAGATGAGTGTAGGAAAAATGAATATGGGACAGATGAATGTAAGACAGATGAGTGTGAGACAGACGAGTATGGGACAGATGAATGTAAGACAGATGAGTGTGAGACAGATGCATGTGAGACAGATGAATGTGAGGCAGATAATTGTGGGGCAAATGAGTGTGGGATAGAGGAATTTGAGACAGATGCATGTAAAACAGATGAGTTTAAGACAGATGAATGTGAGACAGATGAGTGTAGGACAAATAAATGTGAGACAGATGAATGTGAGACAGATGAGTGTGGGACAGATGAGTGTAAGATAGATGAATATAAGAGAGTAGTGTGAGATAGGTGAATGTGAGACAGATGAGTGTAGGACTTATTTGTAGGACAAATGAATATGAGACAGATGAATGTGAGACAGATAAATGTGAGACAGATAAGTGTGGAACATGTGAATGTGAGACAGATGAGTGTGAGATAGATGAATTTGAGAGAGTAGTTTGAGACATGTG
The DNA here is from genome assembly GCA_013621035.1 of Clarias magur. Lineage (NCBI taxonomy): Eukaryota > Metazoa > Chordata > Actinopteri > Siluriformes > Clariidae > Clarias > Clarias magur. The sequence continues at coordinate 758,253 of QNUK01000183.1, read as the reverse complement.
AATGTGAGACAGAAGAGTGTAGGAAAAATGAATATGGGACAGATGAATGTGAGACAGATGCATTTGAGACAGATAAGTGTGGGACAGATGATTGTAAGATAGATGAATATGAGAGAGCTGTGTGAGACAGGTAAATGTGAGACACAAGAGTGTAGGACAAATGAATATGGGACAGATGAATGTGATGCATTTGAGACAGATACATCGAAGACATGAATTTCTCCAATAAGTGTGAAACAGATGAGTGTGAGATAGAAGAGTGTGGGACAGATGAATGTAAGACAGATGAGTGTGAGACAGATGAAAGTGAGGCAGATGAGTGTGAGACAGATAAGTGTAAGACAGATGAATATGATAGAGTAGTGTGAGACAGGTGAATGTGAGACAGAAGAGTGTAGGACAAATTAATATAAGACAGATGAATGTGAGACAGATAAGTGTGGGACATGTGAATGTGAGACAGATGAGTGTGAGATAGATGAATTTGAGAGAGTAGTTTGAGACAGGTGAATGTGAGACAGAAGAGTGTCAGATAGATGAATGCAAGACAGATGAATGTGAGGTACTGTAGATGAATGTGAGACACATGAGTGTGGGACAGATAAATTTGAGACAGATTACTGTGGGACAGGTAAGTGTGAGACAGATGAGTGTGAGACAGATAAATTTGAGACATATGAGTGTGAGACAGATGATTGTGAGACAGATGAAGTCTGTGCTCCATGAGGTTGTTGTTCTCAGTCTCGTGTATTC
>QNUK01000183.1:652500-755000 GCA_013621035.1 Clarias magur | reverse complement strand
ATGGTTTATTTTCCTCACCTTCTGGCTACAGAGTACCGCAGAGAGTTTAACACCACTCTCAGCTCCTGTTCATTACACTAACGGTCCCTCATTAACTATCAGTCTCCAGCTCCGCCAGCAAAATAACCGGTTAAATAAAGAAACCAATTATAATCCGTTGATAATAAATGGTGTTTGTGGAACTGAGCGATATCACACTTGAGATCAAGCTGTTGTACTGAATATCAGCATGGCTGTGATATCTTCAGTATTCCAGCTGTGACCTTTGTGCCTAACCAGTACAACAGCATGACCTTGAGTGTGATATTGCTTAAATCTCTTATATTTTGGTTATTGATTTTTTTTTTCTTCTTCCAGTAAGACATATTAAATAAATTGGATTTAGGCTAGAATATCTTTTCTTTCAGTGCAGGAGAGACCTTGAGCCGGATCAAAGCAGTACGGTAACGCGAGCCAGCCTTCATAATCATGGCACTGAGATGATAAGTGAGGACATTTAAATTCCACTGACACACAGCCGTAGATGTTTTGTAACACTTCTCTGGCGGGGACAAGGTGTAATATTACTGAAGTAAAGATCACACAGCAACATCACGAGCAGCTATCTGTAATCTCTCGTATACCGTTTTGTAAAAAGAGGTTTTTAACATTTAAGAAGAAATATATAGAAGTAACACTTTTTATTATTATTATTTTTTTTAAAGGTTTAAGAGCTCCTGCAGTCTGCAGTTAATTCTCCTTTCATATTGATAAAAGGAGAAGAGTTATGCACATCATTACCAAGAGGACATCATATGGCTGGAGTTTATGCATTTGGAAGTTTTGTATGCTAGTTTTACTTCCTCACAGCTGTTCAGATCTGCACATTGTTGCTCTAAAGTATATTCCTGGCCAGATCTTTCATGGTTTGTTTTTATTTTATGTTTTAAGGTGAGTTCATACTTTGATTAGAAAATTCAAACCACATTTCACATCACAGGGTTTGGCTTTGTCACTGTACCGTACATGTAGTGTAAATACTGATTCTTCATTGTACTTACAAAACTTTTTTTGCTTTAGCTTTAATTTTATCGTCTTTATCTTGCACCTTTTCTTTCTTTTTGAAGTAAGTTTCAGGATATTTAAATTTAAGAAAATTTACTTGGCTAACACTGATTTACATGACACAATGTACAATTAATTCAAATAACAAGCTTACAATAAAGTAATAAAGAATGGATGGTTTGCTGTTAACTATATACTTTTATATACTATGGCTCTTGCTTTGTGCTCTGGTGAGCAGTCGTGTTCAATCTGGTGTGTGGTTGTATTTCAGGAGTTGGGCTCGGCCCCTTAGCCGAGTGAAAGGAAGTCTTAATGCTTCAGCATACCAAGACATTTTGGACAATTTCATGCTCCCATGCTTTGTGGGAACAGTTTGGGGACGGCCCCTTTCCTGTACCAACATGACTGAGCACCAATGCACAAAGCGAGGTCCATGAAGACATGGATGAGCGAGTTTGCAGTATTCCACCAATCAGGCCAGTATGGTAGAGAGGCCAGATGGAAGCCACTCCTCAGTAAAAGGCACATGTCAGTACGTTTGGCACCAATTACAGCCTCAAGTCTTTTTGAGTATAATGCTACAAGATGTGTTTACTTCTGGAAGGTTCTCCTCTCTTCACAGAGAAACACTGGAGCTCTTTCAGACTAACCATCAGGTTCTTGGTCACCTCCCGGACTAAGGCCTTCTCCCTGATTGTTCACTTTGGCCAAGCAGCTCTAGGAAGAGTCCTGGTGGTTCCAAACCTCTTCCATTTATGGATACTGGAGGTCACTGTGCTCATCTGGACCTTCAGTACTGCAGAAATTTTTCTGTACCCTTCTTCAGAACTGTGCCTCAATGCAATCCTGTCTCAGAGGTCTACAGACATTCCTTGGACCATCCCAAGCCTGAATAAAGTGGGAGGGTGGCGTCAGGAAGAACATCTGGCGTAATAACCTGTGCCAAGTTGTGGCAGATCAAATGGTCTGCTGTGTCGACCTTTCGACAGCAGCCGAAAGTCCACCAACAACATTATTCACAACACAGCTCTGTTGAGTCCCCTGCAATCCTACAACGAACCTCTAGGGTGCACAAGACCCAGGGAAACTCTAATCTAGTAAATCTGGACACATGTGTGTTAAGATGGCCATTTGTTAGTTAACCTAGTGGCAGGTCTGTTTATAGATTGGACAGGGGGGTGGGGTCTCAACGGCTGTTGGCTGTCGTGTAAATTATTCAGACACTTCAACACATCATCACTCTGACTTCCTTTTTCCAAGGAATTGAATCATGTAGATTTTTAGTGCAGAAGTTAGACCATGAACATTTTTTTGCTTTTATCCGGTGCTCTCCGGGGTCACACCCGCATATCTCTGCTGTTATGACAGCTTTGATCAGCCTCTCCGTCTAGACCGTGAGAGGAGTGGGTGGTCAGTGGTGTTACTTTATCAGTATTATCGCAGCGTAACAGACCTGCCGCATCGCAGCACCCTCACTTTTCTTTTTGCCTCTGTCCTAAAGACACCACAGATTTCTCTTAAATACACATTTACTTCCCCAGGTCACAACCTCTTTAATAGCGGCGACGATGTGAGCGATGTCCAGCTGCGTCCGGCTCACTCAGAAACTCTCGCAGGAGTCAGGCTGATATTTAGGGGCAGATGTTTTATTTGGGTTGGGCTCCTTTGATCTGAAATGAAATTCACTGAGGAATGCTGTCAGTTGGCGCACAGATCCTTTGCACACACACACACACACACACACACACACACACACACACACACACACACACACACACACACACACACACACACACACACACACACACAGTGTTTTCCCAGTGGTATGGTTGCCATGTCTTTGATCTCATTTGAGCAGCAAGAACAAATTTGCAGGGGGAAAAAAAACACATTAGATCACATTAATCATATTAACGATATGATCTCAAAAACATTGTGGCTGTGTCTTAAATCATGCTCTATAGCTGTGTTATGACACTACACACTACATAGCTGTGTCTAGTGCTTGTTAGTTTTGAAACAAATGTAAACATTTTGCACATTTTAAGCAGAATGGTACGTACGCCACATTATCCGAACTCTCTTTCAAAAAGATTAAATTGTGTCCTAATTTGCACAGATGTGGTACTACACCCTGCCAAAACATGATAAGGTTAAGTGAAGCTGAGCATTATATATGTGAATTATAGTACACGTCTACAAGGGTGAATTTTGAGGAAGGAAAAAAAAAAAAACAATAATAATGGGCCTGAAACTCAACCTTGTGGGACACCATGTTGCACTGTAAGCTAGAAAAATGCTCCATTAAACCTGGACATTTATTTCTCTTTAATTATTCAGTATTGAAAAAAGAAATATTTCTTAGATGTCATGGGTTTTAAATTCATGATGTAGACATACTTCTCTAGTCGTGTTAGAGATCAGTTCGTAACAATGTGTTTCAGTAACAGTTTGTCACTTTTGAGCCCTGGTTAAATTGCTTTGCATTGCTCTGACCTTGACTGCTGCGAAAGCGGTTTAATGAGGGACATTAAAACAGATTTCAGGATCCTCCACTGGCTGGTACTGTAACCACTGCTGCTGACAAGGTTGTAATAATTCTATAAATAGTGTTTGGAAACTAGGATGCGTTTCTGCTCTGGGCATTTTGTCATGTCTGTCTTGAACAGTATAAAACAGTACAAGCAAATCGAAAGGAATATGATAATATTCAGCCTAAACCCAAACCTTGTGGGACACCATATTGCATGGTTTTTTAGTTTTAAATTAATGAAAAGGAATTAGATTAACAATGACAAATATATAACAGTCCCTTAAATTCTATTTGATTCATAGAAGATGAACACCATGCTTTCCATCCAGAAAAGATAAATATTGCACTGAACATCCAACAGTGCCAAAAAGGCAATATATGTGTGAATTATTAATGAATAATTACATTAATATTAATATATTAAATAAAAATAAGAAAATAAAGTTTAAGAAAATGTTGGACCTTCAGGAAGAATAAAAACATGCATATAAAGCATATGAACAGTTTGATAGGAAAAAAATACCTTTTAGCAGTTTTGAGAATTCTTTTTCTTTTTGTTTTCTTTCTTTAAAAAAAAAAAAGAATCAAGGAGTATTGCAAACTAATACATACATACCTATAGGTTACAATCCATTTAAAAAACTGACATGCCATGTCTGAAGTAAAAATAACAACCAAAAAAGGAGAAAAGTAAGAGTGGGCCTAAAAGTGACCCTTGGGGATCTTCAGTATGTTCTCTGTAACATCTCATTAAATATTTTATGGAGGATCAACAGTATGAAAGTGTTTCTGTTTTACACATTCTGTCAGGTGTCTTAAATTTTGTTGACAACACAAGCAAAAAAAAAAAAAAAAAAAGCAAAATAAATAATAATCATGGGCTTAAAACTGGACCTGTGGGTGCCCGTATCAAGCTTATTAAACATCTCCATGATTGAGGGCTAATGGAAAAGTGTCCTTCATTGAGGATATAGATTGGATAGTTCTTTGCCTTTGTGGTGTTTTTCCAAAAGAGAAGCTGCATCATGGGCTCTGAGGTTCTGAACAATTAAGTCCATTAAGGTTGACTGATTAGTAAAAGTCTGTCATGCAACATCTAAAGCAACGAAGGACCGTTCTGTCTGAAATGCCCGTGTTCTCCAGACTCACGGTAAACAGGACTGAACGCCAACAGTCCCGGTCTTATTCCATTATACTCAGTCCTCTGCCTTTGTGGTGTTTTTCCAAAGTGTATTTGGAATTTCTGTTTCTGTTCCGAACACTTTGTCATGTCTGTCTTAAATTTTGTGAACAGAGCAGGCAGTACAAGCAGTGGAAGGTTTTCTGGGTTTAAAATAGCAAATAAATGGCGTTCCTGTTTATTCACCAGCACACTCCTGTTTCTGATCCCGAGCCAGTGCACGCTGGGAGGAAACGGTGGTTACCTGAGGATACGCCGCCGATTTGTCACAGAACCTCACTTATCCTCCTCACATCTAATTTTTTTTTTCTCTACAGTGGCTGCTGTTTTTTTTTTTTTCTTTTTTTTTTTCAGCAATTTCACTTTATGGCCAGAAAAGGAAAAACAAAAACAACATGTGAGCGTGCAGCTTATTTTCCTTCGCTCCATTCTTCCTTCATGCGTGGCCAGAAAGAGCAGCGTGGCCTTCATTTGCTGCAATTTCCCAGTGGAGCAACCTTTCTTTAACAAAATGTCACGTATATAAAGCACGCTGACATTTATACTAAAAAGAAGATTAAAAAAAAAAAATTATAGATTTTTTTATCTGAAAAGTTCTCAAAATTATGACATTTAATCTGAACTAATTTTCAACACAGATTAATACAACCAAAGGCCAGATAATAAACATATACTATAGATATTCAGGTAATAAACATATTATGTTATATATTCCATGAGATCATGAACAACTGTGACAATAAATTTTGATTTTTCAACCCTTTTAATGCGGTTACAGGAATACTCATGCGAATGTCTTGACAATTTAAGACTTCCCCTGAACCTTACTTGAGTGGGTTTCTTATTCCTGCTCATGAGATGTTAATGAAGGTTTATGAAAGCACTGCTCATAAGGATGCGACTAACATCACAATGTTATTTAAAAGGATAATACGCAGTGTTGGGTGTAACGTGTTACAAAGTAATGTGTTAGAGTACTCGGATTACTTTTTTGATGTAACGAGTAATCTAACGCGTTCGGTCCGACATTCAAGTACTCAGTTATTTAGTTACTTTTTAAAAAAATGTCATCACAATTTATGTAATCCGTGAGCCAGACAGCAGTCATTCCCAATCCATTAGTGTGTGTGTGTGTGTGTGTGTGTGTGTGTGTGTGTGTGTATGTGTGTGTGTGTGTGTGTGTGTGTGTGAGAGGAAGTCGTCCGCTCCCGATAACCCACCCCCCCTCTGTTATTCCTGCTCTCACCTGTGCGGTTTGTAGGCGTAGGTGAGATAGGGGTATTAGTAGTTAACAGATTCACTGAGTGATGATGGTAGAATAATTATGAAGGTCTTCAATAAAAAAAAAAACATGCATGAGGAAGCACAAAGGAGTTGTCATTTTCTGCAATGGAAAAATACTCGAACTAGTTTTATCAGAACGTAACGTTGTAATGTAACGGATTACTTTTTGAAGACAGTAATTTTGTAATGTAATTAGTAACTTTAAAACATAACGTCCCCCAACACTGATAATACGTATAACAACATCACGACATCCTGATGTCACAGTTATACAATCCATAGATGTGATGTGCTGGTGATTCAGGACATTCAGGTGGTCATGTGACTTCATTTCATCGCCACATGACGTTGCCGAGTCTCGACCTGAGCGACTGAAGCGACCCCAGAACATAACACTGTCTCCAGAGGCGCGTACAGTGGACGCTATGCATGATGGGAGCATCGCTTCATTACAGCGCTTCCCTTCTCACCCTGACCACGCCCATCACTCTGGAACAGACTCAGTCTGGACTCATCAGGTCACATGACCTTTATCTATCACTCCAAATTTCAATATCTTTCCCTAACAAATTTAACAGTAAGCATAAGAATAGCATGACAACATTATATCAGGGATTTGGATCGTTACGTGTGTTCCATAATACTGCTTATAAGAGTTATTTATTAGTACTTTTAACATCTTTATGTACCATAATGACAAAATGATGTATCTGTTTTTAATCCTTAAGCAAAGTTTGTTTTTTATTATTTTTCTTATTACTATTCTTTATAAGTACTTGTACAGTGTCAGATGGATATTTACAATCACTCAAAGTTAAAGGAACTTGAAGTTCCTTTCTTATGAACACTCATAAGAATACTATTTTTTAATGGAAAAATTTTATGACTTCTTAATGACACACATATGTATCTATTCTCTGGCCTTCCTTTGAACATGTTTTTGATGTTTTGATGATCAAAAAAATGCAACAGATTTTATAACTGTACTTAATCAGCGTTGTAACATGTCAGTCATGTCCTCTCACTCAACGGAAAAGTGTTAACGTCCTGTTTGCAGCTTCAGCATCCTCCGACCTCTTAGTGCCAGATGAACTAAAGCAAAATGCCATGCCTGTGTGTGTGTGTGTGTGTGTGTGTGTGTGTGTGTGTGTGTGTGTGTGTGTGTGTGTGTGTGTGTGTGAATTCGATCTGCTTCACCTCCCTGCTGTTTCTTTCCGTCCTCTGAGAGTTCGTCTCATCGGCTGGCCGACTCCCGCTCTCTCCGTCAGTCTGACTCAGACTCGGCCAGACAAAGTCGTCTCGCTCTGACAAACAGCTAAATGGCACAAATCTCAGTGGAGCTCACTCGAGATCCGCCGTCTCCGTTTTCCCGTGCTAAATACGAACGAGAAAACAGTGTGGTCCAGAAATAACCCCTGAGGTCGGGACACGGGATCGGGATCACTGATTGTTTTGGAGAGATTGGAAAAGGAGCCATTTGTTTGGTTTATGTTGGCCTGACAGAGTGTTCAGGGTGAGGGAGTTTTCAAGGAACACGAGCAGTGCTAGAGCCGAAAAAAGACAAATCAGAAAGTTTAAATTAGGTAAGATTTTACTTAAGGCCAGTGTCAGAAACTCTCCATCAATATAAAGACTTATGAGACCTTAATCCAGTAAAGTGTCAACTGTCATGAAGACTACCTTCTCCTTTGATGAACGTCGATGTAACTTTGCTTGCTTTTTCAAAGTGTTACAGCTTATAATGTATGTGTTATAAATACTTCCAGTATGGCATTTATAGGACAATAATGTCCACTATATGAATACTACTATCTGTGACAGTGTAATTGTTTTTAATGACATTTTAATGACTGACTTATGTATGTATTTTATGCCAGTTAAATACACAATCTCTAATTACCTTTTAATATTAATGTTATTATATAATTTTTTTTATTATATTAAATTTTTATAATAAAAAAAAAACTTAACACAATATCATGAAACTGTTATGACAGCATATACCAAACCTTTCTGTTCCTTGTTTTTTATTTTAAGAAATCAATGTGACTTGATTCGCATCCTTCCTCTATCATTTAAAGTCTAGTTAAACTTGTAGGTGAATTAAACATTAAACTTGTAGGATATTAACAGCTCCTCAGTTTGTGACCAACAACTAAAAGAAGTTTCCTCTAGTTTCTTAGTTCCCAAACGATAAGTCCTTAGATTTAATTCCATAGTTGTTCTTTTAGTCTTGAAAGTCTCAGCCAATAGCTATTGTCCACTTGGTTTTTGTTTTTTTTTCTCTTTTCAGTTTCCTAGGTTTCCAGTTCCCTATTTTTTTAGTTCTGAACTTCTCAGCCCCAGTTGTGGCCTCTCAGTTTTTATTTCCCGTCTTCCTTATTTCCCAGATCATCAGCTCTTAGTTGTTGTGTCCTAATTTTGTTAAGACTAGTTAATACTAATACTAGTTTTACTAATAATACTAATATACTAATACTAATTAATACTAATACTAGTTATTGTGGTCCCTGTTCCCTAACTCCTAACTTACCTGTTCTATGTTCAGAATTTCTAGTTTTTAGCCAACACTGTGTTCAGCCTTTTTTAAACAGAAATCAACGGGACCTGATTAGCTATCCTTCCTCTAGCTCTTAGCTAGAGCGCTTAGCTCTTTAAGACTAGTTTTTTTTTTCTTTTTTTTGGATTTTCCCCCGATTTTCTCCCTAATTTAGTCGTGTCCAATTCCTCCCCGTCACTAGGGGGCTCCACATTAAGGCTACTACTACCACTCAGCCGGGAGGGCCGAAGATGATCACGTGTTTCCTCCGAACCACGTGACGCCAGTCGGCCGCATCTTTTCGAACTGCTCGCTCACGCACCGTTGGGGGCGGAGTAACACACTCGGAGGACGGCGCTATCCGCTCCCTCCGCTGCGCGAGCTCACAGACGCCCCTGACTGGCTGTAGAGCCGTGATTAATGTGGGAGCACTATGTACCTCTCATCCCTCCCCTCTGAGAGAGCTCGGCCAATCAGCTCCGTCTAGACCTCCGGCTGCGAGAGGTTACAGCACCACCCGGGATTCGAACTAGCGATCTCCGGATGATAGGGCGAGCGCTTTAACCAATGCGCCACTCGGAAGCCTTAGTTTTTTTTTTTTTTATTATTATTATTTTTTTAATATTCTCTAATGATGTGTTCGCTAATCACCTGTTTGTAGGAAGCATGTTTTTAAATGACGGTCATGTGACTAATTCGAGTTGCTCACTTGAGAGTGAATTTAATTTCCGGATATTAACAGTTCCTCAGTTTGTGACCTAGAGCTAAAAGGATTTTGTAATGAGGAATAAAAAAAAAAGAATATTGAAAGTTGAAAAAGGCTTATTAATGACCGTCCTCACTTCCTCGAGTGACATTAGCGAGTCTATCACAGCAAATGATCTCATTTCAGACATAATGTCCTGTGATCATATCCAGCCGTGCCCTGTTCATCCATTTTTCCTGAAATTCTCTCGGTTCTCTCGGCGTTCCTCGCGGCAGGCCCAATAAATTCTGCTGAAATGAGACCATTTCCACTTTCTCTGAATGAACATGTGGCGTTTAGGCGCTGCTTCCTGCCAACGCCGACCTGACACACTGGCTTTTTCAGCACTTCTGTGACTCCGTGGTTCTGGAAAGGTCAAAGCAGACGTCTGAGTCACGTACAACAATCGTTTAAACATCACACGTCGTTTTACTAATGCCAGGAAACACTGCATGTCTTTTTCCTTCAGACCTGCTTTGAAATCCTCTGATCACTACACTTCTACTACATTCGCTACTCATGATGCGCTAAGTCTGACTAATACCACGATTAGCATGGTCTTGCTAATGACTAGCTTGTGGGATAAAACACACATATCCAGTTTGTACTGTAATGTTTCTCTAATGTTAGGTAGCATTAGCATGTTGCTTAGTTCATGCTAATCATTAGCACAGCTCTTCACTTTCTTTACTTTCTAGTCTCACATTTTAAATTCCCTAATGTACAGATCATTGGAATAGAGTCCAAAGTTATTTTATTTCCAAAATCTGTATCTGTTATTTCTGTAAAAAAAAAAAAAAAAAAACTAAATTCTTAGTTCCCTAGTTATTAGTCATAATCTCATATATTGTATTTCTAGGTCTCTTGTTTCCAGCTCTGTAGTTTTTTTTTTTTTTCCCCCCCCCCCCCCCCCAGTTTTCTTTGTTCTAGTGATTATGGTCCCTATCCCCTATCTCCCTAAAAAACTGTTGTTATTCTCTCATAAAATCTTAGTTCCCTACTTTGTAGATATAGTTATTGTCTCCTTATTACTTAGTTCTCTAGTTTCTCAGCTTCCCAGGATTTATCCCCTTGCTATTTTCTTCTAGTTTTTCAATTCCCACATTTTTTTACAGTTCAATAGTTTTTTAATTTACCAAACTTTCAGCTTCCAGTTATGGTCTCTAGTACCCTAGGTCCCCAGTACTCAGCTCCTAGCTGTTTCCAAATTCTTAGCCATGAGGTGTTGTATCAGGTTCTTAGTCCCTGATGCTCAATCCCTAGCTATTGTCTTCTAGTTTTTTAGTTCCTTAGTTTTTAAGTCCCAAATTCTCAGCCCCTATCTATTTTCTCTTAGGTTTTTAGCTCCCTACTTTCTTAGTTCCCTATTTTTTTATTATTGTCCTACAGTTGTTTAAGTTTCCAAATTCAGAGCCCTAGCTACTCAGTTTCCAAAATTTTTAATTCTCTATGTTTTTAGTTCCCTACTTCCTTGAATCTATCTATAATTTCTTAAAATAAGACAAAAATGACAAAAGTCAAATATAAGATTATTAAGCTTAGTTAAGTCCAGTTAAATGTTACTAAACTAAAATTGCGAATAAAAATACACCATGCAATTCTATTTTTAGGAATTCTCTTGCGTATTTCAAGAAATAAATTCCTAAAACCTAGAAAAATTATCTGCCAATAGAACTAGACATTTCATTTGCAATTTTAGTAACATTTAAATAGAAATAAGTATTTCTAACTAGTTATAATCTTATTTTAAGGAATTATAATTTTGATCAATTCAAGAATATTTGACCTGCTAAGATGACATTTTTAGTTTTCTAGTTTTTCTTGCTTCCTTCCGTGGCCCTCAATACAATATAATATCTGTTTGATCCCAGGTTCTTTATTCTTTATCCCCAGTGCACTATTTATGATGGTCCCTTTTCCCTAACATCTAACTTTCCTATTGTATATTGCTGCTCGCCCAGAGTTTCCACTTTCTAGCTTAATGTTGTGTTCAGGACAATTTTGCAAATGCAAATTGTTGTTCCCTGAAAATAAATACGCCCCTCAAGCTGTAGTTTCAACTCATCAACTTGGGGTAGTGTTCTCAGCTAACAGTTCTTGACATTTACACAGAGAGGTCAAATCAAATCACAGCATAACGTCCCCTTCTTCACTTGTTAATGAGTTCACAGCCCCTGTGGTTTTGAGATCTGTTCATATACAGACTGTGAACTTGGTTAACCCTTAAAATCTATTAGATTAATCTCTGATTTGAGAAGGTAATCATGACCATGAGTGTCATCACTCGAGGCTAAGCTATGCATTTTAGTGACATGTTATTGCATTGTTGCAAGTTTTAGTTCACTAAAGTAGACCAGAACCGGGAGCATCTCAGGAGGCTTTCACTTTCAGAGAGTAGCGGTGATGAATTGATTCAGACCTGTGATGTGTTGAGGATGTGGTGAATTTTTTTTTTTTTCTTTTTGGTGTGCTTAGCTCTGTAACTAGAGCTACTGACTTTCTGAAGACTTACTAATTAAAAATAAAATCTCTAAAGCACCAAACAGAGGAGAAGCTTGAAGTAAAAGTTAGATTAATTTAGGATAACATTCTTTTTAAGAGCTTAGACTGTAGTTTCCCATCCAGGACAAGGAGGGATCGCCTCACACTTCACACTTATGATGTCACGCTGAACTTACATCACACGCATTGTTTTGAAAATCGAATCTGTGAAAACCCATCAAAGTTTCCCACCTCGATGAGTTTTCTGATTCAGGATCAAAGGCGACGTGGAGGAATAAATCCCCGAGCTGATAAAGAGTGATTAATTCAGCTGGGAACCGAGAAGAAAGCATGAAAGGACGCAGATGCTCCTCCGCTCGGAGAGGGCGAGACTGACGGATACTTGGAGGCACACATCAGCTCGCGCTCGAACCGATTCAAAGAGGCTTTGTGCGACTTTATGACCTCTTAGCATGCAGAGAACCGGTGATTTAAATCCGTGGCATCCCGAAGCGGCGCCCTGCCCTCGAGACTCCGGGACGTTTGGCTTGGACCGAGGCCATTTCAGTGAAGTCAAGCACCGTCCCACCCTGCACACGCTCCCCAGAGAGACGGACGGAGAGAGAGAGAGAGACAGAGGGTGGACCTGGGCAGTACACTGGCCTTTATATCCATGACTGAGAATCTCAGCTAAACAAAAACACGTCTTAGCTTCGGCACAAAATGCCGCTTTCATGGACGAGGCTCGACAGCGCTGAGTGGTATGATGCAAAGCGATGACTGAGTCGAGGATGGAGAACACACCCAAAATGTGCTGATGAGTCAAAACGTGGCGAGTCATGAACATTAGTGATGCTCGTAAACTTTAAAGCTCTCTCTCTCTCTCTCTCTCTCTCTCTCTCTCTCTCTCTCTATTTCTTTCACGCACATAAACAAATAAACAAACAGATGTCTGATGGTTAATCTTCCCAAAATTCTAATCTTAAAATCCATTAATGAAACATATCTATTTAACTGAAATGATTAATTTATAAAACAAATATCAGAATAATGAGTTTTTGTTTCCCCTCACATGAGCCCTATTCAGGCAGGATGAGTTTTTCATCGCGCTCAACTGAGCAAGAACTCTAACGTTGTCTGATTATCGTTATCAGATATTATACAACAGTCAATTCTGAGCGAGTGATCTGATTGGACGAGAGTCGTTCTACAAGTGCTGATAACAGACAGTAACAGCACTGTGAGGTGTAACTATACTGTGTGAGTGGGCGTGTCCCAGGTGTTGTCCAGTGGTTAATGACACTAACTGTGTGTCTCGGCGTGGGTGAGAGTCGGTCTGTACGGTCCGCAGTACCGAGGAGAGAGCAGCTGCCTGACCACGCCCACATTCACACCCAGTCACAGACGCACTTTCATCTGATAACGTTATGTCGTCTTACACAACACGCCTCACGTCTCTGCAGTAATCACTTCTGAGTCCTTCTGAATCGCCTCTGAACCGTCTGCGTCGTTCTGTTCACGGCTAACGCTTAGCTACAAAGCTAACTAGTTTCTAACACGAGGCTGAATCCCAAATCCCTCTCTAACCCCTGATCAAGGGCACTACTGAGTGTGTGAAACAAGCGCACTAAGTGGACTAGCTTTCCATTTAACACTATTTAGATTTGACTGTGCAACCCGGAAGTTAACAGAGCTGATATTCTAAAGTGCAGTAAGTGTAAATCTGCAGTAAATCTGGTGAGCTTCTCAGGACTGAACACCACCTCCATGGTTTATTCTCCTCACCTTTTGTCAACAGAGTACCACTGAGAGTTTAACACGACTCTCAGCTCCTGTTCATTACACTAACTGTCGCTCGCCAGCTCCACCAGTCACAGCAGATGTCAGTAGAACAGCAGAATTTGCATATATTTAGAGCGTTTATGTTGCTCGGATGTTCAGTGCCCCATCCCTGTACAATCAGTTTTCACAATGCCATTTTCTGTCCGCTGCTTCCTGATTTAATGGTTTGCTAAACGGCGGATGGTTAATTTGATCTTTTTATTTGGAAAAGATATAAAAAGTTTATATATTTTTATATAAAACAAAACAAAACAAAACAAACAAACAAACAAACAAAACAAACAAAACAAAACAAAACAAAACAAAACAAACAAACAATATATATATATATATATATATATATATATATATATATATATATATATATATATTTTGCTCTGCTTGTTATTTGATAAAGAGCTACATGTGCACATCTCGAGGCGGCGGAGGAGCAGATTCCCTGGTGGACGAGGCTAGCATTTAGCTCCCTCACCATCGTAGAGTCCTTAATCCTGAGCTCGAGGCTTAATTAATGAATCAAAGGAAACAAAACCAGAATCAGGAGCATGAACAGTCCCAGGATGTATTTGAGTAGCGAGAGAGAGAAATATACCGAGTGTTTTGAAGTCTCGCTTGTAGCGTCGTGTTGATGTCGTTTATTTAACCCCAACGTCTTTTTGTAGTCATCGTTGCTCCACGACATTTTACCAAAGAACTTATTTATCAAGAAATTATCAACATCTGTATCATCGTCACATTAACGTTTCCATAAAGATTTAATAAGCAAAAAGTCCTGCTGGGACAGATCCAGAATCCTGTTCCACATCACAGCCATGAGGTCCACCTTTGGCATTACAGTTCATTATTATTATTATTATTATTATTATTATTATTATTATTATTATTATTATTATTATTATTATTATTATATTGGCAAAAAAATGTGAGTTTGCCACACACACACTAAGACACACAGACAATTTCTCAGAGCTTACACACATCACACACACTCTGTGTGTGTAATAACTTGATCCAGAAAAGGTGACACTAAACTGAAGGTCTGCTGTAAGATTTGCTTCCTCTTTGGAGTTTTCACAGACCACCACTACACCCTAACACACACACACACACACACACACACACACACACACACACACACTCTCACACACACAGGCTCAATGCCAAAGCAAACACACATTTGGTTGAGATTAGGCCGATGTTAGACGCTGAATGCCCCTAGTGTGTGTGTGTGTGTGTGTGTGTGTGTGTGTGTGTGTGTGTGTGTGTGTGTGTGTGTGTGTGTGTGTGTGCACGCGTGTGTGTATGCACTCCTGATCAGCACAGACGCCTTGCAGAAACTTTCCGAACGCGGGTTGCAGGGAGAAGGGCGGAAACTTCCACGGTGTTAAGCATCAGCGGTTTCCTAAATTTGTAAGCCTTTGAGCATTAAAGAGTAAAGTGACCCCGGCTGTTGTTTTTCCGCCCCCGCTCGCTGCCACTCCTTTTTTTTTTTCCCCCTTCTGATTTTTATTTTTAAGAGACCACATCACTTATGTGAATTAGAGGCCCTGAGGAAAGACAGGAATGGTGCATTCTGGGACGGCGAAGCGGTAATGTGGAAGGACTTACATGTGGTCGCTGACCCTCTGTTCAGTCAGGGTCAAAGAAGAAAGAACGAGAGAGAGAGAGAGAGAGAGAGAGAGACCAGGGCAGATGTGGTGCTGGTGGGGGGGCTGGGAGGGGTGGTAATGGGGGTTTTGCGGGGGGGGTTAGGGGGGGTATGGAGGGGGGGTGGATGGGGATGTCTGTTAATTTGTCATTAATTTCGTGGTTGATCAAAAGACAGATAAATGTTTCATAAAGAGATAAAATTTTAACAAAAAACAGTTTCATTGTTTCAGTTGATCTCTGTGTTAATGACAAATAAATAAATTAAGTCTGTAAATGTGATTATTTCCATTGAATGAGTATTTCTTAGGCATAATGTCACATATTTTAATTTTAATTTTAATTTGATTTCGATATGTTCATACACTGATACAGGATTTTTATCCTCCTTGGTTACGCTGTAGTGTTTTGGTGGCTTTAATGATTCAGATTACATCATTGCAAACAATCAAACTAACAAACAGCTTTTAAACCTGTGGTCTGATTTGTTTCAGTGATGATGTGGGTGGGGACAAACAGTGCATATTTGAGGTGTTGGTGAGTGTGTGAGTGTGTGTGTGTGTAGTGAGTGTGTGTGTGTGTGTGTGTGTGTGTGTAGTGTGTAGACGCGTCTCTTCTGCAGGTTGATTTTCAGTGATCAGACGTTACAACCGCTGAATGTTCACCGCGACGTCTGCCATGAGCATCACCGTGCCGAAGTCATCAGAAAGTCTCGGTTTGACTTGAACGCCCCTCGTCGATCCAGATTTCAGATCAGACAGACATTATGGAAAAGCTAAAGATAATGAATAAAGCGCTGGTTCAGATTCTCTCCTCGGACGCGCCCACACATCTGTGAGATGAAATTAGTGTACGAGGAGGAAAAAAGACTTCACAGAGAGCGAACAACAAAACAGCCCAGAAACACACGCCGGCCTGCAGTATTTATCATCTGTTGACTTTAAGACCTCGACTGCGTACATAAAGAAATCATTAATTCCCGCCTCCTCCGTGTGTTTTAGGAACGTCACTCAGATGTATTTACGTTCCCAATCGGCCGTGGACGTGTGGAAGGAGGAAAAGGTTCCGACCCTCTGCCCCGTCGCCGAATAAAAGCCGGTTTTGTGTCTCGGTTGTTTTTTTTAAGGTGCTGAGCGAAAAAAAAGGACTAACGGGGCAAAGGTGTCTGAGCAGGGGATTCTGGGATAGCGGACGGGTGGGGGGTGGGGGAATCCCGACGTCATGGAATATGGAAAACAAGGTGCGAGAGAGGAAATTTCCCTTCAGGAAGAAAAATGTCAGAGCATTCATCTCACACACACAGAAGTGTTTTATTCATTCATGAGCACGCGTGAGCTTTAATTTACAGCCCTGAGAACTGAAGGAACTTTCCAGAAGGTGTGAGATGTTTGAGGGAAAAGAAGAGCTAACCATGTGTGTGTGTGTGTGTGTGTGTGTGTGTGTGTGTGTGTGTGTGTGAGGATCTGATCTGAAACTACAACATCAGTTACCGAGTGCAGATGACCTTTGAACCCTCGTACCACGTTTCTTCTTCTTCTTCTCCCTCTCATTTTATAAAAGTTCATCATCGTTAGCCGATTCATTTGCCGACGGTGATGGACAGAAGAGACGCGTGCGAGTGAAACTCAAAGACACACACTATTAGCACAAAAGCAAAAATGCTGAGGATGCACAAATGAGAACCTGAACACACGCAGTAGACTGAAGCCTTGATCAGACTGCCAGCCCTGATCCCATCTCAGGCGTCTCCTGATTGCTTTCATGAAGTCCGAACAGTAAAAAAAATTAAAAACATATTGAATCTGATTTGTGCAAATCTGATCCGAGTCTCATCCGGATGAGGTTTGAAATCAGATTCCGATCGGACTCCTGAAGATCGTGCCTCAGTCCCGACGCTCTACCCGACTATCTAAATCGGATTTCAGACTGTCCATTACGTCATTCGCGGCCTGACATGGAAGTCCACGTGATGTCCACAGGAGATACCACATGTGGTAAGGGACGCGGATCCGTGGTGGAAACTAACTGAAAAGCCAGCAGGGAGACGATGGAAGAAACAGAGAACAGACATGAAGAATGATTTTGTGTTAAATGTCGCGCTGCGTGTGAGTCTCCGGCCTTGTTACCACGGCAACCAGTGCAGATAGGTTAAAAATCTGAGATCTGGACTACCGATCTGAACGGAGACAAATCCGATGTCAGATAACGGTGTGAACTTCACACTCAGCCCTAAAGATCAGAGCTGTGAGATAAATCAGATTCAGTGTCAACACGCGACAACAACTACAGAGACGACAGCGAGACGGTGAGACGTTCCTCAGGTGGAACAGGAGACAGGTGAAGGTGATCAGGCAAGCATGTGACCTGGTCACGTGATGTGCCGGGGCTGATGGGTAGTGTAGTTCTGCTCTGTACATATCACTCTCACGACCATAAAGGAGTAAAAACTGTTAAAAGAAAAAGTGTAAATCTGAACCAAAAGTCAAAGCTGCGGAGTGTTTTATTCTGCGTAAACTGCAGCAGTTTGCGAACAATCACAATATTCATGTGTCTTATTGCCCTTTTTACAACACAAAGAATTCTTCTTCTTCATCTTTCATTCTGTGTAAAAGAGAATATGTGTCAATTCTTTGTAAATTTTATTTTAGTGTAATTTTTTTAATGCAATTTTTAGAGTTTCATTGAAACTGTTTAGACTGTTATACTAATCATTTCACGAATGTGTTTTAACCCGTCTCACAAACAGAATAAATCATTTCATTATGATTTAATTGATTTAACACTAAATTGGACTTATTCATTGATAGTCGCATTTGATGATTTGTGTCATCGCTTGCGTTATAGCAGCTGTAAACGGTCCTTCTCTCACCAGTCTGTCTCGCTTCTCTTCTATGAAGTTAATAAAACAAAACAAAAACAACCAAAAGATAAAGAAAATTGTAGCGTGTCATGTGAGTGAGAAAGCCTAAATCATCACGTCACGGTTTTAAATCCTCTGATACTGGAGACTCCTTACAGAAATCCGCTCTACTGTGAGAGAAAACTAATCGACAACCTTTTCGACCAATCAGAATCCAGAACTGAGACCTGCAGTATTGTATATCTGAGGTCCTAACGAGCGGCGAGTAAAACTCCACATCCCCAGAGATTAATACCCTCTTCCTGATTGCTTCGTCTTCTTTCCCTCCGTAACCGCGACTGCTTCCTGGAACACGAGTCTGTAATTAACAAGCAGAGAGCGAGGCGGTTAAACGCGGCCCAGCGTCCTCGTCCATGTGCTCTTTCAATTACAGACAACGGTGATGGAGAAGTCGTTTCACAGAGACGTCACCGCCGCCGTAATTCCTCCCTCGTTCGCCTCGCAGCGGGCGGCGGACATAAACCGGACTCCGCGGGGAGCGCAGCGGCCGCGCTAGCGAGAAATATAGAGTTTGAGCGGAGACAAATGGAGTCATGAATCAGGGGGAAGCTGTGTGACGTGTCTCCTTTCACACTGCACTCTTAATTTAATTACACGTCCAGCCGTTCTGTCTTCGCACTCTGTACGTGTGAGATCGACAGGATTCGGTTTAATAACGCGCGTTAGCATCGACTGGCATTTATCATGTAACGCATGTGTGACTACGTGTGTGAGAATTACAAAAACTAATCTAGCAGATCGATACACACACACACACACACACACACACACAGTTTGAGTCACGTTCGTGCTTTATGAATCAAAAGCTCCTCGTTATGACTGAAGACGTGTTTACGTATGCAAGTAACTTTTATATTCCATGTGCACGCAGAAATACACTGACACACTGGACTTCATTCACCAGGAAAGTGTTGTGAGTTTGGGAATTAATCAGTATGATAATCAGTGATTGTGATTTAATGCGTCTGTAATAGAGCTGCCCAGTTTAATTAACCACATGTTCAACAGATCAATTAATTAAACCGATGAGTCAAGTTTTAGATTCAGAATCAATTCAACATTGTTTTGGTAAACTTTTAAAGGTTAAACTCTAAAATGAAGAAATGACTTAAGAACATTGCACGACTTTTTCAGATTGGTGTGATGTGCATCACACACACACACACAAAAAAAAGACAAATGGTCTTAAAAAAATTAATTTTTTTATCATTTTAGCAAATTCTGCATTATGTGTTTGTGAGTAGACAATAAGTTGTATTATTCCAATTTTAATTTGGAATATTAAATTGTATTTTCACAATCTTTAACTTTTGTAAAAAAAAAAAAAAAGTAAATACTGAATCAGATTTAAAGTTGTGTTTGTATTGAGAATATAAGCTGTGTTTTTGTTGTTAAATGATTAAGCAAAATAAAACAAAAATCAGGATTTACAAGAGCTCCAGATGGGTTCAAAAGAGAAATGTGATGTTAAAGGTGTGTGTGTGTGTGTGTGTGTGTGTGTGTGTGCTTTAAAGTGTTGACTGAGCCACTAGAAGATGAGCTGAACACTCTCTCTCTCTCTCTCTCTGTTTTCTCTTCTTCTTCTTCTTCTTCTCCCTGAGCTCCAGATGAACATTCCAGGCGCTCGGAGCTGCTGAAAGCCTCTCGCAGGAGATGATGGATCTAAAAGCTTGCTTTAGAGACTCAGTCCTCCTGCTTTGAGGACAGCGTGATCAAAGTGGAGGAGACTCATCTCGGATGACGTGCGAATCGAAATCCGTTCCATCAAAGAGCCGAGCGTGAGGAACGAGGAGGGAAGACGCTGAAAGATGAGAAACGTCACGCTCTTAATTCGGGAAAGATGACTCGGAGATCAGCTGACAGACGGCACTCCGTCTCTGCCGAGGGAGAACGGCGTGATGGATTGCACGCGCTAACGTTAGCATGGTAGCGGTCAGGTGTCTTAGCAAGAGCGACTTAGCTTTGCGATGCGGCGTGTTGGCTTTGTGTTGTTCTGCCTGCGACGCCGGGTTTTTGTTTTTACGCATAGTTTTTTAATACAGTAGTGTTGCTTATGGTGTAAAAGTTTTTTTTTATCATTTACAGCAGGTTCTATTTAAAATCTTCCTTCTGTCTTCTTGGTAGAGAGAGAGAGAGAGAGAGAGAGAGAGAGAGAGAGAGAGAGTTGATTGAATTGTTGGTAAACTGAAATTTAAGTTAAAACAGTTTAAACGGTTTTCTGTGTTATGCAAAGTTCACTTTTTGGTCACGTCTACACGTTCAAACATCAAACATTCCCTGTTTTTTGCCCTTTTTTTCCCTTTTTCCCCTGTATTGGCCAGGGCTTAAACAAAACAGTTATCCATAACATTATACATATGTTATAACAATTTCCCTTCTAATGTGACATCATATAAGAACATCTCCTCTCCCACGCTCAGAAGTATTGTTCTCTGGAGAGGGCGTGGCTCAGTCATAGCTCATTTACATAAACACTGAAACAGCCTGTTTAGAAGAGATATAAAACTAAGCATTCTCTGATGGGTATTACAGCTGGGGAAACAATTCCACACATGAGAGCAGGAGTGTTAAGACGAGTTCATGATGAGTGGGAGAGATGAATCCATGTGCGTGCGTGTGTGTGTGTGCGTGTGTGTTTACAAATAAATGGCTTCATCATGCAGTGGAGATTTAATAGTTTTGGTTGTAAAGTTAGAGTTTGTTAAAAGCGTGCGAGAAGCTCAACATGTCAGAAAACTTTAATTTAATCTTTAGGAAGTATAAATCACTGTGCAGAATAAAATATAACACACTCCAGGAACACACAGACACACAGAAAATCACTTTGTCTAAGCGCAAAGCCAGCTGTGTGTCATTGCTCACTTATTTATTGTTAAAAATGATAATACTGTAAAACTTGGAATATTTAAATTTCTTTCATTTTTTTTTAAAAGGACAGCAGTTTTTCCGACGTAGTTTCTCAAGGTGGGAGAAAATGGATTCAGTTACGTATCGAGATTCATGTATCTCCGAAATAGGTTTATAAAAATAGGACTTTTAGATTGATAATAAAGAAGGCGTGTTCGATTAGACGGTGACTGGAGGATCTTCGCTGGTCTTCATTTTGATCAGACGGAACTGACTCTTACGAACGGTGAAACCATTTGGTAAAAAGTTGCCGTTTCATTCAAATCCTACAGGTGGCGCTCTGATCTATTCACACATTTACATCCCGTGTGGTAGGAGTGAACTATTTGCTATTATTTACTATTACCGCGTGTGTATATAGAACATAACAGAGATACACGCTCATTTAATTTGAAGTAAAATGATGTTCATATTGTTTAAACGCTGCGTACGTGAGAAAACTAATGCTATAAGGAACACGCTACATGAAGCTGCTGAATGATGATAAAGGATAAAAATTTTGAGTGTTTCAACTTATTTATAAGTATATTTATAAAATCATGACACTTACAGAATCACAACATTAATCAAATCAGCATGGAGGTATATCGTGATAATATCGTATGGGTTCCCCCTGGTGAGTCTCGTCCCCCTGGTGAGTCTCGTCCCCCTGGTGAGTCTCGTCCCTACATGTTTCCAGACGTGACTTCATCATCTTTTTAAAACACTGATGCATTTTGAAGACAAACTGCAACGTAAAGCTGTTTTTTCCTTTTATTTATTTTTTTAAAACCACGAACCTAAGTGACTATTTATGTCTTTATGTAAATAACTATTTTCATATTCATATCTCGGGTCGAGTCCTTGAGGATGTCAGAGTGGAGTCTGAAGGTGTGTTTAATGTCTTAAACAATGCAGAGAAATTTCAGGGATAAAAACAACAACAACAGCAGCAACAAAACACATACACTCACACACACTCGCGCGCACACACTCGCGCACACACTCGCACACACACACTCGCGCACACACTCGCACACACACACTCGCGCACACACTCGCACACACACACTCGCGCACACACTCGCACACACACACTCTCACACACACTCGCACACACACACTCTCACACACACTCTCACACACACTCTCACACACACACACACACACACACTCACACACTCACACACACTCACACACTCACACACACACACTCACACACACACACTCACACACACACTCTCACACACACACTCTCACACACACACTCTCACACACACTCTCACACACACTCTCACACACACTCTCACACACACACACCATCACAATAAAATACAAAGCGTCAGATCCAGCCGGTTACTTTAGACCGTGTTGCACATGAAGTTAAATAACAGATTACATAAAAGACTGCGGTTAGAAAGCACAAATACAACCGTGAGACATTTTACAGGCTGATTTAACAGAAATCATTAAACTTCCAGTGAGATTTATATATATATATAAAAAAAAAAACACAAAACAAACAAAAAAACTAAAATGAAAAGAAAAGAACGGATGGATGGATGGAAGAATGAGACGTGATTAGTGTTTAGGTTATAGACGAGTAATGATTGTTAGTCTTTGATCGATTACATTTGATGACATCACTTTTACTTTTAAGAGTTTGTTTGATGATCTCTAACTCTGTATCTGAACACAGCAAAACTCAGAGTGTTGAATGAACTCTTAGAGGGCTTCTGGGTGTAAGGGGCGGAGTCAAGTAAACAAACAAACAAACAAACAAACAAACTAGAACAGTCATTATATTATGCATCCTTGTATATTTTTAGTTTTTAGCGCTCAATATTTGTTGTATGTGAAATCTTAGTCTCGGTCTAAACCACACTGGTGTATAATTCATGTGTGAATGATGATGATTATTGAAATAAAAACATGATTCTGAATCAGAAATATAAAATAAATAAATACACCTTTTTGTGAGAACCGTCATGATATCTCCTGCAGTGTCATTTTTCTGTAAATCCATCTTTCTCACTCCGCACTTCAAGGTTTATTAATCTGAAATGTTCATTTGTTGTCATGTGATTGTCATGTGATCTCCAGTCCTCAAACCAGCACAACTGATGATGATGATGATGATGATGATGATGATGATTTCTGCAGCAGAGACTTTAATATCTTGTTGTAAACATTACACTGACTAGCTATTTGCTAGCTCCAACTAACTAACTAACTAACTAACTAACTAGTGAACTAACCACCGAAGTACTTACATGTCGTCAGAGTGTCATATTCTACCACCTTTGTTTTTCTTTTTTCTGTGTGTTTCATCATGAACAGGAAGCTACAAGTACATAAAAGTATATATATATATATATTTTTAAACGTACCAGTGTTAGCATGCTAGCTCTTTAGGGTATTTTGCTTTTGAAATGTTGCTTTTCCCTCTTTAGTTCAATTATGTCAATTATTCAATACATTTATGGCTCCTTAAAACTTTGCAATATTATTCAAATGTATTATGCGATTTCAGTGTTATCTCTTTCTTTTATGCTGCTTGGTGTTATAATTAGAGTTGCCTGATTTACACAAGAGTCAAGTTTTAGGTTTAAAAACGAAAAAAGAAAAACAGAGAACTTTAATTTTCCTCCTCTCTGATCCTATAAGAGCTCATTCGACACCGTGGATTTTGCTGTGAGCGACTCGCTACTGATTAACAGTGAAATAATGAGGAACGAGTGTAAAAAACTGTGTGACACGAGGCACATGACTGATGTGAAACAACGATACACAACTACAGAAAACCGGAAGAGGAAGGCTATTTACATCACTGAAAAAAAATCTAAAAAAAGAGCTCGTCCGCGTCTCCTCTGTCATCTCGAGGCCCGGCGTTGGGAGTTTGATGAACGATGTTAAGAAAGGACACTCAGAATAAAGAATAAAAAAAAAAAAAAAGATATTCAGCTCTCTTTTCTTTCCCTGAACCTCCATTTCAAACACGAACCAAGAGACAGTTTTATTTTCCATAAGAAGCCAAATGTAACGTGAAGACGACGTGAAGAACAAAGACGTGTAGAGGACGTCCCTCTGCCCTCCTTATTCTTATTTTTACTAACAATGGAAGTTCAGTAAAAGCTGGAGGTTCTCCTCTGGTCCTCAGCGACCTCCAGGGAAGAGGTTCATGCTATCGAGAGCGCCATTAACAGAATCCACCGAGACTTGGAGGAGGATGAAGAACGTCAGAAAGTAAAAACAGCGTAATTAGAAGCAAAGGTTCTTAAAAGACGTTTGTCCATATTGAAAATGTTAAAAGGTCCATCATGTGGTTTTGTTCCACAGATCTGTGAGATGAACAACACTGGAGTCCAGATACAAAAAAACAAAACAAAACAAAAAAAAAACATGTTTACGTCTCCATTCAATCGTAAAGTTAATCGAATAAATATTTCCTCATGGGAGCGCCGCGTTCAGTTGTTCTTGCACTCGCAGTTGCACTCCTCATGATGCTCCAGCGCCACGTCCGTCAGCGACTTCTGCGACCCTCGACCTGGCCTGTACTTCAGCATCAGGACCTTCAACCATGATGAGAGAGAGAGAGAGAGAGAGAGACAGAAACGAGACACTGTGAGTCCGAGTCAGTAACACGGAGATGGAGTGTGATAGAGTGGGTGGAAAACTAACAGAATCCAAAAAAGCATGAGGAGAAAAGATCTCATGAAGATTTAAAAACGTTCATTTATTAGGAAGTTGCACATTATACTTTCTATCTGTTTAAAGTTGCGTGTAATTCTGTGGAACGTCCATGAATGCAGGCAGTTCTAGCAGCAATAAACAAACTTTTCCCCTGAGACTTTTAAGAGACATAACAGGAGGAAATGATGGACAAGATAAAGTGTAGTGCAAAATAATTCAAACAAAAAAGGACCGCAAAACTGCTAGCGAGCCTTGAGAAATCCCGCCTCCTGCGCTGTGATTGGTTACAAGAATTCACTCTGATCTACGATTGGTTAGAAACCTTGAGTGCAAAGGCAAGACTCGAATGATTGTGTTTTTAGCACAGTTTAATTATTAAACCACATGTATGTTTATTTAAGCAATTGATAGATAATAATGATGATTATTAAAGAAATATAACAGAATGAGTGTGAAACTGTGAGACTGCGCCTTCTGTGCTGTGATTGGATATGAGAATTTGGTCTCGTCTTTCTTTTAGGGAGATTTTTCCTGATTTTCTCCCCAATTTAGTCACAGTCTATTCCCACCAGTAATCGGGACACGTACCATCAAAGCAACCAGGAAGGGCGAAGGCCCGAACACTGAGCCACCGATGGAAGATCTCATAATAAAAGGACAATTTTTTCTTCCACATATTTTTTTTTTTTTAAGGAAGGCTCAATATTTTTGTCTCGTTATTACAATGCAAAAAAAAAAAAAAAAAAAAAACTCAGCTTGTCATCTGAATATTGGAGAAACATAATACAGACATTCAGAACATTGAATTCTCTGAGTTTGGAACATGAAGCTGAAGATTCCCGAGACTAGAGCAGTAATGACATTTAATAAAATAACTACATTTTCATCTGTGAGACTGAGTTTCGCTCAATAACGAAAGATGACGTGAAAGAATACATGAACAAAAGCCGGCATGAAAGAACGAGGGTCTGTCTGCTTCGCTTTATAGATATTTTGAGTCAGGATACAATAAAGAAAATAATATATTGTACGTCATTTGTTCATTTTTCTAACTTTTTTGCAAAGTTACTTTATCATAAAAAAAAAAAAACGAACATGTTATAACTTGTTATTGCAAAAGCAATTTCATTTACACACGTAACAGATACAGTTACGAGCTTTCACCACTGGAGGCACTGTTTTGAAACAGTTTAGCTAAGAAATAATCCCCCAAGCCCATGTTAAATTTAAAGACGTCCCCGGCATTGCTTTTGGGAGCCCGAGAGCTCACTGGACTCTGTACTGTACCTCGTGGTATTTTTTGGTGACTTTAGTGGGCGTGCACTGGCAGTCGAAGCAGTTGTTCGAGCAGCACGCGCAGTTTCCACCACATCGCTTCACCAGCAGACAGCTGGGCCAAAAGATCACGTCCGTCCTCTTCAGCTCCTCACGCAGCGACACCGAGTAATTACGAGGAGTGCAGCTGTAGAGTCGGACCTCCTCCCGGAGCAGGTTCAGATCCACCACGCCTTAACACACACACACACACAGGATTTAGACAGCTGTTTACTTCAGCTTTTATTGTTGGCCTGAGACGTAGCAAGTTCCAAAATGTCTGACTCCAGAGTCAAGATCTGTAAATCAAACACTTCCTCAGCTGATCCTCATTACTCAGGAATTTCTTATTCCAAACTGGGACGAATCTAGACTTTTACTGTGAGCCCAGAATGTTATTTATTCGTTTGCTTCTTTATTGGTTTCAAATTGATGTCATTTTTAATTGAAAGTGAGTGACATCACGTCAGAAACATTGCATCAGCATTAGAAGGTAATAACAATAAATTTTTATTGTCGTGGAAAATGTTAAAGTGCCCTGATGATATTAACGTCCTAGTATGACGAAGGCGTGACATTAAAGCGTCACAGGACCGACAACAAGTAAAACTTCAAATTTATTCTAAATCAGGTCATGATGGAAAACTATTGGAAATTATAATTCCAGGAGCCCTGGACGATTAGATTCCGGCATCATTCGTACCTCTGTTTTTTTTCTGGTGGATGAAGGACTTGCCCAGGACGTGCCACGTGGGCTTGTACAGCTCCTCCAGGTCGAGCTGCCAGCGATCAGGCTCCAGGTATTTCAGGACCTCCTCCACTGTGCCGAATTCAGCCACGGTTTCTCTCAGAACCTCCACGCTGTGCAGAGCCACGGGCATGGCGGCGGGCACGGCCGGCTTCTGCGCCAATCAGATAGTAAACATCCTGGGTCAGGTTTATTCAACAAGCACGTTTTACAGAAGGAGTGCGATCATTTTCAAATATTTTGCCCATAGGGCTCCAGCAGGAAAGCATATTTTTAGGGATCATATTGAACAGGTAGCCAACTTAAAAAATAATAATAATTGACTGTGTAATTAATAAACATGAAACACAATCCATATAGAATTTGAACATATTGAGTAGAAACTCTGTGGAAATCTACATAACTATTTCAATGGATAAACCCCCCCCCCCCCCCCCAAAAAAAAAAAAAACATCATTAATGCTCTTAGGAATTCTTTAAATCCATATTTATTCATATATCTAAGCTTCCCATTAAAGTCCAGTGAGTACACTATAAAAATTAGATGATATTTTACTGGATATCCCAAACAAATCCTGTAGAACGTTACAGAACCGCAGATGGACGCCAAGAGAAATCAACAATATTTCATTAGATATCCCATACAAGTTAAACAAGAACACTATTTCTATTTCCATGAGTATGAGTACATCATAAATATTCAACAGGAACCCTACACAGGAATCCTCCAAAGAACCAAATTTTAATAGATAACCAATTCAATTACATTTGGGACTCAATAGAATTCAACCATATTACAATAGATAAAGAAATAAAAAAAAATTAATTAAATAATAAAAAAACAATAATTCTACATTAAGTAGACTTTGACCATATTTCAATGGATAGTGCATGAAAAAAAATCAATCTATTGTTCAACGAGAACACAATAATGTCCAAAATTTATTTCCAACAAGAACACCATAGAATTAGACCAGATTTTTGTATATGAGGAGAAAAAAAAATCTAACAAGACACCTAAAGAATTAAACCTCAAACATCCAACAACAACCATACAGAACTTTTTTTTAAAACAAAATTTTATTAGACAACCCCTTAAAATACATTTAGAACCCAATTTAACCATATTTTAATGTGTAACCCATTAAACATAATCAATCAGGAATGCTAGAGAACTATATAAAAACATTTTAATAGATAGCACACAATAGTCCAACAACAATAGTTCTAAATTATGTAGACTTGGACCATGTTTTAATGGATAAAACATAAAAATACAATACAATAGGAGATGCTTGGACTTAGACCAAATTCCAAAATACACCAGAGACCCAAAAAAATCTACAGAACCATAATTCAGTAAATGAAAAGTCCAACATGAACAAGAACACCATAAAGCAAATGGAATTAGACCAGGTTTTAGTTTACTGTACAATGATAGACATCTAACAATGAACCGAATCTTAACGTCTACCCGCCCAAAAAATACATTCAACAGGAGCACTAGAGATCTAATAGACGACCCATTAAAATATAACTGGAACCCAATAGAATTCCTTTCGGGGTCCTTTAGTCTCCCATTAAAATCTCCTATCCAGTGCATCGCCAGAGCAATTCACCAGACGATGTGAGCAAATTCCACCAGACGTTTCCGTAACGCCATTTTTATTGTTTGCACAAAAAAACTATTATTATTAGTGGCAAATTCCTCCTCCGTCAAAAGGCATTTGCTGAGTCTTTACTGTACGCGCAGGAGGAGAGTGAAAAGCTGTTGTCATGGTTACGGCTGTGTAATAGACGTCGTGGTGGCTGATAAAGGACGCTGGCGATATAAAGGAGAGCCGTGAATGGGGTCAGCGTGGCTGAAAGAGGGCGCTTCGATTCCAAAGACACAAAACGGTTTCCAGAACAAGGACGGTTTCAAGGTTGAAAAGTAAAATAGCAGCAGAGCAGATGGATCGTTATTCTAGCCGGGAAACCGCGGCACGTGCTTTAACACAATTTCATCATACTTTCAAAGTCATCCCTGAATAAAGTATGAACAAAACCCCACGCCAGCCGACATTACAATGCACCGTAGAGCATGAGAGCATACTAATGACCCTGAATTAACATATTCTATTAGGCTTCACACTCAAATCATGAATATTGAAAGCAGATATTTGGCGATATGTCGCAAGTCTGTCCGTCATGAACGGAAATGTCACTTGTTTGGGACATTATTTAAAGAAAGAAAACACACTTTAAATAATAGATTTGTTCCTAATCTTTCTTCTGCTTCTAAATGTTCATCACTTGCGACTCGTGTCCTCTCTCTCTGTCTCTCCCTCTCTGTCTCTCCCTCTCTGTCTCTCCCTCTCTCTCCGTCTCTCTCTGTCTCTCTCCCTCTCTCTCTGTCTCTCTCCGTCTCTCTCTGTCTCTCTCCGTCTCTCTCCCTCTCTTTCTCTCTCTGTCTCTCTCCCTCTCTCTCTGTCTCTCCCCCTCTGTCTCTCTCTCTCCCCCTCTGTCTCTCTCTCTCCCTCTCTGTCTCTCTCCCTCTCTGTCTCTCTCCCTCTCTGTCTCTCTCCCTCTCTGTCTCTCTCCCTCTCTGTCTCTCCCTCTCTCTCTGTCTCTCTCCCTCTCTGTCTCTCCCTCTCTCTCTGTCTCTCCCTCTCTCTCCGTCTCTCTCTCTCTCTCCGTCTTTCTCTCTCTCTCCGTCTCTCTCTCTCTCTCCGTCTCTCTCTCCGTCTCTCTCTCTCTCTCCGTCTCTCTCTCCCTCTCTGTCTCTCTCCCTCTCTGTCTCTCCCTCTCTGTCTCTCTCTCTTTGTCTCTCTCTCTTTGTCTCTCTCTCTCTCCCTCTCTGTCTCTCTCACTCTGTGTCTCTCTCCCTCTCTGTCACCTTCTCTGTCTCTCTCTGTCTCTCTCACTCTGTGTCTCTCTTCCTCTTTGCCTCTGTCTCTCTCCCTCTCTGTCTCTCTCCCTCTTTGCCTCTGTCTCTCTCCCTCTTTGTCTCTCTCCCTTTTTGTCTCTCTCCCTCTTTGTCTCTGTCTCTCTCCCTCTCTGTCTCTCTCCCTCTCTGTCTCTCTCCCTCTCTGTCTCTGTCTCTCTCTGTCTCTGTCTCTCTTCGTCTCCTTGCTGTCATGAATAATGTGGAATGGAAACCATTAACAACTTGTGCATGTGTGATGCTCTTTCATTCTGTCACATAACGGACATGTGAAGTCTCGTTCAAGATGTCCGAGATGTTTGCTGAGACGTACATCATATTAGATGGTTTTCTGATGCAATCTTGGACACAGTGCAAGGTTCCTCTGCACAAACCTGGTCAGGGCTTCACAGTCTGAACTTGAATGTTATGTACCTTATGTACCGTGTTTCTTCTTGCTTTTCCTTCCTGATTATTGGAACTTAACTTATTAACTTGTGAACTTGATCAATGTCTTCAAACAGGATGAGGTCCTTCTGAATGGTGATACACAACATTCCTGAAATGAGGATCTTACAAGGATGTACAGTAGTTGGAAGAAAATGTGATGTCCTCATACAGTCATAGCGAGGCATTTAATGTTCGGGTAGGAAGATGTCCTTTCAGAGACCTTTGGGTAATTTAAGTCGTCTTGCTCGTTAGGAATGCCAGAAAGACATAATATGCTCTGCTAGGCTGTAAATTCTACAATAACCAATAAACTGAAATTTTCCATATATACACACACACACACGCGCACGCACACACACACACACACACACACACACACACACACACACACACACACACACACACACACACACACACACACACACACTCCGATACAACATGTTCGCAGAGAGCTTTTTCTAATTCTAAAACAACCCATATGCATAGGCAGCCTCATGCATAGCAACCCAGAAAAATATTTACCCCCCTTAAAAGGAGTTAACCTGATCTTATTCCTCTGCCTTCCTCCGACAAAATCCCTTTGACGTCATGCGCAAGATCAGAGCTGATGAATTGATCTCGTGAGGTATAAACCCCGGCATGAAATAATGAATCCCACTGTGTTGTGTAGCTCTGACAACAAGGTGCTCCAAATTGGTTGCATCTGTGTGTGTTTGGTGGGGTCGGAGGTGGGGGGGGGTTGGGGGGGGGGGTCATAACAGACCTGAGACAGGCTCGGTTCCTTGGAGCGAGAGAAGCGTCCGAGTACAAAAACTCCACCAGGAACATGTGATTAGAGACGAATAAACGAACAGCTTGGATGAGACGAGGTTTAATGCGATGGCACGTTCAACATAAAAACTAATCTCAAAGCTACCACAAACAAGGAACGTAACTCAAATAAACATGCTTATTTATTTACTAGTAGACATTGCCATGGCAATTTAGATCAGTTTGGATGTAGATTTCGATTCCTAATGAACAAGCCAGAACTCTGAAGTAGAACCCGTGGAGAATTCTCTGAGCAGAAATTCTTTTAAACGAGCAGCATGAAACGTAGAACATTTAGTACAGGTATGATTACAGATCCATCTAGAACTCTTAACATGGAGCTCATTAGTGCAGACGCCCATATCCAAAGCTACTTACAATTGATCTCATTATACATCTGAGCAGTTGAGGGTTAAGGGCCTCGCTCAGGGGCCCAACAGTGGCAACTTGATGTTGGTGGGGTTTAAACCTGGAGCTCAGCAGTGTACTTGAGGCACCTACACCTGATGCGTGTGTACTTCTTTTTTAACTTAATCAATCTTCTTGGAGAAATGCTTTTGTGCTGTCTTGATGATATGGACACAAAAGTGTTTCAGCAAACCAAGAACATAAAAAAAACAAACATGGACTATCTGGTGATACATTGTTCTTAAGATTGCCTCATGTCTCCAAGGACTTGCTTAGGAAAAATGTAAGGTACCTTTGAAGAGAATCCCAATAATTGTCTTCATGGAATGAGATCAAGGAATGTATACAAGTTGCATCCTTTGAGGAAAATGTTTGTGGATGTAAATGAATTCCAGGTTTTGATGAACTTCTTATAAAACAGTCCACGCAGATTCTTCACAAACCCGCAGATGAGCACATAACTCTTTTTCTTTCCCGGTTATGTCAGTTAGCATGCAAAAGCACGGACTCTTCTATCACTCAACAGCTAACAATCTGGAAGGATGATTAGCTAGCATCACTGCTTGATGGAAGGGAGACAAGGTGCTGCTTTATTTTTAGCAACCCACCTCATTCCAGCTCCATAATAAACCCACGGGGTCACTGGAGGCCAGAAAGGTCAATAACGTTTGAGTGATGTCCAAGATCTAATTATGGACCTTCTATAAACCGTGAATAGCTTGAATCAGTTTGCCAGAGGAACTAAGGAAGGTTCTTGAGGGTTCTTGACGAGTCACTTGAGGTCAAGAAGACTTCTTTTACTTTTTTTATTATATTCATAAGAAATAATTGAAATAATCTCAAGCTTGACCTCCTCAACAACGGCTTCTCCATCCTCCTCCCTGGAGATATGATTGTCCCCCGTTTCCAGAGCTAGGCGCTATTTTAACAGGCTCTTCACTCAAACCTTTACTGTTTCCCAAAGGCTTTTCATGGGGTTTTTATGGCTGAGGTTGGTTTTAGCTCTGCTCCCCGGTGAAGTGGTGAAAGTGAGTGATTGCTTATTTAGGTGGAGTGTGTTTAGCCGATGAGGCTGACCACAGAGAAACAGAGCGCTGCTGTTTTAACAGAAAAACGAGTCTCAGTGAAGAGAAACTCAGAATTTGAGATGATCTCCAACAATCAGGAGTGATTACGTGTTAAGAAAGTGTCCTTGTTAGGGCGTGTGGAGGGGGTCCTTTTAGTACCTACAGAAACATAATTGTAAAGAAACATCATCGAGGTCCAAAATTTGGACATAACTGAGCACTCTTGTTTGGAACATGGAACTCTTGATGTTCTAAAGCTCCCTGAAGGAGACCCATCTGATCTTCTGCAATAAACATCTCAACAGATTTTCATTTCTGCTAAAATCAATAATCTCTGTTCAGCTGTAATCTCTGAAAAGTAAATGCTTTATCCAAGGACATTTGGATTATAATTTCATTTCCAGTCAAATGATTCCCAAACAGCACTACACACATTTGTGTACCACATTTGCTATGCAATTTAAAGCAAGCATCTAAGAACATGAAAGAAGAAAAACATGGCATGTTTGGTATATAGTTTTTGTTATTTATATATATATATATATAAGAATATAACATGGATTTCCCTTCTTTTCCATTTCCAAAATTTTATTTACGGTAAATTGGCAAAAGTTGAATCCTGAACTTTTTCATCTACTGTACAACCATAAAGGTTCTTTGGCACGTCCTTCTGGGGTTCCTGAAGTTATGTGATCTCATTCCATAAACAGAATTATTGGATTGTGCTTGTGTGTGGGATTCCCTTCAAGGAAATTTCCCCTAAACAAGCCCCTAGAGACATGAAACAATCCATTTCTTGTAGTTCTCTCGAAGCAAAAGAATAATGGATTACCAGTACCAGATATTCTATGTTCTTGGTTGCAGGAACACTTTCATAGAGTTCTCTGTAGAACATTTAAGGGCTCTCCTCGAGAGACAAACCATAGTATTTACTTCAGGTCCATATCATCAAGCCAACACCACACTAGTGATGAGAGGTTTACATCATTTCAGAGACTCGGCTCTTCGAATCTTGTTCATCAAAATGAACGAATCTTCATTTGAATCATTTAGTTAATTTCGTTCTTTTGATCAGAAATAAAACAAAAATGTTACATTTTCAATAAACAGACCCCCAACACGTCTACATATACAAATTTTGGCAATAGTTCTAGTAATGAAAATATTACAATGCAGCTAATAAACAGAATGAGCAGCTCATCTCACATATCTTCTAGTCCGAGTCTTTTTTTTTTTTTTTTGTAATCCATTGCACTTCATAGCGTCTTTGGGAGTCACGTGACAAAAGAACGAACAACAAGATTCATTGAGAACCGTTCGATTCTGTTCCCTCTACATAATCTACGGAGGTTTTTGCGATGATTTGCGCTCCCAGTAGAAAACGAATGAATCACTGTCCGAGACGACTCGTTCTTCTGAGTCACGTTAAAGACTCCATCAAAAAGAATGAATCGTTCATGAACTACCCATCACTACAACACACATGGACCTCTTCAAGAAGTTTGGCTAAGGAAAAAAAAGTTCAGGGTGGGCCATTTCTATGGATCCACCTTAATAAAATGGGAATGGTTGGTGATATTAACGTCCTGTTTGTGGCACATTAGTACATGTGAGGGGACAAACTTTTCAAGATGGGTGGTGACCATGGTGGCCATTTGGAAGTCGGCCATCTTGGATCCAACTTTTGTTTTTTCAATAGGAAGAGGGTCATGTGACACATCAAACTTATTGGGAATTTTACAAGAAAAAGAATGGTGTGCTTGGTTTTAACGTAACTTTATTCTTTCATGAGTTATTTACAAGTTTCTGACCACTTATAAAATGTGTTCAATGTGCTGCCCATTGTGATG
This sequence comes from Clarias magur, assembly GCA_013621035.1. Lineage (NCBI taxonomy): Eukaryota > Metazoa > Chordata > Actinopteri > Siluriformes > Clariidae > Clarias > Clarias magur. Next base: position 720,654 of record QNUK01000183.1, on the reverse strand, counting down.
GATTGTCAATGCAACCCTCTTCTCCCACTCTTCACACACTGATAGCAACACCGCAGGAGAAATGCCAGCACAGGCTTCCAGTATCCATAGTTTCAGGTGCTGCACATCTCGTATCTTCACACCATAGACAATTGCCTTCAGATGACCCCAAAGATAAAAGTCTAAGGGGGTCAGATCAGGAGACTCACTCACTCATCATCTATACCGCTTAATCCTGTATTCAGGGTCACGGGGGGCCTGGAGTCTATCCCAGGAGACTTGGGGCACATGGCAGGGTACACGCTGGACAGGGTGCCAATCCATCGTAGGGCACAGACGCTCACTCATTCACACACTACGGGCAATTTGGGAATGCCAATTAGCCTAACCTACATGTCTTTGGACTGTGGGAGGAAACCGGGATACCCGGAGGAAACCCACTGAGCACGGGGAGAACATTCAAACACGATGCACACAGAGACGGGAATCGAGCCTGGCCGGGGATCGAACCCAGACCCTGGTGGTGCAAGGCGGCAGTGCTAACCACTAAACCGCTGTGCCGCCTCTAGATAGATCCGTCAAGGATAAATAAACTCTTCCAAAAATATTTACAAATCTGAGCCAAATGTTCTGTTTTACGTTGTTTTTCTTTTGTGTAAAGATTATGTATGTTGGTAAATGTTGACCTCCATGTAGGACTTTGAAGGGGTTCTACAGAGATCCCTACAGCAGCGCTTTTTCCATTCAGAAAAGGCAAGCATCCCTGGAACACTTAATTTTTTTTATACTTTAATGTTATTTTTAGCTACAGGTGTTGATAAGAATATTCCTCTACATGGTTTACTAATGATATTATAAGTGTTAAAGAGCTCAGGGAACGTCCAAAAGAATAGGAAGTGCTACAGGGCTTATGTCGACAGATACAGTATGACATGCAATAGCAAGCCGTATATCTGTCATTCTGAGGTGGCATTGTCTGCTTCTGCTTGGACACCCAGAAACACTGACAAATGAGCTGCTTGGTGTTTTACTTTGGCAAGAATCATACCATGCCAAAAGCAGTACTATAAGACCTGTAATTATGCTAATTTAGTAACAGTACTGGATATAAATGGTGCTTGAAGTCAGTAGGGCTAGCGGTCGCTCGAAGACAACATGGCTTCACAATCTCAAATCCACTTTGGCGTCACTGCGATCCAGGCTATTTTGACAAAGTTCTCCAGTGCGTGAGAAAGACGTCGATAAACACACTGCAATTTAGCCAGATGCTTCTAAGAAAGGAAGGCCGCTAGACCGAAAGCTGCCTCGTCACACTGTGTCATACGCGCGACGACAGTATTACGAGACCTACAATTACGTTAGGGTAGCATTCTCAACCATGCGGATTGTTGAACTGGAAAAACAAATTTCATCGCTTCGGCACCAGGCAATTTTCTATGAAGCAAACAAACACCTTACCACTGACCCAACAAACACATTGCAGTTTTGAAGGCCAAACACTTTTCAAAGGAAGCCGCCATCTCACACTTCACACGTCACAGGCTCCCCTGACAGGAAGCGTGTCTCGGCTGGATGGAGTCATGGAATACTTTTGGAAGTCTATTCAAGGTCTGGTCAAACAACTGGGAATGTTAAACAACTAAACACTCTGTCAATCAGCAGACTCGAATCGGATACGAGTCACATCTATAAATCAACACGCAATAATGTAACAGAAAAATGAAGGAATAAATATGTGCATGCTGTATACCAACAAACTGAAGTTTTCATTCATGATTATCACCCATGGTTTGCTGCAGGCCATTATGATATTACTAAACTAGCTACTAAATTTTAAATAAAAAAAATAATAGATTTATATGAGGGCCATTTAAGTCAAAGCTGGTCTTTTGATTATGCAGAATAACTGAGAGTAAAAACTCACTGTATTTCTCTATATAATCCCCTGATACACTAATGCACTGATCCAGGTGTTTCATTAGTGCTTGGACACCATCAAGTTAGAAAGTTTTCTCAGGACACCTCAGCCATGATCAGACTGCCTGCTTCATGTCAGAAACGCCGGCCTCCCAGGAACTCCTTTAATGGCCCAAACATGTGGAAATGGCTTGGAGTGAGATCAGGACTGTACTGGGGATCTGGCGATAACATGCAGCCGAGTTCCTGTGACATACAAGTGGTGTCGAACGATTGTCTGTACATTATTACAGTTACAGTTTAGTAACAAGTCCCGTAACAAGTAATCCATTGATCTGTCCACCTTCCACCTTCTGAATGTTTATGGGCATCGCTGCAGTCGGCTCTGAGTCACCCCAGACATAAGGGCTCCTTTAAAATGTTTGCACCATCCAAATGTTTTTCTGCGGCTAACGATCTCATCAGCATACTGTTTTTCTGGTCTTGTGTAAATGTCAATCGCTTTTATACCTCCATCCAGCAGAAATGTCATCAAAAGTCCCAGTTGGACTTAAACGCCACTCATATCTGTCCCTACCGAGCAAGCCGGAGGTGACAGTGGTGAAGGAAAAACTCACTGAGACATCATGAGGAAGAAACCCTGAGAGGAACCAGACTCATTTAGGAGATACCTCATTGCGCGACTGTAAATAAATCCCTTCTATAACTGTGTGCTCAGAGGTCAACCATGCAACTGTTTAACAGGAAGTATGTTTTAGTTAACATCATCTTTGTTGAGGAGACACAATGTTCCCTGATGGAGACTTGGATACAAACAAACAAAAAAAAAGTCCTAAAACAAAATCAGAGAGTGACTGCAGCCATTAACCATCATAGTGAAACCATCAACCATCATAGTCAAATGCAGTCCAAAGTCATTTTTATGGATTCTAAGGAAGGATCTTCAGTGGTTCCATCTATTTCATGGAGTCATCCTCAGCAGCAGTGGATGAGTGGTCTCCATGTGATGAGAACTTTAACCAGAATGAGGTTGCTGATGTAGATCGGCTCTGGATTACAGAGATCTACCTTATAGAGGCTGTGCAGAAGAACCTATTTGGAGGTTTAACATGTATGATGAAGAGCGGGATGGATTTCTCCTACTGTATATGCTGCATTTTAAGCAGGGTTATACATTACAAAGTTTATAAGCTGCACTGCGTTCTTGCCAAAATATCTTAGCGACCATAATGTTGGGGTTGAGTGTAGATGTGAGATTTTGTGACTTGAATTGAAAAGAAAGAAGTCTTCTTATGTCTTTGTAAGTTTTTCGTCTTAGGCGTATATAGACCTCTGAAGAATTAAAGAGACTTATGAACACTTAAAGACTTGTTGCTTGAAGACAAAGACGTCCACAGACTTGAGAATACCTGATGAGACTTAGAAAGACTTCTTGATTGAAAACAGAGAGTCACAAAGACTTAATAATTGAAGACAAAAACATATATATGATGACTTTTTGACTTTTCCGTTGATAAAGACTTTCTAAGGCCTACAATGTCTTTTAAAGTATTTGGCTTCAATCATAAAGTCTTTGTAGGTCTTCGTAAAGGTTTTGTCTTCAATCAATAAGACTTCAGAGAAAAAACATCAACTAAACAGTTGCAGATGATTAAGTGACAGGTTCTCGGCCAAACACTACTAGCATGGCAAACATTTATGGTGGTTTTGCTAGATTAGCTATAGATTGTCATCTCACATGGATTTTACTGGAAGATAGATAAGCATCACTTGGTTCAGTACAATCCGTCTGATTTTTTTTTTTGCATGAGAACCCTGAGAAAGCTGGTGGAAAAACATAGCGGTGATGAATCCTTCAGCGTTACAGTAAGTTAAGGAATTTATAAAATGCTGGAACAGGGTGTTTTGCAGTTTAAAACCTCTCTGCAAACAAAACAATTAAAGTCGCCTGACCTGCAATTTGTCTTAAGCACAGTAACAGCTAACAGCGAACTCCGTTCCAAAAACCTTCCCAAAATGATGACACATGCTAATAGCTACAGGAATGTGAGCCTGGGTGAAGTGAGCACATGGTTCTGGGAACACACAATAGCAGGACATGGAGTCTAAGTCAGTAGCTATGCGAGTGCCAGGAACCAGACCGACATTGTATCATGCACCGCATGCTCATCTCTGACACGCAACACTTTAAACACTCTAGAGACGAATCCCCTTAGATGGAATTCTGACGGTAATCCAACTGGACGCTAAATGGGTTTTGAGAGAGGGCGCCAAAAGAAACGCAGGAAGGCTGTGAGTCAGGTCTGGAGGGGCAGCGGAATGGTAGGTTCCCGCTCTCCGTCCTCCTCGACGCTCTATAAATAGAAGCTCCATCAGTCAGCCACACCTTCTGCGATGGGAGAACCCTGGGCCAAAACACGCCTCCCGTCCGTCCCAAAGTGCAAAGAAAAAACACAACACTTACGGACCTGAAAGCGCTGATTGCATAAACCTCATCTAGAGAATCATTCTTCATGGGAAAGCTGTGCAAATATTAGTTTTTCCTGTCATCAGTCATAATCTGGGATATGACATTTTAAAAAGCATGGGTGAAGTTGCATAACATTATTGTTCATTCATGTACGAACAGCAAACATCTAATAAGGTTTGCTCTGACGGGATTAGCTTTTCAGGGATTTCTCTGTTAAGTAAACTTCCCAGAAGGCTGGAGTAATCACAATGCACGCACTGTTGTCTTGTAGACCGAACGAAATGCCTTTATTCTCATTGTGTTGTGCAAAATGAACTTTGGAGGGCCGCTCCAGCAGACATACTGTACGACACCGTTAGAAACCTAAAACAGACATCATAAAGCTATGCACTTATAAAAGAAATCTATAAAGGAAATAAATAAAATTAGTCAGTTAAAAGTGCCGCTGTGACCAATGGTTTAAAACCATTACCCACAAAGCTACGTATTTTTCACTCTCTTAGTTAAAGTGCTTGTTTCAGAGGGGCGTGTCGTCATAAGGTCACATGACCAGTACACGTATGAAGGCTGTACCTGTGTCGACTGTACTAATGTATACTTCATATAGCAATAGACATGCATTCACTAGTACAGTAAGTATAGCAGGATCCCTGCTGGACCAGTCGCTAGCGCTCAGCACACTCGTCCCCGTGCAGAAAAAAAAGCAATCATCATCATCAGCTTGGGCATTTCAAACATGTATTTCAATACATAAATATTGAATTATTTGTGCAACCTTGTCCCAACACATCGCCGTACGTTTTATCAAAGTTTCCCCAGGTTTTAGAAACATACTAACAGACATCCTATAGCATCCGTAGCGTTCCAAATTTACGTCACTGCAACGTTCTGGCAACCTAAAATCCCTGCTGGGATTTTTTTTTTTTTTTTTTCCTACTGGTCATTTTAGAGACAGTAAAATATCATCTTCCCAGACAAATACACATGCAGTCCACAAGACAGATTCTGACAGGACTAAAATGCCAGAGCTTCTCCAGTAATCGTTAGATCGCCTGGTTTTCTCCTGAATCGCTACTAAATCACTGAAAAGAAGATAAAGGGCTTCGACTTTGTTCAGCATGAAGTGAGAGTATCACTTGCCAATTCATAAAACTGCCAAGACACGCTCGAACAGATCTGTAAACAAGCAAGACAGAGAAAGAGATGGGACTCGTAAAAGTCCTGACAGGCATCAGACATCAAAGGCGAGTGTGTCTATTAAATCATTTCAAGGGAATAATCCTCCCTAAATGTGCCATGCGAAACCCTGGAGGAAATTGAAGCGCGGCCGAGTCGGAAATGGAAAGCGACGCTCGTGCAGGCAGGAGTCCTGACTGCAGCCTGGAAAATCTTCCCGGCTATTGTTGTTGTTGTTGGTGAGGTCAGAAGGTCATTTCGGCTCCGATCATCCACCTCAGCGCGACACATTCCTGGTGCATGAGCCTTCCTCTCCGAGGTGAAACGCTCCACCTAGATGGAAGGAGCGGTCTCTAATACTGTACGGATTAATCACAAGTGGTGCATCAGAACCTCCCTCTCAACTCAGACCGGATTACACCTACTGTTTAACCTCCTCTGGGCCTCCTGTTAATAAAACGTTAACAAGTTGAAAAGTTTCCATACAGTAACATGCAAACGTTGATTCGTTTTCTACGGCAGCATCCCTGGCGATGCGCCCTGTCTACTACAACACCACTACAGCGTATGATTCCTTCCTGGCATTCTACGGCGGTGCATCATGGTAATTATGGCTTGTGTAGATGTTTTATCTGGGGCTTTACGGTGTCTTATTATAACTGTGGTTGTTGCACTCATGAGCAGGACGTTCTCAGGGTTTTAGAGCATTTAGTGGCTAAGGAGTATAGTTTTAACTGTTATGTTATGCAACTGTCATAACTGTGGTTTCCAAACCATATTTAAAAGAATAATACTAGTCATAATAAAAAGTATGATTAATCTTTGCGAAGGCTTGCATTTGGTGTCTGATGATTCGAGTTCGTTTTCCCAGGCAGTCCTGCCACACCAGGGATAACAACGTTGATCAGTTCGCTCTGTTATTTTTCTCTCAAATTCTTCATCTGTTCCTGTTGTTGATGTTTAAACAAAGGCCCACTCTGGGTCGTCAAAAGCTTTCAGAGCTTCTCTAAAATATTTGCCCACGGGCAAACTGTATATCAGCCTTTTTCTACTCGTTCCATCTCCTCGTGTAAATGTTTAACTAAAAGCTAGACTTTTAAAAGGGCAGATCATTTACAAGTTCCCTGCCGCGATCCTCGCGCCTCCTTATTTAGCATGATCTATTACCTATTCACAAGAGCCAATCCGATTCCGCTTCTTATCAGACTTTAAACAAATCGAAGACAAGCATGTGAGATGTTTCTGACCTGTATGTTAAGGACGGTGCCTGGTGGCATGACTCGTTGAATTCGTTTGCTCATTCGTCTTCTTGTGAGGTCGTGGTGGCAGCAGGCTGGGAAGATCTGTCGAGGATTTTAGATTTTCTTTCCACTTTTTCATTCTTAACCCTGGTCCAGGAGGACCCGCGGTCCCGCGCATCCCGCACATGTGGAGTACTTTCCCAGCTCTATCCGTCCCAGTTTTGGTCCAGGAGGGCGGTGAAGAACCGTTGGTCTGACCTCAAATGACACGGCACCTCGCATGGGCCTACATGATCTCCATATCTCCAAACCTGACCAGGTGGAGAACCTGTGATCAGTTCTTCGACTGCAGAATATCACTCCTTGTACTGGTTCCAAGACTTGTTCCTCAGTAACTCACACCCATAGAGTTTCTTCATAGCCTTCACAGAGTTCTTTGCTCTTCAGCGAGAAGCTCTTTCATCATGACCCTTTAAGCAAGTCAGCATGATTGCGATAGTAAGAACTTCCTTATCTTTTTCCCTACGTCTTCTTAAATTTCATAGCCCTTATTGTTTTTTTTTGTCCCCCACCAGCCCTCATTAGTTGTACAGATGAGCAGGTTTTGCTTAGACGTGTTTACTCAGAAGAGTAACAGCCGACTGACAGGGAGGACCAGACAGGGCACTCTCGGAGCTGACAGCTTTTGTGAGAGAAAGTAATGGAGTGTGGAGGCTCAGGATGCGTGTGGTCTGTGTGCAGGAAAAGGAAGGATGAGATCGGAGACAGCACAGGACAAAGAGACATCAGAGTCAAGGATGAAGAGGAGGGTATACGCAGACAGACAAAGAGAGAGAGAGAGAGTTAAATACGGTGTGTAGAGTGACAGAAAGGAGTGTTTTTTCCCCCTCAGACTCATCTTTCCTGTGCTCTAAGGGTAGGAAAACAAGGCGAGTAATAATTCACAGTGTCTGGATGCTCTACTGTATAATCTCAAAGCCCTTTCTCCACTCATTAGAGCTTTATCAGTCAAACCGAATGCTGGGAAATTCCAGCAAGTGTCATTCACACCGCTGATGTCATGACACTCGGTAAGACCACATGACACTCAGGGCCTGGAGGTGTAAACGACTGCGGAAAGCAAGCTGAACGATGCTATTGTACGGAGATCATTCGTGGTGTATCAGTTCCTCAGCCTTTGTTCAGGCGCACTCTGTTCCAGATTTACACAGATGACCTCTTATACTCCTTTTTGGAACGGAGAAACTACTGTATCTGAAGCGCTTATTGTCCTTGAAGGAGTGCGTCTTGTCCTTTAGATGGAGATAAACTGCTAAGTCTTGACGTGAGGAATTTGCCCTCCTGTGTTTGGACACGTATTCACAAAGCGGTCGTTTCATCTCACTGATTTCTGTCAGAGCGTTTTTGCCCGGATTGTGTTGCACCGCAATGGGATTTTTGAAGTTTTCCAGACACATACACAGGACACCGAGGTTCCACTCGCCCTACTTTTTCCTCTCTGCTAGATGGTGTTGGCTTCGTGTTGGACCTTGTTGAACTAGACTGGGTGGTCCAAAGCTGTTTTTTTTTTTTTTCTCCTTTAAAAATGTTCCTTCAAAATTAGCAACGTTTAAGTGTCCTAATGTATAGAAAAAACCTGCCAGAGGCTTCAGGACTGGGGGCACCAAACTGTCTCCAGAACTTGATGACCTCCAACAGACCATCGAATTATCTAAGAACTACTGTAAAAGATGTAGTTGATGCCGGCGAAGATCTGGGCACTTATTTGTGACATATTAACAAATATCCAGGATGTACCGACTGGATTAGTTGGAATTTGGCTCACTTGTTGCATGCAGCAGTGACAGATCAGATGAATACAGATGGAGAATATGATCTTTAACAGGACATGGTCATGGGAGGCCTGGAGCCTATCACTGGGGACTCGGGGCACGAGGCAGGGTACGTACACCTTGGATGAGGTGCCAGTCCATTTTAGGACATAAGCACACACATATACTCATCAACACACTATGGGCGACTTGGAAACACACCAAATAACCTAATCTCCGTTTCTTTGGATTGTGGGATGAAACAGGAATATCCAGAGGAAACCCACCTGGAGGACTCGAACTGAAGGCCCCTGGAGGTGTGAGGCCACCGTGCCACCAGAATATGATCAATAATAATAATAATAATAATATAAATCAAAAATCATTTCTTTTTACATATACGTTTTAAAATCCAATGCCAATCTTTTGCTGGCTTGCATTGTGTAAGTTTTAACCAAATGCTCAGTTAGAGGCTTGACACCCAGTAGAACCCATCCAAAGATTTTAACCACGCAAACACCACCTGTGGTTTGGTCCAGCTTCACTATCAGTTTCAATGGACAGTAAATTTTACTGGAGGTTACTTGTGTATGGAAATGTACACTGTTTATGTTCTCGATGACTTTTGAGAATCGTAAAAAGATCCACATTTTAATTTACATCCAGTGGTCCTGAACAGTTTTGTGTTTTCCTGGTCTATCACACCCACCGACCAGGGATGAGACCCACTCATCGAGACCATTCAGCGTATGACGTTTAGCCCCCTTTTTTCACCCTCTGTGTGTTAAGAACGGGCATGTTGAGTAAACCAGTCACAGTGTTTTGCTCCATGGTGGCTATTTTTGTTCTGAACATACAGTAGGTGATCAAAAGGAGAAAGGAGAAAATATTTCAAGCATTTCCTCATTAAACCATACTAGTCATTTTATTTACTCCCACTGGCAATTTAAGCACCTGAATGACAGGAAACCATAACAGACAAAAGAAAAAGGAGGACATTTTCCTGAGCTGAGTTGGAATAAAGCCTAGTTATCTCTGAATAAACCGTCAATTACACCCGTAAATAGCAGCATTTCTCAACGTCTCTTGAATCATCTGATTTAAAGTGGGAAAGAGAGAGAGAGAGGAAGAGAAAAACAAAGAGCTATGATCTAGGGACAAACTCTCAGTCACGATCTCACACTGCTCACAATGTGGAAAATGACCTTGGCTCTCCAACCAGCTCTCATTATACAAGCGATAATTGCACATTTTGAGAGAGAAGTTGTGGTAAACTGCTCACCTGCTGCAGGACGGAGTAGTGGATGCTGAAACCGGGCTCAGAGGGAAAGTACTCATCAGAAATGAAGCGAATGCGAAGCTGGGTCCCTTTGGACGTCAGAGGGCCAGGAGCAGCTTGAGAGCCGCACCAGCGACCCAGCACCAGACCTCCATCAGGTTCCTCCACTTCTACATAATCGTACCTGAAGGAGATGAATAAACACAATAAACACGCCGATTGCACGTTCAGTTGTTGAGTGCATGCTCTTGTGACTAGAGTGGGATGGGTAAAGCGTCCTTTACACTGTTTGTGTTTTGGGAAACAATACAACACCTTTCGCTCTGATGGTGTTGGGTTTGGAAATGACAAAACAAGAATTTTCTATTTCATTATTTTTAACGATGCCTTTTCTTATATCCTATACTGGGACTTCTAGGAACAGAGGCCACGCCTCCTTCACTCTACTGAAAAGGCTTAAGAGGTCACACCTCTTTTATTTGGACCGACAGACACACCCCCTTTACTGTATTAAACAGAAAGAGGTCACATCTCTTTCACTAGAATTAACTAGCGAATAAGCCATGCCTACTTCACTGTATGGACAGACACAGAGGCCACACCTACTTTACAGGATGGGAATGCACATAGGCCACACCCCTTTTACTAGGACTGAGTGGTAAATAGACCACACCTTCTTCACTGTATGGACAGACAGAAAGGCCATGCCTACTTTATTTATAAACACTGAGGCCACACCCACTTCACTACATGCACAGGAACAGAGGCCACGCCTCCCTATCTGTAATGGATAGAGGACACACCTCCTTCAGCAAAAATATGTTTGCTCTAACGTCTTTTGTCTCATATTGATGCTTCACCTGACTGCTTTAATTAGCACCACGGTTTCAGAACTGGTTTTAAACTTCCTGCTGGAAGAATGAACAGACTCTGATCTGTACAGTATGTACATCAGTTTCCAAAAGTTACATACCAGTAAGCCATGCTATTATTTTGGATTTTGCCCCGATTTTCTCCCTAATTTAGTCGTGTCCAATTCCTCCCCGTCACTAGGGGGCGCTCCCACATTAAGGCTACTACTACCACTCAGCCGGGAGGGCCGAAGACTAGCACGTGTTTCCTCCGAAAAACGTGACGCCAGCCGACCGCCTCTTTTCGAAATGCTCGCTCACACACCGTTGGGGGCGGAGTCACACACTCGGAGGACAGCGCTATCTGCTCCTTCCGCTTGAGTGAGCTCACAGACGCCCCTGATTGGCTGTAAAGCTGTGATTAATGTGGGAGCACTAAGTACCTCTCATCCCTCCCCTCTGAGAGAGCTCGGCCAATCAGCTCTCTCTAGACCTCCGGCTGCGAGAGGTTACGGCATCACCCGGGAATCGAACTGGCGATCTCCGGATGGTAGGGCGAGCGCTTTAACCACTGCGCCACTCGGAGGCTCTGTATACTCTGTGTGTTTATGTAAACTATCGTGTTGATTGGCTCTGTTGAGTGCGCGTATAGCCACTCCCACTTTAAGAGCAAAAGTTCTGTATCTGTTCCAAAAAGCGATGGCTGCTGTGATGTAATCTGGCCCAAAACTGCTCATAAAATCCTTTCTACTCAACTTATTTTTTTGCGCAAATTCAACTTCAGGCAAATACAGAAGGACTCAAAATTTCATTAAATTCTGTCCAGACGGTTTTCTGACAAACTCGACATTCAGAGATAAACAGACATACGGACAGACGGACAGACAGACGGACAGACAGACATTTTTCTGAGGCTGGTTTTTGGTCCTCCAATGTCTGAAATGTGAAGATATCATTGAAAGTGCGAGTTCTGACCCAATATATATCCGGACAAACCTTTCTTTTATCTATATGCATTACATTATTAATAATTTATTTTTATTTTTTTTTGCTCAGCAAATGATCTAAAACTGAAAATAAACCATTTTAAGTCATTAAGTGTTCCAATGCTACATTACAGGCCAGAGAAAGGATGTTTAAAATTAAATTTTGTTACAAACCGCCATCGCTAATTAACCACAAATGCGGTTTCTTGTTTATTCAAACCAGCGAGCGCTAAATAAACTTCAGGATCATCAGTCACGAAGCAAAGCCGCGCTCATATTCCCGTTTGGCTTTGCGTGTTTTTTAAGTTCTAAGCAAGATGTGCTTTGATTCAGAGCGCATTAATCTGCGTCATGGGGTATTTGGCTTTGATTAGTAATGCGGTAATACATCACCATCTCACAGCTGAAAAATGGACGCCACCTGCATCGCACCACAGGTCTGGGTTCAATGTGTGTGTGTGTGTGTGTGTGTGTGTGTGTGTGTGTACATCTCTTTCCCTTATCACCCACATACCTCTTTGTTTCCGTGTATATGTGTGTGTGTGTGTGTGTGTGTGATTGTGAGAGGGTGGGGGGTTGTTTGGAGAGAGACCGCTAATACCTTAAATGGGATCTAAACAGACCGCTAACGCTCTGAGCAGCTGCTCTCTGATGAGATGGAGTGAAATTATCATTTAAGTCCATGTGAACATGTGATTTTTAAACCACACACTTTCCCCCAAAAATACTTCTGTGTGAAAGAATAAATAAGAGAAAAGCTAGCAAAAAAAATAAAATAAATAAATTGTGAACTAGTGAACTGAAATGCTACTATAACTGCAATACTATAACTGCTAGCAAACAGGTGAGGATTTATTCAAAGTTTACAGCTTAGTAAAAATATTAAAAAGTTAGCAGGAATACTTTATTCTAATCCAGCCAAAAAAAGTCTACATTTATAAAGAGCAGAAACTAGCTATATTAGCTGAGAGTGAGCTAGCATGTTGACCAGTGTATTCAGAGCCTTGACTTTAATTAATATTTCTTTGTTTTCTGTCAAAATATAAACCAACATCAACCATAACATTTGTTCATTACCATAATTAGCCGTGGTAGATAGTTAGCATAGCATGCAGGTTCTACGAGGTAATTTTTTTTTTCAATATCATCATCATCATCATCATCATCGATGAATAATTTGCTAATCATAATTTATACATAAGTATATGTACGTTTATGCTAATTAACTGTGACTTGTTAGCTGCGTTAGCCTCATTCGCTAGTGTCACGGGAACAAACTCCTTATTCGGAGTGAGATGAGCATCGTGTAGATTTCATTACTGGCTGGAATACAAGAGATTAGCTTTGCTGAAATTACGCCTCGTATAGATTTCATTTAGCGATGATTTCTCTGATGGTTTCAAGCCAATTAAGCTGAAACAAGTCTCCTCAACGTGGCTCCTCATGCTGCTCGTTAAGGTCTCGTTACGTCTCGGCTCAAACAGCCACCGGAGGAGGCTTAATAAAAGATATCAAGGAGATTCAATATCCGTGACCTGGATATGCTGCCGGGTAGGCGCCCTACACCGTGTCCTCGAAACCCCGCCGAGAGACGGATATTTACAGACGTAATGAAGTTTGTTTGTGCACCTCAGCACTCGTGGGGACAGCCGATTGCATCGCGTGTTTCCCCGACAGATTGGCTAAAGTGATTAAGCAGCATGTAAATGGAGGGAATTGACTCCAAATAAAACCTGAGGTTTGTAATTAGCGCCTGCTGTACGTGTACACGGTATAACCTGATGAAAGCGGAGTCGCTCTGACGAAGTTGATTGTTTTTCCTATATCTACCTTTTCTGTCCCTGATATCTTGGGAATTGGAGTGAAAGTTTATGTTTTTTTTTTAAATCAGGTCACATGTCTCTATAGTCCACCGTGTACAGTACATCCTACTTATCTTACATGTTACTATGGAAACCCATCTTTAATCTTCTCACCAAACAGAATGTAGAATTTAAGAGCGCTTTGTTTTTAGGTAAAACACACACACGCGCGCATGCTAACCTTTTCTCTTTTTAAAGGTTTTAATACTGCAGTGCTTTGATGTAGCCTGGCTTTGAGAAAGTGAGCCAAAACCATTTTAGAAAGGGAAGGCAAAACACACACACACACACACACACACACACACACACTCAGTAAGCAATACTTCTCCAGTGCTCGGTAAAGCTTGGTTTCAGTGGCCAGTGCCAAGGCCTGCTACTAATCATTTGAGTAGATGAGACAGGCATGCTAACCCTCCCCTGTTTGTGTGTGTGTGTGTGTGTGTGTGTGTGTGTGTGTGTGTGTGTGTGTTTGTCAGCACATATGCTTGGCTTTCTAAAAGGAGTGTTTACCCGCGGTCCGGCCCAGCGCTAGCACTTGAAACCACGTTCAGTAAAAGCAACAGGCCTCATGCTGAAAGCAGACATTTGCTGAGACGTTAAGCACACACACACACCGGATGGTTAATTTCCTCATGCGCTTAGCATTGATTTACACTCCGCTAACACGTTGCAGATCTCAAACATCAGATGGCAGGCTGAGCTCCAGTGCGATTTCACTCCGTTTAAGTGAGAACTGCGCCCTTTCGCGAGATCGAAGGTGCAGAACGGACAGTAGGGGTAAATCACATTCTTGCACCTCCAGGGTCGGGGTTCGATTCCCCGCCTGTGTGTGTGGAGTTTCTGTCCTCCCTGTGCTTGGTGAGTTTCCTCTGGGTACTCCGGTTTCCTCCCACAGTTCAAAGACATGTAGATTAGGCTAATGAGTGTGTGTGTGTGTGTGTGTGTGTGTGTGTGTGTGTGTGTGTGTGTGTGTGTGTGTGTGTGTGTGCCCTGTGATGGATTGGCACCCAGTTCAGGGTGTACCCCGCATTGTGCCCAAAAATGCCTGCTAGAAGGTCACAAAGCAACTTTACAAAGCATTTCATATAAATTTTTATCCTTTCTGCTGCCGGATACAATGAAAAGTAAGAACCATGCAGTGAAAATTTTCTAAGATCTAATACGTTTCAGTCTATTGAGTGTCGAAAGCTATCAAGTTTGTGCCACAAACTTCAATTTGCAATCAGTAAAAGCAGCATTTTTCAAATGTGATTGACACACACACACACACACACACACACACACACACACACACACACACACACACACACACACACACAAGACACCAGTATACACATATACACTAGCGGTGATGATAAGATGGAAACTCAGCATGCTAAAAAGCAGCAAAATCTCCTTCATACCTCAAGATCACGCTGAAAAACATCAGTCTTTAAATTAAAGCCAAACTTTCTGGTCATGTTCGGTGAGTAATAATCACACGGTCTACAACCGGCTTAGTAGGTAAAACTAAATCCTGGCTCATCGCTAAAAGTTATAAATCTTATTTAGATATTTTAAGCCTCGGTGACAGGACAGGATGAAAGAGGACGCGGGGTAACCTGCGCTAACCCTCTCTGTAGTGTTTGGATAGAAAACGCTTGTGGATGTTTGGTGCCGAGTGATGAACAGCTCATGTGTGGGAGAAAGCGTTTCTCATCTCGGCCTCGCCGTAAAAGAGCGACGCGCTCCAAACCAAACACCATGCCGAGCATCAATAACGCAAAACACGCTAGTTACTACCTGGACGTGCTTTTGCCCTGACGATTTTAAGAAAATATTTGAGTGAGAGACCTGCGAGTGCACACGCGAGTTTCTCAGAAAGTTGGAAACACAGTTTGAGAGAATTCCTGAGATTATAGATAGATATAATTGCTCCACTTGGGGTTTTTCACACTATTGAAACTAATTTTTCTCTATAAAAGGGTCAGAAAATTAGAACTGTACTTACATCATCGTTTGGTCCAGGATCAAAAGGTCCAGTTTTCAGCAGCAGGAGTTAACGATACTTGTGGGCGGAGCCATCACAATGCTAATTGGTTATTTTACGTACACATTTTTTTTTTCCGTTATCGGTTTTAATCCGAACACATAAGCGCACAATTCAATCCTGATTATTAAAGACTATCATATAGCGTTAAAGATAGTTCAGCGATACCTCAGAAACGAACCCCCCCCCTCCCCCCCATATTAAATGAAATGAAATGATGTAGATTGAATGAAATAAACAGGAACAAATGTTTTACTGCGACAAGCTACAAAGTGCCTGAAGATACAGTTTAGAGGATTGATTGTTTATGTAACAACCTCAGCAGCGACCTCATTTCCCTAGGAGGAAACCGGAGAACCCTGAGGAAACCCAGGGAGCTCTGGAAGAACATGAACAAACTCCACGCGCAGAGATTCGAACCCCTCACCCTGAAGGTGCGAGGCGATCCGGTAGGAGTGACCCTTATCCAGGGCGACTTACATTTGATCTCTTTTTGACGTTTGAGCAGTTGGTGTTGCTGGGCTTCGAACCTGGAACCTTCCGATAAGAGGTCCAGCCACTGTGCTCCTTCTCCTCTTAGTAAGAAATCCCCAGAAATGCACACCTATAATAACCTTCATTGACCTTGTGTAGATATACCGACATGACCTCCTCGGAAACAGTTTGTGTTACATGTTGTTGGATTTATGCGACAACATAACATTAACATTAACACAATGATAATCCATGTTGAATTGATGGTGATGTTGTTACATGCTGTAATGATGATGATGAAGATGATGATGATGCAGTCACTTATACTGTCGTCATGGTGATGGTTCGAGTCTTATTTCAGTGTGGTGGAGAATCTACTAAATTTGGCTGTAGCTGTATGTGCAGGAAAAACACACGTGCATCAGATAGAGATGGAGCTCAGTGAAGAGGGGATGAGCCCCATCGCGTGTGTGTGTGTGTGTGTGTGTGTGTGTGTGTGTGTGTGTGTGTGTGTGTGTATGCATTATTCTTTATTGTTCATTAGGGGAAATCCAGCTGGTCTCATTTTCAAGGCGAATGAATAAAAAAGCATCAGCGCTGCTCGTATCTCTAATCCTCACGGCAATCAGTCTGCCATGAATATTTCAACACAACCATGATGAAATGAAAACATGAGAAGTGTGTGTGTGTGTGTGTGGGGGGGGGGGGGGGGGGGGTGGGACAGAGAGAGAGAGAGAGACAGAGAGAGAGAGAGCGAGAATGTGTGATGGATAACAGTTCTTGACTGATGACAGCAATGTCAAATAGAGCAAACACAATCTCAGCATCTACACACACACACACACACACACACACACACACACACACACACACACACACACATTCATCTATGCATAACCTGAAGAAACCTGTCTATAATAATTATTATTTATTTTCTTTTAAATCATACTTATGATCCATTTTCTGTTCTCACTCTGTCCTGAAGAGTTTGCATGTCCAGTTCCAGCTTTACCCCTGACTCTTATTACACAGCGCTCACACTGGAGACTCCTTCCACAAACATCAAAGAGCTGCTCGTTAGAGCTTCTGACCAATCACAGTCCAGGACTCTACAGCACTGTGGAATCGCAAATATTGATCATGTATCTAAATGTACGAGCACCTGACAGACGTGTGTGTGTGTGTGTGTGTGTGTGTGTGTGTGTGTGTGGGTGTGGATGCTGTGTTGTTGACGTAGAGCCAGATGGAGGTGCTGTGGATCCAGCTGGCTTCGCTCCAGCTCTCGGACTGATGCGCAGCGTCACGTGATCCACTTCACACGAGGTGAGCACGGAGGAAAGAAAAGAAACGACAAAGCTGCTGATTATGTTTAAAAGTGTCACGTCATGTGTTGGACTGAATTCTTTGTTGAAAGATTATTAAAAAAAAAAAAAAAAAAACGAAAATATTAGCTTGCTAGAACTCAAATGTAAATAAATATCGGCGTAACGGCGCTTCCTGTTCGAGGCTCCCGTCTCCCCAGTCACTGATGTGCAGGTGTGTGTGTGTGCGTGCGTGTGTGTGTTACATCAGGTCATGTGTAACTGTGGTGTGAGCGAAGATGGACGCCTCACTTGTGATTTGTATGAGCATCAGAGCAGCGTGCGGTGGTTGATTCAGGTTTGTTTTCGTGGTCTGAGGGTGGACCTGATCATAAACATGAGTGTACACCTGCTGTAAAACACAACGTGGAGCGTTACTCTGATGAAGGTGGAAGTTTCTTGAAGAGAATCATTCCTAGTGACGAGACACGGATTCATCACTGCGCGCCTCTCTATTGTTAAAAAAAAAAAAAAGAGTAAAACATGAGCAGAGCCGTGAGCCGCTGGACCCCGGGACCTTCTCAAAGACGACTTCATGCCGTTCTGAGATCTGTTGAGTACCCGAGTCAGGTGTTGCTCTTAAAGAATAAGGAAAGTCAACAAAGTGTTTATCATGTACTAACGACCAAACCTGACTCACTCAGACATTCAACACATTCACCTTCAGATGTTTTATCCTAAAGCTTTTACTTTTTGCATATGCCTCCTGCCCTTTTGTCTTTCCAACATTGTTGCGATATGATAAGCTGTAACCGGCCCTCATTAGTACATTCAGACTTCTGGATGTGGCTCAGACTAATATTACAAATCAATAAGTGCGGAGAGCCCGGGGCGCGCCGCAGGAACAGCATGTGTGAATTTAAACGCTCTGAGCAGAAGCTTCCTTTCATTTTTTGTTCTTCTGGCAGGATAAGCCGCATCGATCTCTCCCAAAGTGAAACTGCATCCATCCATCCATCCATCCATCCATCCATCCATCCATCCATCCATCCATCGGCCTCCAAATAAACAGCAGTCGAGGAGCGGAGTGAGCGAGCTGCTCTGTTATTAAATGCCTTTTTTAATGTGGACAAACTGGCTAGCATGCGTGCATGTGTGTGTGTGTGTGTGTGTGTGTGTGTGTGTGTGCTGAATCTTAAATAGATGCCCAGCAGTGACATGGGTGACTCAGGGTCGATATGTGCTGGATGCATCACCATGGCAACAAACAGAGAAAGTACATTTAAAAACACATCGGAATATTTAACTCCATTCTACACCAACGTTGGAACAAATAATAATACAGAAGTCCTTAAATAGTTAAAAGTTTAACTATTAAATCTGGTCACAAAAATATTGCATTTAATCCTTAGTTTTGCACTTCGATTTGAAATTTACATATCTGCATTATTTAGCTGAAATCAGAATATACTAATAACAATAATAATAATAATAATGATAATATTTGAATTAGTTCTTTGTGGTCACAGAAACGTGTATATACTTTCTGTCTATCTTGTCCTTGTTCTTTAGAATCGTGCTGAAATTTGAACGATTCATGTTAAGAAAACAAGTGATTTCTGCCGTCTTTTCACCTCGCTCCATTCTCTCAATTAATTTCACTTTTGTCTCCATCGTCTTTGCTTGGCGCTTCTTAGCAGTACCGGCTTTATCACCACTGCTTTCACTCTTGCTTCTGGCCATTATGGGACGCCACGCTGCACGCACGTGACGACTAACTCCCGCGATTGAACCTGCGTAAACGCACGTTTGTATCTTCGCAACTTTGTTACTCAAATGTTTCTAGGTGGGGGACTAACTGTGTATACACTGTACTGTGTGTCATTGTTTTCACATACTTGCAAACGCCATCCTCAGGATCCTCCAGGCCGAAGCGGGGGTCAAAGTTCAGCTGAATCCTGGCGTTCTCATTGGCTGCCACGAGCCTCCACACGATCACAGTGCTGCGTGGGTAAGTGTGTGGAAACGCGGGACTTTGGACGACCCCGTCCCCACTCACCATCACTACCTTCTCATGCTGAGTCTCCTGAACTCCTGTATATGCACACACACACACACACACACACACACACACACACACACACGGTATGAGAGGAATGTTAGAGTTATAAAACACAATCTACAAAATCGTAAAAAAAAAAAAAAAAAAAATAGATTTATGAAAACAATCTCTTACAGTCCAACAATCAATAGCGTAAAATGAGCTGAGGGAAGCGCGCGGCATGCTAACGTAGCCATTTCCCTGTCAGCATCAATCCTCATCGACGTTCCCCCGCTCTAATCTTAACCACCTTTTAATTAACACTGATTATCCAATTAGCCATAAAACTATATTTTACCAAGCGCACTGCTAAAATCATTATTATTTAAGTAGCTTGTGAAGGTCAGAAACATTACATTACATTAAGCACAATTAAATTGGCACGGGGAAGTGCTTTAGTGCTAATATTCTGTTTGAGGCTGAAGTTTTCTTTATGAGACGTAATAAAGTCGTACAGTAAAAACCCTACACACCTACATGAACACAAAACTGCCTTAATATAATAATAAAAAAAATAAAAAAACTAGCATGGGATAGTTACGTAGCACAGATATCAGCTGACATCAGCATATGTCAAATTAGCAAGATACAAGTTTTTATGATTACTAGATGACAAAAAGTGGGCGTAGCTAACGTTGTGTAAGGCTTCAACACACTCACCAGTCACTCATCATTAACGTCACATGATCTGTCTTCAGCTTCAGGCTTAAAAAGTTCCTTTAACCCTAATCAACCTAGCGATGACGAGCTAATCCGTTGAGCAAACACTAACCGAGCAAGAACAAGCTAATCTATCAAGTAAACTTTGTGAGGAAATGCTAAACTAGCCCAATGCTACTACGTGAAAGCTAACTTTCTGACTAAAAGCTAAGCTTTCTATATAAATATAAGAAAGGTTTTGTCTGTTCATCAGTCAGAACTCGCTCTTTCAATGATATCTTAACGTTTCATACGCTGGACTAGAGGACCAGAAAAAATTCTGTCTGTATGTCTGTATGTCTGTCCAGTCAGATTATGTCACAGCATCACACAACCCTGTCTGTACAGACTGTAATGAATCTCCTGCAGCACTTCGATCTCAGTCTGAAGTTTAATCTGCAGCATCAGTGAAATCTAAATGTGGAGTAAAAGTGATGTTATGAACAGTTACGTGTGGGATTTAATAATCTACTTTAAAATAATCTACTAATGCGCTACTGTCTCGATGTAAACAAACACCTGCACCAATAGATATTAATGAGAAAAGATAAAGTGAATGTTTTGACTGGGATTAGTTCAGATTTTCACTTTGGCTGAAATAACAGCGCTGAAGTGGTAGAAGTGAATTTTAACACGCCGGAGTCGTTTTAAGACGAAACTTCATCTTTATCCGATCGACTTTTTCCATTTCTCATCTGTGATTCTCTCTCCGATTACCGAACAGGAGTGTGTTTGTCTGAGCACCAAAGAAGTCCAACTTAGTGTAAACAAGGCGTCAGATACTCGACCTTACAGAATGTGATTTCTGTCTGTTAATAAGTGAGACAGAGAGTTCTGCTGTACAGAGACACACACAGACATGGACGTGGACTTCAACCTCAAATAATAATCATAATCATAATAATAATAATAATAATGATAATAATAATAATAATATCACTCATTACATTAAAGATCAGCAAATTATTATTAGATTTAACATTTTAACTGTTTCTACAAACTCTTTAACCGTCAGGGACGCGTACTAACACTAGTCGGAAATATACATCAGTAAGTTTATCCACATGACCTGTTACAGTCAGTGTTTTTTTTTTTTTTTTTTTTAGCTGGAAAACTGGAACATCTACATGAACAAACCATGAAAAGATATTTAGGAATACATGAAATCTTAATGTGTGTAATTCGTATCTGTTGGTCTGTAGATGATTAAAGACCTTGTTAATGTTTACTTCTTGTGTATTAAAAATCTATTAAAGACAAGCAAAGTACGACAGCAACAACCACACAGAGCGCCGTCTGAGGCACGGGAGGGAACATCAGTACTTCCAGAACAATCAGTGAACGATAAATGTTCAGTGTAGCTGTGAGAGAAAACGAGACGCCGCCGCCGCCACTGCTGCTGTGCTGCCCCGAGCGTGTCATGTGATGTGGCGTAGGGAAGTGTGTGTGTGTGTGTGATGGGAACAGACAGCTGTTGGAATGCTACAGCGCTGAAAGGATTTTCACACACTTCCCACACCCGGCGCCCACCCGGGGGATACATTTCACTTCACCTTTCACACCGCCTCAATACACACACACAGCTCTATTAAACACTGTGGGAAGCAGCGGACACACACACACACACACACACACACACGCGCACACACACACACACACACACACACACACACTGCCCCCAGACAGACCGATCTGTTCACATCCTGCTGCTCTCACCACCACACCTGACCACCAGGGCAACAACAATCAGGGTATAAAAATAAAACACTCATGACCAACACTACAGGGCATAAAACACATAAAAAGGAAGATCTCGGAACGCCCTGGTGTGTTACATTATACTACAAAGGGCGTTCAAATCAAACCGGGACTTGTACTGGAATTTCCTCAAGCACAGTACGGTAACGAGATTCTCAGCCGCAATAAAACATTTTTAAAGAAGTCCTAACCTCGCTCCAAGGCATTTCCATACGTTTGTTTCATTAAAGGAGTTCCTGGGAGGCCGGCGTTTCAGACGTGTAGCAGACGTACTGAGAAAACTTTCTACCTCGATGGTGTCCAAGCGCTAGTGAAACACTGAGATACGTGCATTAGTGTATCAGGGAATTATATAGAGAGTTTTTACTCTCAGAACCATGTTCTGTTATTCTGTACAATCAAAAATCCCACTTTGACTTGAACGCCCCTCGTATATATACCAGATTTTTGGCATGTTCTTATTCCAGACACGAAAATACTTCCAACAGGCCATAAAACAGTCTGCGCAGGCCGTGGGGTGTCTTCCTGTCCCAAGAAATCCTTTTTCAGAAAAAAAAAACAAACAAAAAAAAAACAATGGAAAGACTCTCTGCATAAATATCACATGAGTCACGCATTATACACTTATTTGCCACTTGTAATGGGAACCTCGGCTCGAGCCAGATCAGCCGAGTCGCATCGAGTCGACTCCTTCGGTTCTGAAATTTCCCGAGCCTTCTAATGAGCAAAATAACATTGTGTAAGGTTGAATTGAATCAAATCTAAGAATAGGAAAATGAAAATGTAAATCTGTAATCAAACATTAGCATTCATAAACCTGAACGCTTCTTTACTCAAATGAACAAGGAATCGACTCATTGGAATCGTTTCAGCAGGAAGGCAGCCTTCTAACATTCCCACACTTTTGTGCTAGAGCAAGCCAGATCGAAGGGTTCCTGGTCTCAGCCACACAAACTCATGCTCAAGTCTACAAACTTACAGGATTTACTTACGGAGGCCCGACTACACCTCACGATTTGTGATGAATCACCCAGGCGTATATTATTATGAGCTGCTCGGAGGTCTCACCCTTAAACAGCCACCTGGATGCCTGTGACTACAGAACCGTGAACCTGCCACAAACTCCTGGAATGAACCTCATCATACACAGTGTGTCGATTACGTCATGCAGTAGATCTGGAGCCAATGAACTTCCTGATCATCTCTTTATGATTGATATCACGGTCATGCTCGTTCAGGAAATATTAAGATTTGTAAAATCTTAATTGACCTTCTAAAATAACACGATATTGCATTTAATTAAAAATAAGTAACTAGTGGTTAATACAGGAGCTGGTACAACCTGAACCTAAGATTCAAAATTCTGTCTAGTTTCAATTGAATTATTTAGGTTTTTTTTTTTTTTTTTTAATCCACTTATATTTATTGTTGTGGAATATCCGCGAAACACGCTACTTCCGGTTCTTTCTCCCATCCTAGCACGGACATCTGATGATTGTTCCACCACGTACTGAAAGACTGACGTTCTTCTTTTGTAATGGTTTTACTCTAATGATTTGAGTCTTACTCCGCATCTCATGATAAATGAATAATCCAGATTTAATGAGAATAAAATCTATCATTTTGGTCAGATTGCTTGGATGGAACTATAAAACCGTGTTTCTCTGGATGAAGGTGTTCATGTTGTCCCGATAGATGAAGAGGCAACTTTAGGAAGGAGAAAGAAAAAAAAACTGCTGGAAAATGTCAGATGTTCTCGTCTTGAATGGAAAATGTGGTGTATAATTATAGTATTAAGAGATATGAGAGATTCCATGAAAATAAAAATCCTTGTTTCTAATGTTTTTTTTTTAGGGGTTCTTGGGTTTCGTCCTGCTTACACTCTATACTCTGGAGAGTAGTGCATGTTGTAACCATGACAACAAGCTTAACCAAATGATTAGCTACAGAATATATTGATAGTTTTGTTATAGGTTCGTGCTTCGCGCCTTCTTTTGCTATCGAGAGATGTTTTTAGTGAAAGCAATAAAAATTACGGGGGAAAAATAAATAAATAAACTACAGCAACGATTGCTTGATTGGCGTCTCGCACGAGCTACCATTTATGAAGAGAGAGCGAACCTAGAACAAGGTCATGACCCCTTGTGTATCGTTTTATCCTTGTGCCATTTTCCGATATCATGAAGCTTCGTAAGCTGTAATTTCTCGTATATGGTGCGTCAGATTCTTGGCCCCTTTGAGTCGCAGATGCAAGACGACTGAAATGTGTAGCGGCACAGGACTGACTCATTAGTCTCGTCACATGGACGGAGCCAGATGCCCGTCCGTGTTCGCGAGTGGACAGCGAGTCGAGTCTGCGAGCGAGTGATTCATGCAGGATTCCGTTCCAGGAGTCTGTAACGTGCCAAGAGCAATAACGCGATGATTTACTGTCTGCCTCGATAGTTACAGACAGCCGTGGGCAAGCGCTCAAGCTCTCGAGTGAACACAAAGAAAAAAGAAAAATTCCACCGGCTTGACCTTAAACTGGGGAAGAAAAGCGTCAGGGTCATCACAGTTCCCCCTGCACAAAAAAAAAAAAAAAGAGGGGGGAGGTTTTTCTTTGCTTTTTTAAATTTTTTTTATGTCTACGTGTTGTGTCATGATCAGATGCACACCGGGGACCAGAGGTGAAAGACGTGTCATGTCTGGAACACAAACGCCCCACACAGATCATGGTATGTTCTGCCCCGGAGAGCAGACAATCATCAGGCTTTCTGAGGTGAAGCGAGATCTCTGAGGCTCCCCCGAGACATTCGGCGCGAAACTTATCCAAACACGCGGGGCCGCAGGCGACCGGTGTAAGGTTGCGCTGAAAATCTGCCTTCTCGGCAAGACAAAACACTTTATGTATCCAGTTATATAAACAGATCAGGGGGCTGGCTGTCGCTGCCAGCTTCGCTTTTTATGTCCTGTCACGGGAGAAGCTGGAAATGACACAACGCTTTGTTTCATCTCTTTTCAGCGTGTTCCAGCAGGGTGCAGGCCGCTGATTGACAGCTCGCTCTCAAAGAGGTTTCACGTTTCCTGCAAGATTTCACCAACTCAGACCTGCAGATCGGCGGTTTTAAACAATATTTAGCCCTTGAAGGGAGGATTGTGCTTCTCAGTCTCCTTCCTGATGACCGCACACGATTACAGCGAGGTCGAAATGTCAGAACAAGAACAAGGCGCTCTCTTAATGTGATAAATCTGAGGGGAAGAAAAAAAAAAATGCATCGGACGGAATGGAAAGCTTGAAAACCTTTTAACCTGAACTAGTTCGTCCTGACACGAGGAAGGTTCCTTCACTTCATTTAGCCGTGATCACCTGGGCTTAAGCTCGAGTGCTTGTGGCTTTTTTTCCTGTAATGTTAAACAGTATGTGCTTAATAAATGTACATCAATCTAATCTAATTCTAACGTTTGCCGCTCGTCAGAGAGGTGAATTATGACCCGGTTTATTCACCATCTTTATTTCTAGTAAGTAATAACTAAACGATGCCAAAGTTTCTGTAAACATTGTATTCTGTAAACAACCTGAACATCAGACTTATGTGCCAAGTTTATTTCTGTTTTAATTCATGTGTTCATTCATTTGTGCAAATGATAATTAGTTTCAGATTTTGGTTCATTTGACATACAAATTTTCTGAAATAAGCAAACAAATTAGGAAGTAGGAAGTAATCCACCTCTAGCAATGTTTATGATACTGTAACGTCAATGTATTTTACGTACAGTAAATGCTGCTCTTTTTAAGTATAATTATCATATATATATATATATTTCTTTGTTAGCTTCTTTTCTTACTCTTATGCACACTCATGCATAAGATTAGATGAATTATACCTTGATTCATCCCACAGTGAGGAAATTTCTAATGCATTCTCTATAGCACTTATCCTGTAGAGGTCTGGAGATGATCCCAGGGAACGCGGGGCACGAGTCAGGATACACCCTGATGCCAGTTCATTGCAGGGCACACACACACACACACACACACACACACACACACACGCACACACGCACACACGCACACACGCACACACGCACACGCACACACAAATTGCACACTACGAGCAATTTGGAGATACCCATTAGCCTAATCTGCATGATTTTGGACTGTGGTAGGAAACTGGAGAACCCGGAGGTGACCTTGCAAACCCCATCTACACAGATCCGAGGAGGGAATCGAACCCTCGCCCCTGTGCGAACCCTTGCCCCTAGACGAGGTTAAAATCACTTGCTGGATTTTTTTTCAACTAAAATTCACATTAAATTTGATAAAACTCACACAGACCTGAACAACCTGCAAAACATGTCTTACAATCACAACAGTCAGAACACACACACACACACACACACACACACACACACACACACACACACAAATCTACCTTCAGATATCTGTGACGTGTGTGAGGCTTAACGAGCTCTGAACACGGCACTGAGAGTTTAACACACACACACACGCTTCTGACGGAGAGACGTAACGAGCCCTTAACACACAGACGGCCAATTAGGGACGCACATATGGCTTTGCAGAAACGTTTCCTGATATAATAATTCCTTTAGAGAAATCAGCAACACAGCGAGTGGAGTTACAGCTTACAGGCGGATGATTAAAGATGGAAAAATCTGGTTTTACATTCAGCCACCGTGTGTGTGTGTGTGTGTGTGTGAGAGAGAGAGAGAGAGAGAGAGAGAGAGGTTATAACTGAGTTATAACAGAGAGGTGTGTTTTTTCCTGTTATAAAGAGCGTAAACTCTTCTGTCTCTGTGTAAAGATGTCTGAACCGTAAAGTTACAGAACTGACACTGGAGACTCCTTCCACTAATCAACACCTTCTGAACATTTCCTTGCCTCTCTGATGACGTATAAGAGGAAGACAACGCTTCACAAGACCAGTAACAGTGACTCTTTGTCTTTGATTGTTTCTCTATAATGGCACAACACGCTGTGGTTTAATCCTTATTTAAAACTCTCTGGAGCTCAGGACTCGCAGTCTCCTCAGCGGCCACAGGACCTTGTTTCTGATGTCGTTTTCATCGCAGTGAATTGTGTGTGTGTGTGTGTGTGTGTGTGTGTGTGTGGTGAGGTGACCTCATCCGAGCAGGTTAAATAATGCCGTACGTTGATCACAGGCCGTTCCCCCGGGTGCATTACCTCAAACATGACTTTTCCTTGACCCACTTTTCCCCGGACCCCCTCCCTCCCTCGCTCGCTCGCTTGCTCGCTGTCTCTGATTAAGGGAGGAAGCTGAGGATGAATAAACACAGACGCACAGAGCTACCATTGTGCCTCGGCCATGCATCAGACCTCCGACCGAGCGCACGGTTTAAATATTAACCCGCGAGCAGTTAGAGACAAAGAAAGCTCTCACACGTGCCTCTGTGTGCGTGTGTGTGTGCGTGTGTGTGCTGTATATATAGTATATGTATGACAGAGCAAGTCCAGATATGCCCGCAGTGTAACGATAGACTGAAAGACCAAAAAGGAAACATTAATATTGTGTTTCAGAAACATGTAATGATTTACGGCGACTGATCGAGTTAGAACGTTAAACACCTGCCGTGAAACGGATACAACAAATCAGCAATTTGTTATCCATCAGATTTCCATAACTAATACCACCAACATGTCTGGATAATGTCCTGTGGTGTCATCGAAATGTGCCTTTGTGCGTGCGTCTGTTCTAGCTCATCTCATAAAAGCTGCACAGTGTTCATTCATAAAAGAAAATATCAAAGCCGCACCTCTTTCACAAGTCATTCATTCACTCATTCATTCACGGATACGGCAAGGAAGCACAAAGCTGCAACTTCATTTAGGTATTCATAGTAATTAATATAATCAATAAACAGGAAGGAAAATATTTTAAAATGCAAAATTATGATCCAAAGATATTAATAATAATAATAATAATAATAATAATAATAATAATAATAATAATAATCGTAGGGGTTAGCACAGTCACCACGCACCTCCAGGATCCTGGCCTTGTGGTCTGTGTGCATGGAGTTTGCATGTTCTCTGCGTGATTGGTGTGTTTCCTCAGGGTACTCCAGTTCCCAAATTACCCGTATTGTGTGGATGAGTGTGTGTGCCTGTGAGTGTGTTTGTGTTTCTGCCTCATACCCTAATTCTCCTGGGATGGGCTCCAGACTTTTTACTTATACACATTTCTACATTTCTTTATTTGTAAAATTGTGTAAATTTTATTTATTTGTTTCCCTACTTTACTTGAATAAAAAAATAAAAAAATTGAAAAGATACTCTCTTAATTCTCCTGAGAGCTCTACACATTTCTAAAAACCACAGCTTCACTTTATCCTTCTCACCCGCGTCAAACTCCAAAAACCTTTTTTTTTTTGCCACAGGCTCAGCTTCCTGACTCAGTTATGAATCGATGAATATTTATGCCTTGTCATATTATAAGCTGAAAAACTGATTTGTTTCAGTTTTAAGGAAACAGGTCTTTCATGAATAATAATGATTAACATGAATGTGAAAATCTTTTAGTTTGTTTTTTTTACAGAGAGAAAGAAGCGATTCTTGGTACTTGCTGAATTTTTGGGGGGACCTGACCGGAGGCTATGTTGATGTACAAGCACTTTATCTTTCATTTCCGTTTTCTCTCTCTGCATCAAGATGGCCTTAATATCGAGTCGAAGGAACGAGATCGGTTACGCCAACACTAATTCAAACGAGCGGAGACGCACACTGGGGTTTAAAATATTTGTATAATTTTTTGGAAGAACTCTACGTCCAAAAAAACAAAACTGGTTTGTATAATGGGAGCCAAAACTTTCATTCTTTACTGCAGACAGCGTTAAGCTAACACTTAATCAAGTGAACAAATAGGGTGACTCCCCAGGATGCACTCCTTAAACCGGCGGATATTTGGAACACCACCGAACAATCTGACAAATTCCCACTTCCCAGTTCCCAATAAAGGAAAATAAAAGAATGTTTACATTTCATTCTTTTTTTTTTTTTCTAGAACTAAAGCTGCAAAATCCTTCCTTTTTCCCCATGGAGTGTCTTTTAAGCCCCACATGTGTTTAGGGGTGAAACGGAACCCCTCGTTTACTGTTGCTCACGCTCTCTCGCGATTCTCGTCCCTTCCTTTCATGTCTTTCGGACATCTGCTGCTGGTTAGGGAGCGACTGGTAACTACAGGTGCAGTAAATTCCACAGCAGCCCTTATGATATTTATTACAGTTCAGCGAGAGAGAGACAGGATGGAGGGATGTGTGGGAGAAAGAAAAGAGAGAGGAGAGAGGGGAGGGAGAGAAAAGGAACTCAATCCAAGGAGGGAATTTCTCATGCTATTAAAAAATAATTTGGTTTTATGAGCAGGTTGGCGTTTTGTAACGACTCAATATGCGAAGCAGATTGTTTTTTCTTGTTTTGTCTTTTTATGCTAAACATGCACACACACGCACAAGCGCACACACATTCTCAACACTCACCTGTTGTCATTTAATCAGCAAGAACTGACTTTTAATATCAGAATCTTGTACCCATTCTTTTTTTAAATTAAAGCTAAAATTTAGACTTTTGGGGAAAAGAATGAACCCACAAACAAAGCTGGTGTCCTGAATCTACTTAGTTATTAAAGTTCCAAAAACAGGATCCAGTGATCTTCAGAACACATAAGATCTGAATAGTTCGGATTCTGGATTCTGATTGGTTAAGAAGGTGACGATTAGTTTTAGTTTCTGCTATCATATAAAGTATGTGTATATGTTGATAAAATATGTTTCTATGGTAATAGCTAGGGATGAACAATTTGATAAAAGAAAAAGAAAAACACTTTTATTTTATTTTGACACATACAGCATGTGAGATTTAAACTGTGATACGTAACTATTAAATGTAGCATTTTGTATTGAAGCAAATTAATTTAGGCTAACATCAAATAATTGGATAAAATGATTGCTTTAAGAAAATGATTGCCAATATTTACTTATCAAATGCATTTACAAAATATATATATTATTAATAAATTGCACATAAATTCCTGTCTATGTGTATATTACCTGTAATAAATTGCAGCCTTTTCCAATTAAATGAATTCACGGATCCATATTGCAATTCAAATTTTTTATATGCTATTAATTGTGCATATGATAGTTGTGACTTGAACTGTAGATTTTTCACATTAGCAGGTTTTTAAATAGAAAAAAAAACGTGTGGTTTAGTTTTCTATATTTAAACTTTAAGGAAGGAGTTTCCAGTTTCAGAAAAGTTTAGTTTTTGTAACATGACAACCTGTGTTTTTTATTACTTCTGATTATTAGCTGCTTTCATGCAAGCGATAACCAGAACTAGCAAACGTCCCACAGATTATAAATATGACTATAAACTGTGCACTATAAAATAACGAACAGTAACAGTCCATCCATAATGAAATAGAAACAGCTCTCGTTAGCAGCCTTAGATGTTCTGATTATTCAAGTGTAAATTTTACTTTCTTTTCTTTCTTTCTATTTTTTTTTTTTTACACTTTGTCATCAGTTGACACAATTTTTAGTTTTCTGTAACTCTAAATGCCTCCTGGACCACCAGCGCTCAGCATCTCAGCATGCTGAGGGATAAAACCCAGGAGAGCTTGACTGACAGGGTGTGTGAACCACATGACACCCGGTTGCTACAGGTCAGGTATCACATTCTCACACACACACACAAACACACACACTCACACGAATAAGTTCAGCTTTTCCACATATGCCTTTGCCACGCTCGTGCAGTTCTATGTATGATTTAAACTCACACCCTTCCTTTGCTAGCTCGCCATCTGAGTTATAAATACTCCACTTAATGTTTATCGTGCAGGCAGGAGGAAGCTAACACGCTCTGAAACGTAGCTAGCATGACGGTTTAAAGCCGAAATAAAGGTTTACGGCTCGTCGCGTCTCACGTTAAGCGGCGTGAGAGCAGGTGCAGGAGATCGACTACTGCTCTGTCAACACATGCACAGAAATGCAATACTGCACAGTCTGGAGCAGGGGCTAACACACACACACACACACACACACACACACACATACACACACACGGTTTTTAGTAGTGCTACCCACATCAACACTCATCCGTTAACACGTGCTCTTAAAACACACCACAACATCCGGAAACCAGATCATATAGCCGATCCCAAACTGTCTCACTGCCATCTGGGTGTGTGGGAAAGTTTTGGCATCCTGTATTTGAAAATTTGAAAATCACCTAGCAAATATTAACAATGATAGTATATTTTAAATCATTAACTTCTTCTAAAAAAGTACTTCTATAACTATTTAAATAAATTTGTCTCACATTTGTCATTTCTTTCCTTAGATCAGTGCTAATCAAATGATTTTAGCAACAGCTTTAGCTATAAAAGCGATGTGGTAAACTAGCTAGCAATTTATCCAGCTGCTTATTATGCCTTTACATCCATGACCACACCATCCACATCCTGAGGGTTAGATTTTGCTTTTTACTTCCTAGCAAACATAGTAAGTAAGCGTTTGTGTCACGGTTATTGCTAACACATTAAAATCAGGAAAAGTCTGCTACATTCAAATTGTTTACAAGAATATTCCACACGTACAGTGCAATTTTTCTATACTCATTTATAGAAGACAAAATTTCAACATGGCTGCCACCATCGCTATTTACTCTAGCATTGTGAGATTGTGTAAAAATGAGATTATTAATCTATAGAAGCTTTTTTATAATATTTTACCAGCACATCTGAGGTAAATATTGATATTTCTGACATTTTTCAGTCATCATTTGTGGAATTCTGCCTTTTCTTTGTTCTGTAACAGACATTTGATGAAGAGAAATAGCTAATATTGCTCTGTATTAGTTAGCATAGACTAGTGTCTGTATTTCTCGGTTGCTTAGCAACAGTATTGTTTCTGTTATAAGCACTTAAAGGGTAAGCTAATTGTGTGTTATTATAAAATTTTATAAAAATTCCTTCCAGTAACTAGAAGCAAATTAGCATTGATTATTTAGTTTTCTTGTTATTTATTACCTTTTTTTATGTTTACTTCACCAGAAATTTCTGGGAACAGGTCCTTAACATTCTCTTAAAGGAAGTACGCTTTTAGGTTTTTATTAAAATTTTTGAACCACAAACGAATGTTCTGGACCTTTATTTGTTCAAGTAAGATTTGTTTGTTTGTTTGTTTGTTTGTTTTTACAAGATTGCTTTTATGAACTAACATTCCAAGTTCTCTGAACCATATTAATGTGCCACATGAATGGTATATTTCCATTAAGAAAAAATTTATAGGAACTACAAAAGATGCATTAGCAAATATTTCCTGAATGTTTCTTAAAAGCTTGAACTTTTTAAATACTCAGTTTTTTACATCTGCACATGTTCCCTTACAACGTTTTTTTTTTTTCCTTTTGCTGTTTTTCAGTTTCTCATAAATAACATTCTGAATTGTTTGTGATTTTTCCACGTCTCCTGAATGAATCCATGTAAGCACGAGTATTCATGCACAGTAGTCACTAACAACTTCAATAAAGGAACAAATAAGAAGAAAATCCAGGACAAATGAAATGCCTACATGCCACTGCTCCTTCCTAACAAAACACTACTCAGGATCAAAGTGGGTGGCCGAGAGAAAGTAATGAAACCATTTTAATCTCGCGTTAACCCGCCTGATGAAAGTGCGCTGGGATTAAAGCAGACCGCCTGCAGGATGAGACACAGCAGTCGGCAAAATCCACAAGTTCAGAGCCAACACTTAAACAATCTCGCTGCTTTTTGTTTAAAACAAGTGCTCTTACACACACATGTGCACACACACGTACTGTACACACACACACACACACACACACACACACTATAACATGCAAACATTGGATAAAACCTCACACAAGACATCCCAAGCATGTGCATATGTGTGGTTTGTATAACAGTAGCTCTAAAATTCTGTATATAAATGTTTTGATTAACATTTAATTTACAAAAAAGTATTTTTATGGGCACGCACATGCCAATGACAGGCACAGGGCCACGCCTCCTTCACTATTTATTAGTAATGACAAACATTATTTTGTTAAAGGCAAAAATTTGCCAAAGAATTTCGAACATTTCAAGGACACGTCTACTTTAATATTCAGTAATGCTAGCAGACACCGAGGCCACGCCTCTCTCACTGTTCATTAATGCCGACAGCCACAGAGGGCACGCCTTCATTACCACTTGCTAATGCAAACACAGAGGCCACCAATAGTCCTAACACTCATTATCACTTATTCACTATTTATTAACAGTGATTAGCATTATAGCCACACCTTCTTTCCTATTTATTAATACTCCTTAACATATGCCTCCTTCATCATTTCTTAACACTTGTTACCAAAGGGGGCATAACTCTTTTACGAAAAAATTAATACTCATTAGCTCAGAGGCCACACCTCCTTCATCATTTCTTAATACTCATTAGCACAGAGACCTCCTCTTCTTTATTTTCCCAAAGATTTTTTACCACAGGGGCCACATCTCCTTTACCATTCATTAATACTGATTAACACAGAGGCCACGCCTTCTTCTTTATTTTTGAAGACTGACAGAGAGACCATGTGGCGGTAACGCAACTTACTGAATGCCAACGCCGTAAAGCGAGAACTAGATGTGTCTCTCACTTTTTAACAAATGTGACAGACAGACAGACAGACATACCTCGTTCACTGAAAGTGGCTAGAATACAGGCCACGCCTCCTTCATTTTTTAGTAGGACTGACATGCACAGAGGCCACACCTTTTCTAATTGGATTGGTCCAGGAACTCATCACACCATCTGGGTTTGTCTGACTAAAGCAACTTTTTTTTTTTTTTAATCTTTGCCAAGGAATTCCAAACATGTCAAATCAGGCCATTTAGGATTTTAATCAATTTTAATATCAAAGCCTGCAGCAAACTGAAGTATAAAAAGTTTATGAAATTATACCGCACTCAAAGTGCCGTCTATAAAAAAACAAAAAAAAAAAAACAAACAGTAAATCCATAATTATACTGTTGGAAACGCATTCATGTCAAACAACAGAGAGAGGAATTCAACCACTAATCAGTAATGGATTTCTAACGTCAAACACTGAACAACGACTGGAAGAGCGTGACACACACACACACACACACACACACACACACACACACACACACACACACACACACACACACACACAACTGCACTTCAATCTGTCATCTCTTTATCATTAACACAAACAAACAAACAAAGCCGCCGCTCCATCGTGTCGAAATGATCACTTCCCCAATATCTAATCGAAAAAAGAACAAACAGCACAGACGGAGGCGAGACAAGAAGCAAATGAGACGGAGAGGGACGGAGACAACGCTGAATACATCTTTCCTCATAATTATAAAATAAAAATGGAGATTTTTTTTTTCGTTTGGTTCACAAACTCAGAGCTGTAGTGTGAAAGAGAGAAATGACACTTACAAGACTTTATCTCAAAGTATACATTTTATTATTATCTTTTTATATTATGTCTTGGGTAATATTTAAATCATTTTCATAATTATTTTCTGGTTTCTGTAATGTTAAACATTTTTTCTTATTTCAAAGATATTTTTTTTGTACTAATCACAACACTATGTAGAAGCCACACCACTTCAGTAGATCTAATTGGTAAAGTAGCCACACCCTGGTGACTGTGTAATTGGTCTGAATGGAAGAGACCACGCCTCATTATTCACTCATGTTGACTGTCACACAGGCCACGCCTCCTCCTTTGTAACTTACATACCTAGAGGCCATACACTTTCTGCATTCACTAAAACTGACAGCCTAAATGTTCAACACCAGGAAAAAAATATCTAACAACCTCCTGAGAAGCCAGACACACACACTGGTGTGAAATACCTGAGGACCAAGAGTTGGATTGAGCACAGAGATGAAAGACCAGCCATATGGTGACTCTTACCACATCAGGACATGACACTTGACTGACAGTCTTTTTGCTTAAGTCACATTTGTCCAGTCTGGTGACCGGATGCCCATCATTACTATACTATTATTAATTAATATGTTACATTCTTAACCGCTCCAATATTGTGCTATTTGCTCCAGGAATGCTCTCCAGTATGATTAACTCAAGCCAGCAGCTTAAACCAGGCTAACGTCTGGTGAATGATTCGGATGAAGAGTCCCAAGACATGAGATCTCCAGCTGAGGTGGAACGGTTTGCTCTGGTGAAGCTTGTAATCTGTGTGCTTTTGAGCTGAACCTCTTGCTAAGCCCTTCTGTAAAGAGTCTCTGACCAATCACGGCTTAAAAACTTTAGCTCAGGACTTTACAGCAGGCGGAGGTGGGGCAATTAGGACTATACCCATGAAAACCAGAGGAGGTAAAAAAAGATAGCATAGCATGCTAAGATAGCATTTTTGCAGTGTACTGTAAGCTTATTTCTATTATAACATATTCTACTAATTTCTACTACTAATTCAACTACTAAGTGTAAATTTATTGTATGATTATCAGATAATTTTCTTATTTCTGGAATAAATGGTTAAAATGATGAAAGCTATAATTGTGTTTGCAAAAAAAATTGAAAAATGTCAGAATTAGGTGAAATAATCTTATTTTTAGTTTGTTATAATCTTACATTAAGAAATTGTAGCTATATTTGACTAGCTTCAAAACACTTTCACTTACTAAGATTTTTTTTTTTTTGCAGTGTTGAAAGAAACAAAAATAATCTGCTAGTAGATTGAGAAAAAGAAGAAGAAGAAATTAGCAAATTTAATGATCATTTGTAATAATAAATGAAGGCTGGGTGACATTGAAAGTTAATTTAGACAATTTCTTTGCACATATCTTTTACTTCCTGCATGTTCTTTTAGCGTTTCTTAAAGAAAAAAAAATCAATGGGTTTATATGTTTATATATATATAGAATGTTAAGACTGTTGTTTTGCTGCAGTGCTAACCCTATTTTTGTTGCTTAAAAAATAAATAAACATGAATTCCTGTCCGAGTGTTCTCATTAATGTTGCATGGGCACATATCGGATATTTACCTAATCTACAACTACACATAAGGTCGGGTCAGGTCTGATTTGAAAAGATTGTGTGGAAATAATCAGATCTGTGCCAGATTAAGGCACATAATGAACCTGAGGTTGTGAATGTAAAATAAAGGACAGAGAATTAGACATTGCTAGACATTGCTCTAAACTTTCAACAAAATCCAGCCAACTATACAGTATGTCTTATAATAAATATAATACTAAAAAGACTTACTAATTAGTCTTTTATTCATCTGCTACAACAGCTTTTTTCCAAATTCACACGTTTCTCATCATCGATCAGATACAGTACAAGATATCAAATATAAGATGCAGCAGCATACAGTATCACACATCTCCAGCCATGGCTGCCTTCTATTTGCACTTCCTCAATGAACTCTTGCACCCGACTCTTACATATGCAACCTGTTTGCTGTTCTGCAGATCCGTTTCTAATCTCTAACTTCCTTCATTCATATCTCTGTATCAGGCAGGAAGACGGCCACACTCTGCAGCCAGCCCGTGTTGACACTTTTGATTAGAGGCGTTAGAGACACATATTTAAAAGGCGTTCCCAAACTGCTGCCCTGGAAAAGTAAAACACACATGTCCCTGGGAGAGGTGAGTGCAGGTGCTTTACAGGAATCTGGACATCAGTAATAATGCATGAAAGAATTATGATGGTTTATTTGTGCCAAACTTGAACTGCAGCACTGCAGGTTTAGCAACAGGTGTGTCCTGTTTCTTTCCTAACACTATAAATAATGCCTTCTAGTCCCACTGCTGATAGAATCACAGTGATTGTATGAATTCCAGAAATTGCAATCTGTTTTTATCATACTGTATATCTGAACATTTTTTTTTATGGGAAATTAGTTTTATATAAAAAAATCAGCAGCCATCACCATCCAAAAGTAGCATACTTCATCTAGAAAAGATAATAGGGCTGATATTAGCTAAAATGGCAGAAAATAAACCAGCATCTAAACTGAAAATATTAAATCAGTTAATTTGTATAATGTTTACTGAAGGGTTGGGTTGCACAACCTAATTTTGGCCTGGTGAAAGCTGTCTGATTTAACTAACCAATTATAAATCTCATCATCTAATTTCACCCAATAATATACAGTATTCAGTGTTGAACTAAAATAAAATAGAATTGTTGTATCATTATGTTACAAATACAATGCTGTCTAACCTGATAATGAACTCGGATTCTGTTTTTAAATACACAATAAAAGTTTTCTTATCAAATGTCCTATTAGCATAAATATCTACTGCTGCCATGGTAAGGTAATTAAGTAGTAATCTAGTAAATATTAGTACAGAGCTAAGTTTAAGACACTGGATGACTTGGCTAAAACTGAATATAGCAGTGATTTGTTCTAAGCCATTTTGTATTAGGTTAAAGACGTAAACATCCATTAAGGATTTACAATATCGTAGAAAGGTCCACCTCAGCCTTTTCTGTCAACTATTATGGAACTCATCCCGTCTCAAAGAGCGGTTTGGACTTATTTATTGATCATTCTCAGGTTTGGTAGAGACTAAAAGTTCAATACGGCATTCCTCAGGGTTGTGTTTTAGGCCCTCTGTTGTTTTCTAAAGTCCAGGACAACAAGAAAAGATAAGTTCCAGAAAAGTCTCAAGAGTATGGTTGAAACAATCCTGATCTTAAAACTCTCACTGATACTCATGTAAGCAAACCAGGCAGCAACAAACTGAAACTTAAGGAAACACTAAAAACTGAATGTAAATAGAAAACAACAGAGGGCTGTAAACAGAACCTGGATTGATACCATATGGTACTATTTACGCTTTAAAGCCTTGTTATTTATGCAACAACAAACTGTAAATAAATAAACTACAACCATAAAGGCTTCAAAACACATTGGACAGCTCTGTTGTCAAAATATCATGAATATCCTGGTATAAACAATTATAGTTGATAAGAATGTAGATACATACATACAAACATACATGCTGTACATAAATATATACATGCTTATTTTATTGAGCCTGAAGGAGATTCACAAAAAAGGACGTTCAAACTTCCAAACTTTTCTGATATTATACGTATTATTATTATTATTATTATTAGTAGTAGTAGTAGTAGTAGTAGTAATAATAATAATATAATAATAATAATAATACAACTTAAAAAGGTGGAAGCAAACCAGGTGATAAACATTAAACAAAACATACAGTATATAAATCATATTAAATAAACATGAAATACAAGAGCGGACCATGAACAGGACTTTGTGGGATGCCATATTAACTTTCTTTAAACATTATGTTGAAAATGTTGATGATCTGTCAGTTTCATCAGGATGATGAAGTTCTAAAAGCTCATGTAGAGAATCACAAACTCTGTCCAGGGTTTGGGCAATGATTCTGATCTAAACAGTGTAAAATGATCAGCTCACAAATAAACCAGGGACATAAATCTGACACTAAACAAATCCATATAAATAATAATAAAAAAAAAAATGAAGTAACTTGAGACTGAAAAGACAGCCTTGATGGATAGCAGATTGCACTTTTGTGCTTTAAATACACACTGGACGAGACCATCTTTATAATATCATACGCCATGATTCTGATCATAACAGTTCAGACCAACTGTCTGAGACAGAATGAAATAAACCGGGAGAGCGAGACATTCGTACCCAAAGTAGCATCTGGTCTGGAAATAGAGCACCAGATGGTTTGTTATAAAAGATCTCCTTGTTATTTTTCAGACACAGGTGGCCTGCTTAGAAAACACTCTGAAAAAGAAAGAAAGAAAAAAAAAAACCACCAGATAAATTAAATCTTTCCAGCAGAGCACCGTTACTCCAGCAGGGTCGGCAAAACAGATCCGATATACACGTTTAAACGGTCTGAATTTAAGCTGAATTTACAGCCATTTAGATAAAGTCAGCACCTCGAATAGTATCCATCTCACCCACAGGAACTTTATCTGATCCTCTGAGATCAATCCTCGCAGAAGCAGAGAGCTCATTAACACGTTCCAGCCTCCCCCAATATCAGTGCTGCAATATTCCAGACCTGATAGTGTAATAATCATTAGCACATCATTTGGACCAACATGGCTGAATATTACAGCTCAGAGGATTCATAAGCTGAGGAGATGAGCGATGCTGCGTCAGAGTGTGTGCGTGCATCTAATTGCAGGATATTTATATCACGTTCAGAAATTCCCAAGTGCAAAGTTTTCAACTAATCGTATTTTTAATACTCTAACATGCAGAGTTTGAACATTTGCCATAA
Source organism: Clarias magur (assembly GCA_013621035.1). Taxonomy (NCBI): domain Eukaryota; kingdom Metazoa; phylum Chordata; class Actinopteri; order Siluriformes; family Clariidae; genus Clarias; species Clarias magur. The sequence goes on along the minus strand of QNUK01000183.1, from coordinate 681,386 downwards.
TGAAATTGCCGTTTCTGAAATCGGAAACTCTAAACATCTTGTGGTGACAAATTACATTTCTGTCTTCTTCTGTTTGGATTTAGTGGATACAGGGTTTATCAGTGCAGTTTCATTCGCTAAATTAAAAAAAAAAAAAAAAGCTTATGAGGTGATTAGCACTGGTGAGGTACTCCGATTTCCACTGACAGTCCAAACACATGCAAATTGGCGTTCCCAAATTGCCTGTAATGTGTGTGTGTGTGTGTGTGTGCCCTGTGATGGACATTTAATTTGCTGACATTTTTGACATGTTCTTTCTTTCTTTCTTTCTTTCATCTTCTACAATAGTTATATCACTTTTAATACACTTTTCTGCTCATTTTGTAGCGGATCAAACAGTATGTAAAAAAAGAACAATAAAAAAAGAAACAAATGAAATAATATACAATGATAAATAGTTATAAAATAAACCTAGAATAACGCAATTTCTAGTTTAGAATGAAGTCATTTTTTTTTTATCCTTTAAATGTTGCATGTTAGTGAAACTAGTTCCTTCTCAATTTTTACCTCATTTAAAATAAAAAAAAAAATAAAAAATTAAAGGACCAAGAAGACCCAAAGAAGCATCGGAAAAGTTAAAGCTTTATCTCTGACTCTTACAAGGTGCTGACACTGGAGACTCCTTCCATAACAATTAAATAACTACATAAATAAACTTAAGCATTTATACAGATTAATACCAGCTATTACAAGGCGTTACAGTAGATAGGCCATGTACTATATAGCATGATCTACCTGTATTTATGACCTTTGTATAAACTGGTTTAATAAGCCTTTACTGGCCTTAAAATGGACAAGTGTCATGATGCACGTAATTATAACTATTTATCTAGAAGCTCATACTGTACATGGTGTTACATGTAAAATATAACATCCAGAGGTTTTTATTTTTTGGTAACTACAAAATGACAAAGATAGCGTGTGCGCACGCACGCACGCACGCACGCACGCGTTATAACCAGTTTGTCATGAAAGACCCAGAAAGGCACAGAAACTACATTTCCCATCAGCCCCTGCACATCAGACCCAAACAAACACGGGCCTTACCAAGTGCATAATTTAGTTCGTTTTTCTGAAATGTCTAACAAACTTTCATGCATCCATGTGCACTTCAAACTCTGCAATGTCTTAGTGCATATATTTCTTTTTTTCGTTGTTTCAAAACACTTGCACCTTTTTTTTTTGTTTGTTTGTGTTATTCTTTCCCCTCTGCATACGATTATAAATTAGATTAAGATGTTCTGCAGCCAGAAATACATTGATTTTCAATGATGTCATCATGTACAGTGGCGTAGCATAACTTTAACGTATAACTGTTTCGGATTTGTGGATCACGGTATGCAGACGCTCTGTCCGGCGCAATCCAGAGACTCATAAATCAGGGTCCGGGGTCCGTCTGAGCCAGACAGCTGTTGCTCGGAGAAATGGATCCTCGGTGTCTAGGGAGATCGCCGGGTTCCCTGCAGCATTCGTGTAGAATGTGAGTGTGTGTGTGTGTGTTTAAAAAAGAAAAAGCCCTATTTGTGCTCAGGCCCTATGCCAAGCATTCTCCTTATACTAGCCGTGATTGAGTTACACACGCTGGGGTGTGTGACACACAGTTGTATATCACGTCGAAGCGTGTGTGAGGCCGCGTAATGCAATTTGCCTGCCACGGGGATCCTGTCGCTTCACCCATGAGTCCTACAACAGGTGTTTTTTTGTTTTTTTTTCTTTTCCCTCCTCCCTTTGCAAACACAATGTCCATATTTCAGCAGCGAATGTTGAACCGCTGACAGAATGATAATGAGGCTGTTGGTCACGGTGCTGCACGCATCTTAGCATTGCGTTGCAGGAGATTTTACTAAGAGTTTCCACGTTTGCATTGGAAAATCCACGTAGGGTGCTAGAACAAGAACTTTAAAGAATCTTAAACCCAGTAATGCGTCTAATGTTATCTAGAAAAAAGGTAAACAACACGTCAGTGCTAGAAGAATATTTTGTACAGCAAAGCTAATATGCATACGTTAGCAATAACTCTAGCTTATCTAATGGTGAACTGCTACAAGATGTAATTAACAATGGTATTTTCTCCTAAGATAAAATAAGGAAATGGTTAATGACGAAGTCATATGATCGAGGTATTAGCATGACCGTGTTAGTGTGTTGTTTCTAGCCATCAGTCATTAATAGCGCTGGAATGACGCTGCACAGCAGATGATCTCAGCAAATTCTAGCATAACCTATCCTCCCTAGCGAGTTCTTAGGAGCCGCCTTCGCTGCACACGTATGCTCTCTCTCCCTTTCTCTGTCTCTCTCTGTCTCTCTCTCCTTCTCTCTTGGGCTAAAACATGTCCTGATGCTCTAAATTTCTCTCCAGAGCTGCATAATAAAGTGTCAGAAAAGACACAAATAAGGTTTAATTGTGAATAATAGTAACATGTGACTCGGAGTGCAGCAGCGAGGGTGGATCATTAGCGAAATGAAATGTTAGCATTTGGCAGCAGCAGCGTTTCTCAGCCCTCCCCTCGTCTGTCCTGGAAGAATGCATGAGGAGAGAGAGAGAGTGACAGATGGAGGATTGGAGAGGAGGATCTCAGAAGGGACAGGAGGAGCATATGGCAGCTCCGTGGTGCTCTGTGTGTCGACCGAAATGTATTTCATCATATTTCACCTTCACTTCAGAGCCGCGGCTGTCCAAAACAGCAGCTAGGACACGGACTTGCTCTCAGACACTCATTCAATCAGTAGCTACGAAAAGTACAGAAGTGTTTTGGGATTTTTTTTTTTTCTTCCGAGTAACTTGCAGCTTGTTTTCAGGTGAATTCACAGTGCAAACAGTACTTTTGATTCATTTGGTTTGGTTTGTGATTGAACCTAATGAAACAAACCACAAGCATCTGAGGGCCGTGTAGCGCTTGAAATGTCCTCATAAAAGACTTTTTGTAAATGGTTAAGAATGTTGCAATGGAAAAAGTTCAGTAATTGTAACAATTAACAATCATACACAGACAGCAACACAATTTACTCTAAATAAATCAACATTCGTTTCTGTATTTAGACATACAGTATGAATGACATTTTGGCCCTGTGTAGCTTTAACATATTGTCTATTTAACTAAATCATATACAATTTGTAAATGTACTTGTACATTATATTTAATGCCTTAAAGCCAAACTTTAAGCTAAACTTTATTCTATTTTTAATTGTTATTTTTCAAATTAATATTTGTTCAACTCAAAAAGTGTTTTTCTTCAGTGAATATTCTTCTGTAAATTTAAATACGCTGATAAATTAATCATTTTTTCAGTATAGCTTAAAATATTTAGTGTCGCATCCAAATGAGGTTTTTTTGTTTGTTTTTGTTTCATTTTTATTGGTTTAAATTCTCAAAAAATCGGCATATGTGTAGCGCTACGGCTCGGTCTTTTGGATCAGATTGCATCTCACAAAGTAAATCCACAATTCTATTCTCCATGTGAAAACACACCTCGTATTTGATTAAAGTGAATCGATTCAGAGTCAATTTGTCAGGTTCAGGTGGAAGTCGTTTCTGTGGAGATTTTTTTGGTTGATTAATTCACAAGACCATGTGAGAAAGCCATTCTCAAATGTTGTTGTCGGTCTTTCGGTTGCTCCTTGTTCATGTTACGCTATATGGAACTTCAGGTGCTACAACGCGTACGAGTGGTGGTTCAGCTGGTAAGCTCGTGATCGGACCTTTACGAGTGAGAACGTGTAGAACGACAAAGAAGAAGAAGAATATTCTCATAAAACATGAGTATTTGCAGAAGATGGAAGAGGTTTGTGGTATGTGGGACTTTTTTAAAAATTTTATTTTAGACAATGTAAGGTTTGTAAGTTTGACTAAATGGTAAAAAAAAAAATGCGAATCAATTCTGAATAGAAAACTGAGCAATTTCAGAAAATTCTCATCATCAATTCAATTAACTGAATCAACTAAACAGAAGATAGAATAGCTCAGCTTGCATGCTGATGTTAAGCCTTGAGCTGTGAGCTGGACCTGCTCTGCTTCTGGTTTGGTGATCTTGTGTACCCAGGGCACTCCCCCCCCTTTTTTTTTATTAAAGACGAGATCCAAGTGACAGATTGAACTGTGTTACCAGGTGATATCATCATGCGAGGCAACCAGCCCCTCCAAAAATCCCACAAACACGGACGGGATTTCAAAACATCTGACCACACAGGCACAGTCAGGTCTGTGGTTCAACAAGGCCATCCAGTCAACACTACTGAAGTACAAGAGTCACATCTGCAGAAGGAAAAGCAAGAAGCAAAGCGTACGCTGAAATAACAAGGCGAGTCATGACCGTGTGTCTGACCCTGGTGTTTTTGAGACTCTGCTTTCGTGAGATGATGTGAGTGTTGAGTCAACATCGGTCATCAGGGGCGGCCCGGCAAAACAGAGCGGCTCACATCAAATAACCCACCGAGAGAGCGAGAGAGAGAGAGAGAGAGAGAGAGAGAGGGGTGTACCAGGGCATTTCAAAATACCTCCCTGACACTGAGATCTAAAATCTGCCAAGGTATGCAGACGGTAACTGGGGTCATCACATTTGCCTCCTGCCAGAAAAAAAAAAAAAAGACCTTTGGAATTCAGTTTGCTCTAAAAACTCCAGGGAAAGATCCACACATGGCTCACGGTTAAGCTCGCGGTCATAAACACTTATTATCTCCCTCTAGGATTACTAACACACCTCAAAGCTGTAAGTAAACTTTTCTGGGATATTCCAGCGACCACTCACACTCTCCTCAGGTTACACGGGAGTGATTTTATCAGACTAAATGATGCCCGGAGGTGAAGGAAGTGCCGTCGTCTGAGGATGAATCTGACGGGTACTCGCGTGGAGGAACGTCGGACCCGAGGGCGAGTCGCCCTGACCTTCTCCTTTCACAAGAGCGACGGTCTTTACACAGGAAGAGAGAGCTTTACGGCCACACTTTTACCACTTCTTGTTTTTTTTTTTTTTTGTTTTTTTTACAATCCAGGTTTCTAAACTTACATGTATGCGTAATGGTCATTAAAAACGAAATACGGCTTGTTAACCATCATTCTCTCGTGTGGTGTGTTCTTTAAAGACCGGCCTTGCATCCGAAACCTCTCCACAAAGGCACTTCGTGACCGGCGGTTAAGCAGGACTCGCTTATCGCAACCTATAATCTTCTATCTTGAACAGCCACCAAGAGGAAACAGTTGTTCCTGAAGATTACAGACTTACAAACCTCATTCGTATTTTTCCTTTATCTCTCATTTTTTGTAAGAAACCACCAGGCAAAAGGTCTTTCCTCTCGCTGATTCTGGAGATTTGGTTTGTTATTTTAAACCCGTCATTATCTCAGGGACTCGGATCAAAGAGATTTGGGACCGGTGATGATGGACGAAGAGCGATGTGACGGATTCTGGTTAGCAGGAACGGCTGCAACTCGGCTCCAACGAGCTTTCCAGTTGGAGATGTTTGATGTGAATGAGCAGCAGCGCTTTTCAGTACGCTCATCATCGCCCGAAGGGAAACCGAGGAAAAGTCTTTCCAGAGAACTTCGTTCATTAGTTCCTGACTCAAAGCCAGAAGGTGTTCCACCACGCACGAGTCGGAATCGGAGCAAAATTGCCACCTTTCGTTTTGTTTGCTGTGATTTTCATTGGTTTGCACGGAATTAAACCAAAAGTGGGGAGGAAAAAAAATGGCTGAATGGTCTGAAGTCAGGCTAAACAAGAAATGTCCTCATGAAGCGTTTCCACTCATTGGTCATTAATGACAGTGTGGAAAAAAGGTCAAACCTTTTTGATGTGTGGAGAAATCACGGAAATTAGCAGAGCACGGAGCTCTGAACATCAAGCCCGAAGTGAAAATGTGTACAAATGTGTTCTGTTCCCTCCGGAGCTGGAAGGCGTTTTGCAGGACATTTCTCTTTTGTATTTACAGGACACTTATTGTGATTTCTCTATTGCTAGGAGTCTCCATTCTGTTCCATTTCCATCAGCTTCAGGGTCGGGGTTCGATTCCCCCCCTCAGGCATGGAGTTTGCATGTTCTGCCTGTGCTTGGCTGGTTCCCTCCCACAGTCCAAAGACATGCACATTAGGCCGATTGGCATTTCCAGATTTCCAATAGCATGCGAGAGTGTGATGCACTTTTGTGCCCGGTGAAAGTTCGGTACCCCGCCTCGTGCCCGAGTCCCCTGGGATCGTCTCCCAGCCTCCCCTGACCCTGTACAGGAGAAGCACCATAGCGCATGAGTAATTAGTTGCTTATTAAAACCCCTTTTGGTTCCTTGTTCTTGATCGAGTGTTTAATGCATTTGCGTCTCTTGTTGTTTGTTTATTCAGTACGAGTACTATGCCGTGTTTCCCTTAGTACTGTATTAATTATTAGAAAGTTTGGTCTGCGTCTGGATCCTGGATCCTGACACTCTTATCTAATGATCTAATTCTTTTTGATTCATACACGTTCACATTTCATACAGATTTCCATCATTTTGTTTTGATTGTGTGAAGCTGCTTTACGACTGTTAAAGGCATTAAAATCTGAATGAAAATCTCTCAAACTCTTGGTGTTCCCGCAGTTCTACAGCTCTGTCCTTTGGCTCCGTTCAGCTGCTTGTATAAAATCCTGCAACCCGAAACTCAGGCCGTGTTTGATTCACCTCCTGCAGTCGAATCGATTCAGAGTCGAATCGCTTCCTCATTGCGCGAGAGTTCACTCAAAAGCCACTCAGGACCACCTCGGGCAGGCGTTCTCTCTCTCTCTCTCTCTCTATCTCACCGGGCTCTCGAGGCTTCTGTTTAAACCCTGCAAGTGTGAACGAAAAATGCTTTATATCGGCTACTCTTTCATAAGTCCGAGCGATTTTATTTATCTACGTCTTTTTCTTTTTGCCGAACCACATCGTTGCTCCACAAAGCACAGGCTTAAGGTCTGTATTTATGATGTGTCAACAGCGGTGAGAGGGAAAAAGAAAAAGCAGAAAGTTCAGCCTCTAAAAGCGGCTTAGAGACAGGAAGAGAAAACAAATGAAAGCCGTGACCCAGGTCTTTAAAGGAAGTGCCCTCCTGGATTCCCGTTATGGAAAGATATTTGCGCTCGAAGGCTGACATGGCAAACATCAGACAGGCGTCGACTTGCCAGTGAATCCGTCAGGCTTCGAAAGTGCAGTGGACACAGTTACCCTGTAATCTCCAGCTTTCTAAAGAGAGATTTATCTTTGGACAATGCTGCGTGTGTTTAATTCTGCATGTAGTATATTTAATGCTCTTGAAAGTACCAGGTTTTCTGGCAGAACTCGGCACGAAGGCTCCGGCGTTTAAAGCGCGACTTGTATTGGCAGAGTGCACGGTGTCGACTGACAGCTCGCTTCAGTGCCTGGAGAATTGCAGCCTGGGGCGCAAAAAAAAAAAAAAGGGTCAGGGCAGAATCCTGCTTTAACAGGGACTCATTTGTCTCGGTGTGTGCCGTGAAAAACCCGTTTCATTTCTCAGTACTGCAGGGCGCTGAAAATCGTTCTGGAAAGGTTTTGCAAGTTGTGACAGCGTATATGCGCGGCAGATAAAAGCTATGGAAACCGCTTAGCACAACAGAAGGGTAATATGGACGCAGGAAGCCAAGATGGAAGCCGTGCCAGGCCTCACATCATCGCCGCTTTCACTGCAAAAGCACGAGCTGTAATATTAACTCACGCCCATTAATGAACTCAAGGACCGCTGCAGTCACCGTGGTGTCTGAGGCGGGTAGGCGTTCCCGCCAGTTTCCGACGGTGTGTCGCATCCTTAAAACTGACCGCCTTCATCCGCGAGAATACGCGTCACCAGGACTGTTGACGCTTCTCTGAGAGAAATAGCTACAAGTCACTCGATGATGTCATAGACATCGTTAGGATTTGGGGCACATTAGGTTTCAAATCAGAAACGGGGTTCATCGGTGATTGGTCGTTGGGAAGGAATGGAGATTAATGATTGGTCGTGGCTGTTAGAGATTTAGTTCCAAGCAGAAACCAGTCACACACACACACACACACACACACACACACACACACACACACACACACACACACACCTGTCCCTCGATCAGCAGCTGTGATGTGAACTGAAGAGCCACATTAAGTTCAGGACCGCCTCTAATGTGTGCTGGAAAGGACAGAACAGAGAAGACATTCGCTACGGCCAAAGTTTCTAACATAAAGGGGATTAAAAAGTCCAATCTGTCAACAGTCTTTAAATTTGAACTCAGCAGTCCGTTTGTCCCAGTGAGCCAATTAACATCGATATGAAATGATTGACAGCTGCACAGCCCCGCCCCTTTCCTTAACTCACACAATTTATGATTTTTGTAAAATCCATTTATAATGAGCTAAAATTAAATGCGTAGTTAACATTTTAGTTAATAGTATTTTTTTAATCTATCAAGATTTTCAATGTTTTTTTTTTGTTTTTTTTTTCCAAAACAAAAACACTAAACTTAAACTCTTTCACAGAAGAATCACTTATGTTGTAAATTAAGTAAATATACCAAGGCGTAAATAAAAAAAAGTTAAAGTAATAATAATAAAAGAAAAGTAAAGAGTCTTGTTCTATTTCCAGTTTCAAGAAATAAAAGTTCTTTTTCCAAATCCAGTTCCAGACGTTTGTTACCTGAGCCCTGTCCGGTGTGTTTTCTCTGATATCTGATCCGTGTTTTTCCTTTAGCCCACGCCGAGCATGAGATCGGTGCAATCTTGAGCTCAGACACCAGAGCCGGATCAGTCGAGTCATTCATTTATCACAAAGCTTTGGAATGTGGCGGCGATGCCGACCTGGACAGAGGGAAGCCCTGTGCCTTGGATTGTGGAAGAGCTTCAGGTCTGTGCCAGGTTTCTGCTTGGCTGCTGATGGTGAAATACTTCACTTGGTGTGATGACGTTTTGATCAATGCTCACTTTACGGACTATTAGTCACCACGTATCTTAGGTGTCTCTGTTCATGCAACTGAAATTCTACGCCACGCTGGGTTTTAAACTGGGCTCGACGGCTTGGGGTTAAACTTGCGTTGGCCAACAACACGACTGAAGTTCATGTAAAGGACCAGGATCTGGTTGGTTCACTTTGAACGAGAATGTGACACTTTTTTTTCCTGAACACTCCAAGCTCGTCGAAGGTACATGGCACATTGTTCGCTCGCACTCGAGTCCACCTGTCCGGGTCCGAAGTGGATAAACTTTGTGATTGCTATTTAGCTCGAATGCCAAATTAAGCTCCGCTCCTCTCCACACAGTCATCCTGCAAATCCACTAAGTGCTCAGCTGTTGCGTTTTCTTTTATCCTGCCCCTGATGCTGGAGGGACTACAGCGGCTTAATGAGGGATAATTGGGCTCGGGTACAAACCGCCTGCAGAAAACACTTTGCGATATCTGAACCTCGTCCAGCAACAGGCCTGAACAAAAATGTCTACTAGCGGAAAAAAAAAGAAAAGAAAAAAAAGAAAAAAGAAAGAAAGAGAATGTTTATTGAGTGAACATTCATCTTCTGCACAACAGTGGTGATTAATGCAACTCAGAATACGGCGAGCAACATTTACTTAAAGTTCTTCTGCGGCTAGTTTTGCTTAAAGCCCACCGTTCTGAGTTGCACACACACATTAATCAGCTCGAGCTGCCAGAGGGTTCTTACAGATCGTGGCAGTAAAAAAAAAAAAAAAGGCATTACAAATGTGTCTTGGGTCACATTTCCTGCACATCACTCAACACCAACATATTTCAGAATGTTAAGACTGAGCAAAGCTGTCTTCGAGCATCTGAACAAGAATCTACAGGGACTGATGGAACCGATGGGCAAACCTTTTACACACACACACACACACACACAGTAGGTGAGTAGTTCAAATCCCATGTCTCACAAATATTAGATTAGATTAGAGCTGTTGCCCAGGTAGTCCTGGTTCCCTTAAGATGGATTTTTAAAGAATACTGAACAATGTCCAAAATATCCACTCTTTGAAAGACCTTTGCGTCAGTGTGCGTTCATTATGCTTTCAGCTTCATTAAACACCTGAAGAAAACAGCTGTGACCTTTTAGAAAATAAAAGAACAGCCACGTGTTTCTCACATGCAGTTCAGCCTTCACCCTGAAACATCTCCTACATCTGCGTCCTTCGCTGTCGCGACTGTCATCGAACACGTGTAAAAACGAGGCTGTTCCGAGCAGAATAATTGGAACCAAGTTCGATGTCTGGCTAAGTACGCTAACACGCTATCTGTTTTTGTTTGTTTGTTTGTTTAGCACACATCACAAGATACTGGCACTGGAGACTCCTTCCTTTTAAACATAAAAAAGTAAACATGAAAAAAATGATTCTTTGTTACACAATAACACGTTCAGAAGTTTTGTTTATCATCATCGCCATGATTGCCGTATGCATACGCGGTATGAGCTCCTGTGAACACGCTGTTGCTATGGTAACGATAACATCTCGAGACGAGCATCGGCACATTAATCTGGTGATCAATCAGAATGGAGAACTTAATTCTGTGGAATTAGGAGCATTTGAGATTTTATGGGAATATGTCGTCTAAGAAAGTAGAACTCCTAGATCTTCTTTTGTTGTTCATTATCATTGCGATGTGTACGAAGGACATCAAAGGCCATTTTGCACAAAGTAAAATTGAATAAAGTAATAAATCATTAAACTTTTCCATTACGGGCTTGCGGGCGTCTTTTTAACGCTAGGTGGAAATTTAGCGTGACAATTCCAATCACCTTCACTGAGATCCACCGAGTGAACACCTGTAAATCTGCCAGACTCATCAATTCCTCATCTTCACTATTTCATAATCCTCCGATTCCTCTTTCCAGCTTGACTTCCAGATCTCACCTGCGCAGCTCTTTTTGGACGCCGACCTCTCCAGCTGCAAAGCTAAGCTCGTCCCAGATCAACAGTCAGTGGCAGCTTCCATCAGCGCAGCGTAGGAACGGCTGCGATAAGGCTTGCATTGTTGATGTGATAAAAGAGGACTCGAGAACAAGACTCACCTTTGAGATACACTTGGCAGAGAATTCGACTCATTCATTGCTCCTCCAGTCTCAAGGGAACAGAGGGGCCGTTAAAAGCTCGCACCCTACCAAGATGGAAAAGTCAAACCCTTGTTTTCAGACCACAGAGTCATGCAATGCTTCAATTAATTGTTCCTCATGGATTCCTTGTGGATTTTGTAGAAAGATACGGGAACAGGTCGTTTTTTAACTAAACTAAAGTGCGTTAATTAACTAATGAAGGCTCGAAATGTGCATTCTTACCAAAAAACAAACCCCAAAAACGCCACATTTACAACTTACATTGCTAGAACTCTTCAAACTTTTAACTCGGGCACCTGCACATTTCAAAACCTCGGGCACTCGAGTCTCTTAACTTGTAGCTCAAGCAGCTAAAGTTTCTAAACTCGTAGTGCACATGCCTGAAAGAGTCTATAATCGTTGTAACACACACCTGCACTCTGCTAAACTTTAATCACAAATATGTACAAGTACCTAAACTTGTAACTAAAACAGGTACAAGTTTATAAACTTTTGTCTCTTACACTTTACTGCCTCAAACATTGCAGCTTATACAATGAGAAGTCTTTGTACTTGTAGCCCCGGCAGCTCCAAGCTCTCTGAACCTGTAGCATAAACTACAAACCAATAAACCTATACCTCTAGTGCATGCACAAGTTCAGGTTTTTACACGTCTAGACGTACAATTCTTTAGACGTGTTACTTATGTCACGGATGTACAAGTCTACATTTCAGGCTCATACATCTATAAAGTAGCCCGAACATACGCGAAACCATTCAACCTGTAGCACAGACCTCTGGAAGTTTCTAAACCTGTTGCAAATCGCTAAACTTGCAGCTCAAACAGATAAGCGTTTCTAAACTTGTAGCTCACATACCTCCACCTAGCCTCTAAACGTTGTAGTTCACTTGTAGCTTGCACACATGTAGGTTTTTACACTTTGGAGACACCTACGTTTCAAACTCACAAATCTAAAATCAACTTATTGATTAGACATCTACAGTACAAGTTTCTACAACTTGGGCACACTTCTAACGCACATATTTACAATTCTTCACTAAATTTGATGATACAAGTTTTTAATCTTTGGGCTCACACAAGTTCAAAAAGACCTTAATCTTTTATCTCACACCGTTGCGGCTCTTTACTTGTAGGAGAAGAGATTCCGAAGTGTAACAGGATGTTGAAATTCCACTCTACAAGTTGTTAGCAAACTGAAATGGATAACCAATAAACTGAGCTAAATGTGTAACGAAAAAAGATGTTGTGCAAATGTTTTTTTTTCCTAGGGTTTTTTTTCTTCTTAGCTTTGACCCTTGACCCAGTTCAGGTGCGCACCCTCGTCAGTCAACACGTTAGCGGTTTAATCAGTGTCCGCGCTGCGCGGCGGTGGCCGACGGTTTGTTTGTCTCCACCGGCTTCCTTTTTTTTTTTCCCTCCGAACTTGTCAGCGCTCTGTGTTTGAGTTTTCTTTGCGCTGTGTTCACGTTAAAAATGGGACCTTTTGACATTTTTCGCTATTCATCTCAGCCTATCAGCGGGTTCAGAGCTAAGCAAATTACGCAGCCCCGGGGCAGCTAGCGCTCCATGAATGGAGCCTTTCTGTGATCAGAGAGGACGCTTTCCTCAAGGGACGCTGTTATTGGGAGGTTTTTTTTTTTCCCCCTCTTTCGTCCCTTATATATACATACGGATCCACTTTAAAGCCGACGGTAATTTCCACTTCCTACCTACGATAATGCTGTTTGACGCGAACAAGCGCGGCCATTCAGAGAAAGTGTGGGAGAGTGCAGAAAGAGTGTGGGAGCGCAGAGAAAAGAGAAAGAGCGCTTGAAGTGAGTATTTGAAGAGTGCAGGAATGCGTGTAAAGAGAAGTAGTGAGGTAGCATGCAAGACACAAGGCAGGTTCTCGGAGGAAAAAGAAAAACAGATCAGAATGCAAAATGTGCTTCGAGTGTCTCAGAGAGTGCAGAAGTGATCAGATGAATTGTTCAAAGTAACTGGATGGTGAAATCCCACCCTACAATTTGGTAACAAACAGAAAGGCATATATAATAAACATGCTGAATGTGTATTCAATCCAGAAACAAAGAAAAGAAAATGACAAAAAAAAGGAATTATAAAGTTTCATTTTTCTTAAAAGTTAAGAGAAACAAGTTATAATAAAAAAAAACACAACAAAAAAGTATCAAACGTTGTAGCATACATAAGAGCAAGGTTGTAAACTTATAGCTAATACAAGTCTTGAAACTTGTAGCTCAAACAAGAACGAGACCTTAAACTTGTAGCTCATATACTCACAAGTCTCTGAATCACTAGCTCATTTAATTACAAGACTCCGAACCTGTAGCTCATCCACCCACAAGACTCCAAACCTGTAGCTCATCCACCCACAAGACTCCGAACCTGTAGCTCATCCACCCACAAGACTCCGAACCTGTAGCTCATCCACCCACAAGACTCCGAACCTGTAGCTCATCCACCCACAAGACTCCGAACCTGTAGCTCATCCACCCACAAGCTCGAACCTGTAGCTCATCCACACAAGACTCCGAACCTGTAGCTCATCCACCCACAAGACTCCGAACCTGTAGCTCATCCACCCACAAGACACCGAACCTGTAGCTCATCCACCCACAAGACTCTGAACCTGTAGCTCATCCACACACAAGACTCCGAACCTGTAGCTCATCCACCCACAAGACTCCAAACCTGTAGCTCATCCACGCACAAGACTCCGAACCTGTAGCTCATCCACCCACAAGACTCCGAACCTGTAGCTCATCCACCCACAAGACTCCGAACCTGTAGCTCATCCACCCACAAGTCTCCAAACCTGTAACTCATCCACTTACAAGACTCCGAACCTGTAGCTCATCCACCCACAAGACTCCGAACCTGTAGCTCATCCACCCACAAGACTCCGAACCTGTAGCTCATCCACCCACAAGACTCTGAACCTGTAGCTCATCCACCCACAAGACTCCGAACCTGTAGCTCATCCACCCACAAGACTCCGAACCTGTAGCTCATCCACTTACAAGCCTCCAAAACTGTAGCTCATCCACCCACAAGCCTCCAAACTTGTAGCTCATCCACCCACAAGCCTCCAAACTTGTAGCTCATCCACCCACAAGACTCCGAACCTGTAGCTCATCCACTTACAAGCCTCCAAAACTGTAGCGCATCCACCCACAAGCCTCCAAACTTGTGGCTCATCCACCCACAAGACTCCGAACCTGTAGCTCATCCACGCACAAGCCTCCAAAACTGTAGTTCATCCACGCACAAGCCTCCAAAACTGTAGCTCATCCACGCACAAGCCTCCAAACTTGTAGCTCATCCACCCACAAGACTCCGAACCTGTAGCTCATCCACGCACAAGCCTCCAAAACTGTAGCTCATCCACGCACAAGCCTCCAAAACTGTAGCTCATCCACGCACAAGCCTCCAAAACTGTAGCTCATCCACGCACAAGCCTCCAAACTTGTAGCTCATCCACCCACAAGACTCCGAACCTGTAGCTCATCAACGCACAAGACTCCAAACCTGTAGCTCAACCACCCACAAGACTCCAAACTTGTAGCTCATGCACTCACAAATCTCCGAATCACTAGTTCCTTTAATTACAAGTCTCCTAACCTGTAGCTCAACCACCCACAAGACTCCAAACTTGTAGCTCATCCACCCACAAGACTCCGAACCTGTAGCTCATCAACGCACAAGACTCCTAACCTGTAGCTCAACCACCCACAAGACTCCAAACTTGTAGCTCATCCACCCACAAGACTCCGAACCTGTAGCTCATCAATGCACAAGACTCCTAACCTGTAGCTCATCCACCCACAAGACTCCAAACTTGTAGCACACATAAGAACAAAGCCCTAAAATTGTAGCTTATACAGTTACTGGACTCAAAACTTGTAGCTCATGCACTTAAAGCTTCCAAACATGTAGTTCATGCATCCTCAAGCCTCCAAACTTGTAGCATATACTTCTTCAACCTCTAAGTTCAAGATCCACACCCACAAGCATATTTAGCATATAGCCCTACAAGTTTTTAAACCTCCATGCCACATAGCCACTAGTCTCCAAACTTGTAACATATACCCCTATATATCTTTAGATTTACATGCCACACACCCACACCTTAAAACTTTTAGTGCACGACTTCAGCCATCTAAACTTGTAGCTCACAAACCTTTGTTTTTGACTTCAGGTAGTCACATTTGCACATGTCTAATCTAATCCTTATACTTGTAGGTTTGTGTTCTGTAGTTCATACACCCACACGTACTGTATGCTCACAAGCTTCAGCACACCCAAATAACAGGCTTTAAACTTTTCGCACAATTACCTGCATGCCTGCAAAATTGCCGGGCTCACGAACATACGTTTTCAAAACGTAAGCACACATAATAGCTCAACTTGTAGTTGGCTCATTTACAAGTCTCAAACTTGTGGCTGACACACCTACAAGCCTGTAAATTTGTAGCTTAAACATCTACAAGAGTCTAAACTTTTTTTTTTTTTAACTCGTAGCACACACACACACACACACACACACACATTGAAGTGTCTAAACTTATAGCTGACACAGAAACAAAGTCATTCATAAAGCATCAGACTCACCATTGTGCTCTTTTCCAGTGGAGTGGTGAAGCTTAGTGAGGAGCGTGGATTCCGCCTCCAACCCATGAAGAAGAGACAACAGAAGAGAGAGGAGAAGAAGAGGAATCATTTGGCTCAGCTTTACACAGTGGATACACGCTGGAGTCCCGTTCAGCATAAGCACACGGAGAACCCGTTCCTTACACACACATCCCGCACGCGGAATAATGAGGCGAGGAGAAGTTGAAACCACATAGTCGTGATGGAGAAGAGTCCTCACATGAGAGTCCTCGGATTTCTGCAATGTTCTCAAAGTTTCAAATCTGCAAAAGGTTTTCCACAATCCAGAAAAGAACCCAAAAACGTGTCTAAAAAACAGTTTGACGATCAAGAACCATCAGCAGCTCACACCACATTCTACCAAAGCATCAGGAAAAGTTCTCCAAAGTTCTTCAGAGTCCATACAGAAGTCCAGGAGCACTGCATGAACGTCAGGCATGCTGGTTAAGAATCCAGATTTAAGTAAAAATACACATTCTGTAGCGTTAAGAATTCCCAGAGGAGGAAAGCTTCTTGAAGTTCTGCTTTGCGATCTACAAGGGTTGCAGTGAGTGTGAGTGGGTGTGTGTGTGTCAGTGTGTGTGTGTCAGAGTGAGCAGAGGGGCCGAGTGAACAGGTGCTGCACATAAAGCCTGGAGTCGACCGGGATGGAAACTCCCAGAGAAGGCGGGACTCTTAAGTAGACTTTAAAACACACACACACACACACACACACACACACACACACACACCCACCCTGCTGCGAATCAAATGGAATAAAAATGGGAAAATCCCTCTCAGTCCATCACCATGATCAAATCTCAGCCGTTCTCCACGTGCACACATCATTCTGTTCTACAAGTCTCTAAAACTGTAGCACACACGTACAATTCATTAGACTTGTAACACACACATTTTTAAAGGTCTAAACCAGTAGCACACATGCATCAAAGTCTCGAAACCTGTAGCACTCAAATGCAAGTCTCTAAACCTGCAAAACATAGACGCGGCTCTAAACTGGTAGCACATATTCCTTAATTTCTCTAAACTTGTAGCACACACACACACAAGTTTCAGAACTTGTAGCACAAACTTCTACATTTAAACCTGTAAAGTCTCTAAACAATCCTATAATTCTCTAAACTTGTAGCACATACTTTTATATTTCTTTCAAATTGTAGCACACAAATACAAATACAGGTCTCTAAGCTAGTAATACTGCATAGTCCATAAAGTTGTGGCAAACACAAACAAACTTTTAAATGCATATCACACACAGGGGCGGTGAGCACAAGTAGTTTCTAAAATTCTTTATGTCTGAAACTGGTGCACAAACACCTACATTTCTTTTTTGGTAGTGCAAACACCCACAAGTTTCAAAACGCTCAATGTAAACACATACAGTACAACTGGCAAAACGTGTCGCTCCAAAACCTCCAACTCTCTGAACGTGTAAGTTCAACACCTACAAGTTTTTAAGTCTTCAAACAGCCAGGACATAAACCTACTGTACCAGTCTCTGGTCTTGTAGCTCAAACACCTACAAGTCTCAAGTATATAAACACCTACTGTACGTACACATTTCTAAACTTTCTGTTTCTTCTCCTTGTGTTGTAGAACGCGATACTCTTCATGCAAAAATACGAAAAAGAATCGCATTACTGTGGAACGTGAGAATCGGAAGCAGGTCAGCGTCAGCGTCCCGTCTTCCCTGGCTGCCCCGGGTGAACTTTTTTGCCCCTGGCGAGTTGCCACCAGCAGGAACATCCATTCATCCTGGGTTCCATTCTCACGTCGGAGGATTACGAGGCTTCCTGAGCAGACACGGCGTGTCCGGAGTGAACCTCAAATATTCCTCAGCTATTCCAGACTCGGGCCATGTGTTCGGGGCCTTGTGTCTTAATCTTTCCATAATATTTTTGAAGTTTCATCATCGGGATTTGGGACTCCGGCGTCTTATGGGAAACGTTGGAGAAACGTCAGGATTTGTCTTATCAAAGCTCCGTCTCGCTCCTCCCGTGAGCCATTTCCTTTCTCGGGCTCAATACATCACCTCACAAAAACCTTTTCATGTGGTTAATCTCGTCTCTGCTCTGCCAGTGAGTTCCGTATGTGTGTGTGTGTGTGTGTGTGTGTGTGTGTGTGTGTGTGTGTGTGTTACCCCCACACACACTCCTGTGGCAGACTAAACAATCTGAGCAGGGGCACACACACACATTGAAGT
The DNA here is from genome assembly GCA_013621035.1 of Clarias magur. Classification (NCBI taxonomy): domain Eukaryota; kingdom Metazoa; phylum Chordata; class Actinopteri; order Siluriformes; family Clariidae; genus Clarias; species Clarias magur. The sequence goes on along the minus strand of QNUK01000183.1, from coordinate 663,451 downwards.
AATTCTGCCAGACACATGATGCAATAGCAGAGCAATTTGCGCTCAGACCACCGTTGGACGAAGGACATCAAGGAAGAAACGAAGACAAAGAAAGGAGAAGAAGAAGAAAAGAACATGAGGAGGTCTCAACTGAATTGTTGTTAGCACACCTCGGATCTCCAGTGCTACGCAAAACCATCTGTGGATTTTCTCCAGATCAGCTCCAGTCCAATTTCGAGGTGTCGTGGTGTTTGGGTTTGTTGTTGTTGTTATTGTTGTTAAGTACTAATCAGCAGTTTATATCCACACCAACAGAAGTGCACATCTTGCACAAAGACAAAAAAGGAAAACCTTATACATCTGCATTTCTTTCTTGTTTTCATTTAATTGATCTATTGGTATTTACACAAACTCTGTCCTACAAGTCTCTAAACGTGTACAGTCGCTCAAACACGTCTCAAAAAGTCTCTGTACGTGTAGCGCAAACACAGACATGTCTCTATACTTTTAGAGAGCGCTTATACACATGTCTCCAAACTTAGACTTACATCTACAAGTTTCTCTACTTCTCCAATTCTCTACAATTATATATCTCTAAACCTGTAGCTCAAACTCCTACATGTCTCTATATTTGTAGTTCATGCACTTATGTCTCTCACCTTGTAACTCAACACATAAAAATCTCTATATTTGTGTCTTACACACTTCTATTTGCCCAAACCTGTAGCTCGAACATCAACAGGTTGTTATACATGTAGCACAAACACCGTCAGGTCTCTGTACTTCTAAATCACATGCCTACAGTATATGCCTCTTAACCTGTAGCTCAAACACCTATAAGTATCTCCACTTGTAGCTCAAACATACACAAATTTCTAAGCGTATAAAGCTCACAATTGTACATATCTCTATACTTGTAGCTCACACATCTAAAAGGCTCACACTTGTAGTGCAAACAGCTACAAGTCTCAAAATTTTGGGCGCACACACACACACACACACACACACACACACACACACACACACACACACACACACAGCATCCATCCATCCATATACTGCTTGTTCCAGTTCAGTGTTGCAGTGGTAGCAGGCTAAGCAGAGATGCCTAGACACCTTTGTCTCCAGCAACTTCCTCCAGCTCCTCATAGGGGAACCCTAACCTGGCCAGTCGAGAAATATAAACCACCCTAGTGTGTCCTGGGTCAGTCAGGGGCCTCCGTCTCGCTGGTCGTGCCTGGAGACATCCTGGATTATCAAGTGTCCGAACCACCTTAACCGGCTCCCCTGAATGCAGATCTACAGCGGGTCTACTCTGAGCTTCTTCCCATTTTTGACCTTCTCATCTAATGACAAACCAATGGAGGATCATTACCCAAAGTTCATGACCATAAGTGAGGGTAGTGACATACAGTAGACCCACTGGTAATTGAGAGCTCCACCTTATGGTTCAGCTCCGTCTTTGGTTCAGGTTGATACTGTGACCATATCACTGCAGGAGCTACACCCGACCTACCATCAATCTCCTGATACACTTTCCCATCACTCGTGTGCAAGACCCTGAGATACTTAAACTCCCAAGCCTGGGACTTGTTCTCCCCTTCACCTGAAAGGAGCATGCCATCCTTTTCCATGAGAGAACCATGGCCATGGATTTAGAAGTGCTGATCGGCACCCCATCCGTCTCACACTCGTCTGCAAACATTTCACGTGCATGCTGAAGGTCCTTCTGCAAAAAGCAAGGATGTGACCTCCTGACCCCAATTCTGGACGCCTTCTTCTACTCCAGTTCTAAATTGAAACTCTTCTGTCCATAAAAGTCACGGACAGGAGACGAGACAAGGTAATAGAGTAACTTTAAACATCTAAACCTCTCTATACTTGTACCTCAAACACCTACACGGTTTTAAACTTGTACCACTAGCACCTGGAAGTCTCTATACTCGTACGTAGCGCACACCGGTTTTTAACTGTAAGTCAACATCTACAAGTCTCTAAACCTCAGGAGCACACTCTCATATCCATTACACATGCTTTATCACAGACATCACAGTGCTGCTGATTCATTCCCTGAAGCAGCACAACACACACAGAGTGTTTTATTCCTCACACACTGTATGAAAGCATTGTGTTGTAATGATTCCGAGGAAAAACTCCAGCTATGAAAGATTTATGTGACCCAAGTGTGGTGTTGAAAGTGAGGCGTGTGTTTGACCCGAGTGTTACTTTGACTTTTTTGAGATGAGTTGCGTTGCTTTGGCTAAAAGACCGTAACCAAAAGCGTGACTTTTCAGAGCGCGGCGAGCGCTCTGACGCCGGAGTCTGGACGTGAGCCGTCTGTGGGAGAGGATCACATTCCACCGTCCGAAACACTCACAGCAGATGTCATGTCAGCACCTAGGCCAGAAGGAATCCCTCTGTCTGTCTGTCTGTCTGTCTGTCTATCTTAGTGTGTGTGTGTGTGTGTGTATGTGTGTGTGTGTGTGTGTGTGTGTGTGTGTGTGAGGGCCTCAGATGACTGGAATACTATAATGTCCTGAGCTCTCACGGTGGTCCTGCAGGAAAAGAAAACACTCCCATAAACAGTGAAATGAAAACCAGGGTGGGGTTTTCAGCGTGATCAGACGTTCACATGTTCCAAGATCATTGTAGACGTATAACTGTTCCACTTCTCGGCTGAAACTGCAACGTTTAACCTGAAACTGCATCGCAGTGGAGGCAACATGAGCAAAAACCTGCTGTCACCTTGTACCGCGAGTTTAGATAACCATCAGGAGACACGTCCAAATAACAGTTCATGTGGTCAGCGTTTTCATGGGTGGGAAAAAAAAAAAAAAAGTTTCAAGCATGTTTTTATGACTTTTTTGTACAGTAGTTCTAATTTATTTATTTTCTCAGGAGAGCAATGATTAACAAATTATTTTTTTTAAATAATAAAAAATATATCAACATAAAAAGGAAAAATGGTTAGTTATATATAATTATTTAAACTTTTATACACTATATAAAGTTTGTTCTACATTAGAATATACCAGATTAAGTTTTTTATTATTGGTTGTTGGCCTACTGTGATGTTTTATGAATAAATAAAGGAATGAACAAAGAAATGAATAAAACATTGTTATTTTTAAGTCAACTTTATTATTATTATTATTATTATTATTATTATTATTATTATTTGTGTGTTTGTTTATATATAATCTATATGAATATATAAATCCCTAATTCAGGATTCCTTAAGTGCAGATATAATGACATACTTTTAATGATTATTCCTCTAGTTTTCTTTTCTTGTTTTTTTTTTTTCTACTGAACTGAGTCCTCAATTAACCCTAAGTGAGGCGTGTGTATAATCGAGGTTCTGCTTGGAGGCTAGAGACACCTGGTGGTGTCCTGCATCTCTACAGTTACATCACATACATTCCTGTGTCCTGATTGGCTGATGTGTAAGCATTTAAAAGGAGTTTTGATGGAAATCCACCACGACTGCGCGACTGGAATCGGTGATGTTATTAGAGTTTCGGGTTTCATGCTGTTCTGAACTAATAGAGACTTTTAGGTGCAAATAGATTTAATGCTGCTTTCTAATATTGAATATTGATGGCGACCTGTTCAGTGCTAGTGCATGGGTACTGAATTACTTTTTTAAATAATAATAATTATTTTTTTAAATCAGAAGCTTGCAATTGTTTGTAATTCAGAACTTCTAAAATGGCGGCTCTGGGAGGAGACCTGTTCATCACCTCAACTGGAAAATTGAAAAATGTTTACTCATTTTTTAATAGACTACGCATATCATACAATACTACATTATCTTATACTATGTACCATATGCTATAATACTACAGTATATTATACAGTATATAGTATTCTACTATACTAGTATAAAGATATACCAGTATACTATACATTGCAATATTCCACCTTGCTATCCTATACAATACTATACAGAACAATAGTCTACTACATTGTATTGGTATATTATAGATATCACAACCGTGCTGATATTCAGTACAGCAGCATGACCTCGGGTGTGATATCGCTTTTATACAACAGTTCCACAATCACCATATCACCAGATTATAATTTGTTTCTTTATCTATCCAGTTATGTTGCTCCGCCCACTCACATCCTTCCACGTCTGGCGGAACAAACTAACCACGCTCGGAGAAGCTGGAGACGGTTAGTGAGCAACAGTTAGTGTAATTAACTTAGTTAGTGAAAGTTAGTTAAATTCTTAGCGGTACACTGTAGCCAAAAGGTGAGGAGAATAAACCATGGAGGTGGCGGACAGTCCAGATTTACTGCATATTTACACTTATTACACTTTAGAATATCAGCTCCGGTAACATCCAGGTTCTGGCGTCGAATCCCAAATAGCATTAAACAGAAAGCTGGTGCGTTATGTAGGGTGCACATCCCACACACTCAGTAGTGCCCTTGATCAGGGGTGAGAGAGGGATTTGGGATTCAGTCTCGTGTTAGAAGCTAGTTAGCTTTGTAGCTAAGCGTTAGCCGTGAACAGAACGACGCGGACGGTTCAGAGGCGATTCAGAAGGACTTCGAAGTGATTAGCGCAGAGACGTGAGGCGTGTTGTGTAAGACGACATCACGTGATCAGATGTGTGTTGTCGCTGAAAGTGCGTCTGTGACTGGGTGTGAATGTGGGCGTGGTCAGGCAGCTGCTCTCTCCTCAGTACTGCCACCCTGACAACCTGTTTGTAAAATCCTTTATCCTATAGCTCTCATTGCACAAGTGCAGACTGTATTAGGCTTGAAAGAGGCCCAGCTGCTTGTTTACCTTATCTGCTTCAAGGTGAGATGCTTTTCTGCTCACTACATTCGTAAAGCTACCATAGCTATCCCGTCCGCTCAAAGCATGAAAGTTGTAATCTTCTGACCTCTCTCACTAACAAGCTGCACTAGCTGTCACTAACAAAACATACTTAAGCTAGCTCGTCTAACGCTAGCTCGAGTTCACTGAGATTCCTTCAGTTGTTGAATGTGCAGAAATACAGTGCATAATGTGTAAATTGTAACATAAAGCTCCCTGAACCGCTCTTCCACACCCTGAGCCAGATGAATCCTGACATCATCATCCTATAATATGGCCGTGCTGCCATCAGGGAAGGAAAAATCTGTTAATTGAAAAACAGTGTATTTTGTTACATTCAGGTCGTCAGCTGAATTGATTTTCTTGCCACATAAGGTTGCTGAGCCTAGACCTGAACATAGCCTGAACATCTAGCAACCCTAGGTCATAGCACTGCCCTGACACGCCCATCCCTCTGGACCAGTGTAAATCTGGATCCATCAGGCCACATGACCTTTTCCCATCGCTCTTTTATGATTGTATGTCTCGCATCACGTTCTTTCAGGATGTTTTTCCAACCACATCCTTCCAGGGTTTAAAAATGTGTTTTACAGTTCTTAACCCAGTTTATTAGCCTCAGCTCTTTCTTTGGCTGTTTAGTTGTTCTTTAGTAGACAATATTTTGATGCTTCTGAAACAGAGGAACATCTTTGCCTGCACACAGGATATCTCTTCTGACATGGTTGTGTAAGCAATGAGATGCTCCTCACTGCATTAGTTAGGGTTTAATTCATTTGTTGCTGCTGAACCGTATTAATCACTGCAGTAATTATCCAATGGAAGGAGCTTAACTATTTTCTTAGTTAAATCCAGGTCGTGTCTGTTTTTTTTAATTATTTTTTTTTTTGGCCAGACAGTGTATCTATTTGTAGATGAAAAGAAATCTAATCTGCTTCCATTCATCACGGCTGCTCAGAGAGAAATGCTCCTTAAGTGGCAATCTTCATTAGAGGTCCTAATTTCATTAGCGATGCGACTGCTCTGGATACGAGAACCTTTGGAAAATCTTGATTCGATCTAATAACCCCTTCATAAAGCAAGAGAGGAGGGAGACGCTGTGGGATAAGTGTTCTTTAAACGAGACTCTTGGCAGGAGCAGGAGCGAGCAGTCGATACCCATGACAGACATTTTGATACTAAATCAGATGCGTCCATCTCGCCATCTACTTAATAGACCACCAGTCAAACGCTCACGCTAAACGCTTTCGGATTGGCTTTTACTTAGGCTTAGCTGCCAGGTTTGAGCCGGGTTTGGAACGGTGCCACTTTTTAGACATTGCGAACGTTTAATATAAGCATGAGCTGCTTTTCTAGCGAATTTCACTCAAATTAATTTCTCTCTGTTTCTTATAGTTTCTTAATGAGCCAACAAACCTATTTGAGAAATCTTGAATGGTTTAATGTAGAACCCAACCTATCGGACAGGGATCCAGGCAGAACCCGTTAATATTACCCTTTGACTCAAAGAACTTTTGTGTGACTCTTTATTCCAAGAGCACCTAATATCACTCCACCTAATATCTTCACTTCCCCTGGAATCCGGATCCAAGTGGCTGAGACCTTTCTTTGAAAACATACATTAACCTGGTTGTAAGAAATGAAAATCAGTGAACACCATTGGAACAATTAGAACTGATAAGGGTTCTTTTGTAGTTATCTCATTGTGTAGAGCAATGTCTCACTATGAGGAAGCAATTTTGAAAGGCTTAGATCCATAATACAGTAACTCCGAAGAACCCGTTCCCACTCCGAATCGGCTTTTAGTTGCCAGGTTTAGGACGGTGCCGCTGTATAGACATTGTGAACATTTAACAAAAACATGAGCTGCTTTTCTAGCAAATTTCACTCTAATCATCTTCCCTCTGTTTCTTATTAGTCTTATGTTTATGATTATGTTGTTATAAAGCATTTTTGTCCTCTTATACCACAACAATTTATCAATTAATTGTGTTTTATTTACATTTAAATTTGGGCAATTGGCAGATGCTCTTATCCAGAGTGACTTACAGGAAGTGCTTTGAAGTTTCCATCATTGGATAGATATGCACACTGGGTTACTAGATTACTAACTATGTCCCATCAGTCAAACATAGTTGCGAAGGGGGAGGATTAGTCCAAGTATTAAACAAACAAATATGTCTTGCTTCATCGTTCAAAGGTTGTCAAAGACTCAGCTGTCCTGAGGAACTTCATTCCACCACCTACAGTAGGTGCCAGAACAGAAAATAGTCTAGATTGATGTATTCCTCGATCTCTGAGAGATGGTGGGACGAGGTGAGCAGTGCTGGAGGATTGGAGGGAACGTGGCGCAGTGCTTGGTGTGATTAGAGCCGAGAGGTAAGTGCCATTTTTAGCTTTGTAGGCGAGCATCAGGGTTTTGAATCTGATGTGGGCAGCTACAGAAAGCCTGTGCAGGGAGCGGAGAACTGGGGTGGTGTGGGAGAACTTGGGAAGGTTGAAAACAAGACGTCTAGTTGCATTCTGGATCAGCTGAAGATGACAAATGGTGGACAGAGGCAGACCTGCCAGGAGTGAGTTGTAGTAGTCCAGTCTTGAAATAACAATGGACTGAATAAGGACCTGAGTAGCCTGTGAAGTAAGAAATGGGCGGATTCTATTGATGTTGTAAAGAAGAATTAAGAAAGAGCAAGTAAGGTTGTGTGGGGAAAATGGCAGATGATTGTCCACAGTTACCCCAAGATTGCGGGCAGTGGCTGAAGAAGTGATCTGATTGTTGTCCGGTAAGATCACAAGGTTTTAACCAATGAATGAGTCACCAGGTGATGAGCTGCCATCCAGGATGAGATGTCTGCCAGACCTGCTAAGATCTGGGTGGAAACCTGAATGTCTGAGGGAGAAAAGGAGAGAATAAGTTGTGTGTCATCTGCATAACAATGGTATAAAAAGCCATGCGATGAGATGACCTTACCAAGAGACCGGGTACAGAGGGAGAACAGAAGACAACCAAGTACTGAACCCTGTGGGACACCAGTAGAGAGTCTGTGTGGGGCGAATGTAGGTCCCCTCCATGTCACTTCATACAGCCCATCTTCTATGGATGAAGCAAATCATTTCCACACTGTTCCACAGATTCCAAGGATTATAAGAAAAGATAATATAATATTGTGGTTCACTGCTTTAAATGCAGCTGACAGGTCCAGGAGGATGAAGACAGTTGATAGTTTAGCTGATCTAGCAGCATGGAGCTTCTCAGTGACTGGCAGAAGGGCAGTTTCTGTGGAATGTGCCACTTTGATTCCAGGTTGGTTGGGATCATTGGGTTGTTCTGTGGGAGATAAAGAGTCGTCTGGTTGTAAACATTCCTTTCAAGAATTTTGGAAATAAAAAAGAGAAGTGATACCAAGCAATAGTTATTGAAGTTCTGGTGTAGGGCTTGGGTTGCTGCAAAGTCTTTTATTTATTAAAGAGCATATTTGTGGTTGGCTTTAAGCTGAAGCAGTTCCTGGACAGGATGACCTTGAACAAAATGCTGTCCATCATGGCCAATATGGAGCGTTTACCAAGAAGAAAAGCATGTTTACTGACAGACTTATATCACAAAGCTACTCTCCCATCAGACTCAGGAAATCCTTTGTTCCCAGGGCTACACTCTGTTTTAATACATGTTGACGCTGCCTGGGGACCTGATTTGGATCCTTGGTTGTGATGGTCCCTCAGCCACTACTCATTCCTGGTTATGGTAGTTCACCTCTGACCTCCATTACCCCAGTCAGTCACCACTTACTTTTTACCCTGCTGTCACTTTCAATTGCTGTAACTCAGTTGCGTGTCTCAATTTGCACGTCTCAAGTTGCACTAGTCTGTCCATTGAATATTCACTCTCATTGCCTATTTTTTACGCACATACACTACCAGTCAAAACTTTCCACACCCCTTCTAACTCCATGGTCTTTCCTGATTGTTATTTATTTCTACACTGTAAAATAGTACTGAAGGCTTAAAAATATACATACAGTAATCATCACTTTTGAACAGTACATATTGAGATGTGTCTGTAAAGCCGTCATAACGGCTCTAATCTGAAGTGCTGTTTGTTGGAGATTTCTGAGGCTGGTGACTCTAAATGAACTTCTCCTTTGCAGCAGAGGTAAGTTTTGGTCTTGCTTTCCTGGGAAGGTCTTCATGAGAGACAGTTTTATCATGGTGCTTGATGGGTTTCGCAGCTGCCCTCAACACAATACTGTTCTTGCAAGATCTGTTCCAGAACAGCTGACTTCTGTGTCTTAAAATATATGTTTTATCTCTTTAGAACTACATTTAACCAGTGAAGAAAATAAGTTCCAGTTGTCTCTTACATTATAGCAGCTATACTGTTACACCATTAAAGCAATCTGGCATCTTGTGAGCAATGTGATTAAACAATGCTTACATAATTTATACACTATGTGTATAAAAAAAAACCCTTTGTAGCCATAAAGACATTGATTTAAGAAAGTTTAAACCTCCACATTGTGGGCAAACAGACCTCGCTTCTTTAATAAAGTGTCATTTGTCAAGATACTTGAGACGAGATTTCTTTATCAAGGGTATATCATCATACAGACATTTCACCACCGCCCTGTAATCCACTTAGAGAATAAAGAACAAAGTGGAACCTTAACGCCCTGTTACTCATTTTATTTTCCTCCTGAAGGGCCGGCGTGTCGACACAGGGCCTGGTGGAGACTGATAGCAGAGTGGCGTTTGCATGCCTGATATAATACAGTATTATATCGAGCCGGAGCGCACTGACACGTCCCTGGCTCGGCTCTCCGCCGTTGAGCGGCTCCGTGGCTTCCTGCCAAGCGCTGAACAATTTTCCCCAAACAAGGCCGCCTTTGTTCGGTGCCGTTCAGGGCTTCATTAGGAGGCTGCAGCTCTGAGGCAGGAGATTAATTCATTTGGCGGCGGTCACTGATGGATTTTGCGTATGTTTGCTGGTGGAGCGGTGAGACCCCTGCGAAGAGGAACCCGAACTCGCCACAAATGTATAGCGATGTATAGGATGACACGCGAGCAGAGCCTGGAGCCAAGTTCCACACCACTCAGGAGATTTTTGGGAACGGTTCTGTTTTTACACAGCTGTTTTACTTTTCATTCTTTGAGCTTTTTGAAGAGTCAGGAACAATTTCCGAGCTTGAGTTTGAGATTTTGCCTTAAGAGATCATTTGATACAGAGAGTACGGCATAGTCTGGTGGAAAAGAACAAAACAAAAACAATGGCTTATAATCAGTTAGTATTTAATCATCTTTCATTCTTCTATCAAAGACATCAGACAGGGTGTTATTACTATTGCTTACAATTCCCTTCTGACATCTGAGTGCATTATAGGTAATCTGAATCTCATATGGTGCAGCATTCAACCGCTAATCTATTGCAGTTCACTACACACATTCTCCAAATAGTGCATTAAACAGAACAAGGTTCAATCTAGATTTCTGAAGCATTCTTTAACTTTATTTTCCCTTTGGAGAATTCTTACAAGTGTCTACTGTATATAGAATGATCCAAGTAGGTACCTTTAAAAAAGATAAGAACCCTTAGCAGTAATAAAAAAATTAAAAAAATAAACAGTGGAACCTTGGATTACGAGCATAATTCGTTCCAGAAGCAGCCTCGTATTCCAAAATACTCGTAAACCAAATTTAATTTTGCCATAAGAAATAATGAAAACCCAAATTATTCGTTCTACAGCCCAAAACAATAAATACATAAAAATAATTAATACAACATATAAAGTAAGAATAAAACAAATTAACCTGCACTTAACATTTAAAAAAAAAGTTAAAATAAATCCAGACAGTTAAGTGTTTCCTTTTGTGCGCGCAGGCGCCATGTATTTGTGTGTGTTTGTGTAATTAGCCCCTCGCCTCGTCTTAAACAGTAAAACTCCTTCTCCCTCCCACACCTTTTTAAGTTTCACAACTAACATACAAAATGCAAACACTGTTTTAACGGGAAAAAAAGAAATCTCTCTAATGATACTCACATGAGTGCGGACTAACAGAATCACTGCTGTAAAGTAAAAAAAATAAATAAAAATGAACCAGCACCTTACCTTTGAAAAGAATTGCGACAGAGCTGATTTTTCTGTGTAA
>QNUK01000183.1:615000-647500 GCA_013621035.1 Clarias magur | reverse complement strand
ACACACGAATCCCATTGTTTGAATTATAAATGGTTCCTCGATCCAGTTACGGGAGTTAAATGTTAGGATGTAAATCACAGCTGACGTCCTCGAACGTGAATGTAAATAGGCTAATTAAAGGCAGGCAGCCAAAAATGTGTGTGTGTGTGTGTGTGTGTGTGTGTGTGTGTGTGTGTGTGTTGTCTCACAGTGCTGATCTCAGTGTGAATGAGGGAGCGAAAGAAGGGAAGTTATTAAAGAGAAGTCCCAGTGAGACGGAGAGAGAGAGACAGACAGAGAGAGACAGAGAGAGAAAGAGATCGAGAGAGAGAGAGAGAGAGAGAACATGGAGCGTGTCCCATTTCTGTTAAAACGACGATGGATGTGGTGGAGGAGGAGAGAGTCTAGACGATGGAGCGATTCTTGCGCTCGTCCTCACAGGGGATTCCTCACACTAATCCCCGTGTCTGGAGCTCGGACTCGGGTGTGTGCAGGTTCTCTGAAGCTCTGGCTTTGATCTTCTCATCTGGATGGATGTGATGCCTGGGAATAAGAAGTGCAGAACAACATGAGTGTGAGGAATCCTGGTCATTGATCAGTGTGTGTGTGTGTGTGTGTGTATGTGTGTGCGTGCGTGTGTGTGTGTGTGTGTGTGTGTGTGTGTATGAGTTAAGCACAGGTTTGAGTATAGACCTACAGTACAGTAGAACTTGCAGGAACCTCACACTGTGGTTCTGTGATCTGCCGTCATCCTGGAGTGTTTTATTCTTCTTACACCACAGTGATTATTTTCCAACGAATGCAAATTTTCACTTATTAAAAGAACAACAGGCCTCAACAACAATGAGCTTTTGATCCGTTTTCGTTCCTGTTCTCACTCATGATGTTCTAGCAGAGATAAACACTTGCCATGTTTCAGAGAAAACATAAACTCCACTGGCCTGAACATGTCTCAACAGCTTTACGTCTAACACCGGAGACTCCTTCCATAAATGTTAAATAAACACCTCGTAACAAACTACTCACAATAAAACACGGGGTTTTGATCAGTTTGTAACAGAGCGTCCACCAGACAGGACCCTGTGGATAAGCTGTTACCATGGAAACGATAACCTAGTGAAACAGGAACGTTGCCTCCGAGTGGCGCAGTGGTAAAGTGCTCTCGCCCTGTTTTCCGGAGATCGTGAGTTCGATTCCCGTGTGATGCTGTAACCTCTCGCAGCCGGAGGTCTAGGGAGAGCCGATTGGCTGATTGGCCAAGCTCTCTCGGAGGGGAGGGACGAGAGGTACTTAGTGCTCCTCCCACATTAATCATCAGTGCGGAAGCGAGCGGATGGAGCGGATAGCGTGTGTGTGTTACTCCGCCCCCTACGGTGAGTGAGCGAGCGGTTCGAAAAGATGTGGTCGGCTTCCCCCGAACCTTGTGATAGTCTTAATGTGAGAGCCCCCTAGTGACGGGGAGGAATTGGACACGACTGCTTATGCTGGGTTCTGTACGGCATGACGTTTAAAAATCTGTTAAAACTAAATCAATAAAACTACATAAAACAGTCAGCCATCATTCCTTCTCTCAGGAGGCCCCTGGCTGTGGAAGTGTCGACTTGTTCTGACCTCTGACATGCAAAAAATATAAACAGACAAACAAAGGGCTGAGTAGTTGACTGGCTAAAATGGACTTTGATTAAAACCAGCGAATGGATTTATTTGCTCCCTTTCAATTCAGAATAAACTCCACCGGTTCGGCGAGGACAGAAACCTCTGCCGGTCCTGTCCTGTGATTGGCTGGGGCTCCTGACACTCACCCTGAAGCTCGCCTCGTTTTAAATGGAGCGTAAGAGTGTTTAGGACAAATTTCCTAATTACAGAATGGTAGCAGCTCAGGAACATCATCTTTATAAAAACCCTAAACATACCACTTTAGGTTTCTGTCTGAGCATCTGGAAATAAGTCTGTAGCGGTCATGACGGCTGTTTCTATAGAAACCAGATTTTATTTTCAGGAAAGAATAAAAAAAAAAAAAAAAGAAAAGAAAAATCCTCCTTATGTTGTTTTATGTCTCAGCTTTTGTACTGCTCATGAAAGTGGCAGATTTGTGCTACAACTACAAGACCAACGCTAACCATAAAGAATAAACCCTCATTAATCTCACATTCGGAGGTATTTACCGTGGAAACAGCTTATTGGAAAAGACTGCAGGATCACTTCAGGCTCCAGGTTCTGTGTAGAGGTTTGTCCCAGGTTTAACATCATGTGCAGTATTATACACAGAGTAAAAATATGAATTAACAAAAATAATAATCAGTTCATATTCTGTCGTGTCATATTTCAGCTCCACTTTTACACATCAGCTGACACGTTCTTTAATAAAAGTATAAATTTGTCATTTGTTGGAAACAGTAAAGTAAAGCGGCTGACTTGTAGTATTTGTACTTCTAGTATTTCTCAATTTTTCTGACTCCTGTCTGTCTCTCCTGAGAGAGTTATAAAGCAGACATGATAAAGGTACTCCTGCGTGTTGCTGCTGTTCCTCTCAGGCTGTCGGAGAGATGTGCTGCAAGATGACGGTCCTGAAGCTGATTCTGCTGCTCTGTGTCCTCGCTCTGTGGATCGACGATGCATTCGCCAAAGAAAAGTCGGCCAAGAAAGGCAAGAAGAAAGGCAAGCAGGTCTACTGCCCATCGTAAGTGCTTTTCTCTCACACAGCTACATTCCATCGACGATGGCGAGTGTCTTATCCTCGTGAACCTCCAGCCTGGGAGGAATCATTAATTAAGGTTCAGTGAGGTTTAATGTCTATTTATTTAATATTTTACTTCATGTGCATGTCTTTTCTAAATGTTTTGATTGTGTTCACATGCACAAGTATGTTTATAGTGTTGAGAATTAGTAATATTGGTAATATCTTTGGGTGGCTGGAACGGATTATCTGCATTTACATCATTTCCTATGGGACAGACCGCCTCACAATACGACATTTCACCTTAAGAACTCGTCTCCGGAGCGGATTAAATGCAAATGTAGAGGTCTCGCTGTACTAGATAGATAGAAAGATTATTGATCCCAAAGGAAACTTTAAACATCCTGTAGCAGGGAGAGTAACACAGTAGCCATGTGCAGTAGCTGCAACCGCAAATCTTCAATCGTGTAGCGCGTACAGTAAAAATAAATAAATAAAAAGTAAAATAAAAGTGACAGCGGTGCAGAAGGTGAGAGCTGCACGACTGAGGTAATGAAAGTCAATGCAGATTGGAGGAGATCATGATGAGCAGATGAGTACGAGAGCGCTACATGTATAACCGAGGACGAGCATTAATGCACTGTACTGTACGTGCAATTTATACTGTTCGCGTGATTTCACTCCAAAATTAATAAACATATAATTTTCTACAAGAAGAAATCTGATTCTGACCGCACACATTTACTAGCTAGCTGTGCAGATTGTTAGCAGCACAGTTTTTTTTTCCCTTGCTCATGTAACTAACATGCCTAATGTATACACAGTTTCGTTCTTGTTGTTTTTAGTGGGTAAAGTTCTGTATGGTTAGAACAGCTAAAACATTTAGAAGATATTTTATAAAACTTCAGGTTTTGTATCCAGTATTCAGTAAATGTGCAAACATTTTACCCAGATTTATTTATTTTATATAAAAAAAAATTTTTTTTAAATCTTTTACAAAATTTGGTAAAAAAATTGATGTTTTATTTTATGACTCCTCCTTAAGTTAAATTAGCTGGTCAGAGCAAAAATTACAAAATTACAAAATTACAAATCGCTTACATCTTCTGCACATACTCATGTTTTGTGAGAGTATTGCTTCTTTTTCTTTGGCGTTGGTGGAATACCGCCGCCTACTGGTCTGGAGTGGAGCAGAAGACATGTAAATGACATTTAAACAACCAATAACACGAATTATACAACATTTAGCTACTTGAGACAAATCAGACAGTAAACATTGCTGCTGAAATTTCACTTACTCAGTTAGTAATTTATCTTTTTTTTTTTTTTATATATATATATTTTCTCTAGCATGAAAGCAACATCACACCCGCAATCGTGTATCTATACTGAGTAACTCCAAGCGTTATTATCTTATTTCTAATGCCATCCTTGCTCTTGAGCATTTCTTTACTCACACCGTAGACTTTGGCAGATTTGCCACACATGCATGTACTGTACAATATAAAGACTTCCCTGTGCGTTCTGCAGGCAGCTGTCGTCAGAAGATCTCGCCCGGGTTCCTGCGAACTCCACGAGTAACATCCTCAACCGGCTCCTGATCAGCTACGACCCGAGGATCCGACCGAACTTCAAGGGTGAGCGCTTCACTTCATCGAGAGCGCGAGAGCGCACAGCGTCGTGATTAAGCTGGATGATGTTTTCCATGACATTTTTTTTTCATAAACCAAATACAATCTTGCCATCTTGGTGTATATCAATGTTGAATAAACACCCAGATGATCTTGTTTGAAACAAACTGAACCCAAAGTAAGCAACAATGATATAGTATTGTGTTATTGTGCTAACATTTACAGTATTTTTTACTAATTTTTTCTTTCTGCTTTGATGAGTTTTAATGTCAGCACTTATTAATAGAAAAAAAAGGTATATAGTAAAAGTCAGTTTTAATAAAGAATTTACACCACTGTTGAATTCTGGACTCTGATTGGTCAGAAGGTGTTGATTCATTTTCCATGATTATACTGTACATAGTTATGTAATATAGTTCTCATTCTTATACAGTATGTTATCGTTTCTATAGTAACAGCTCATTCAAAGGGAAGTTTTAAATCAGATCCTGCCCTAATAATAACCAGATTTATAATGTGTATTAATATGATGAAGTTTTCTGTAAGGAGAAAGGGGATTTATGTAAATATGTGTATATAAGTAAGGAGTCTCCAGTTTCAGTGCTCATAACAGTCTGACTTTTTAAGACATCTTCAGGACTGAAGTCTTTTATTTTTATTTCTTTTATTATTTTGAGAAGTAAAAGTCTAGACTTGTGAGCGAACGACTGCAACAGTGAAGTGAAAGGAAACATATAAATGGAGAAAAAGTGAAATAAAAAAAATAAATATAAAGGTCATGTAAATAAAAAGCTATAAAAGCAGTACTGTATCTATAGTCTCTTGTACTCGTACACATTTCCCTTAGTTTTTGAAAGCAGAAACACCTGATTCATGGCCTGAAGTCGAACAGGAGCAGCTCGTTAAATCCACATTAGCCGAGTCGCGTGCATTTTCCTTGGCGGCTTTTCCTCCTCAGTAAAACCCGAGCTCTCTCGCTCAGCCTCCGCACTCCCTTATGTTTAATGTGGATGTGTGCTGGAGCGGCCTGGATGCGGTCGCCGTGTTTAGGGCTCGGTGTATGACTGAGTGTTATTACTCATCCATCTGCTCCGTATGTAAGCGAGATTAAAGATCCTGCAGGAAACTGGAGTGTTTTTTTACTCTGTAAAACCAGACTTCCTGCCTTTTATGATGTAAACCACAAATACATTTGGATCCAAACATGATGACATCACTGGTTAATAATCTACCCATTAAATCCATACAGTGCGTTCAGATGGCGTGAATGACGATAAGAGAGGATATTGTTCAGTGTTCACAATGTAAATGTGGTGTGATTTTAACTTACGGTTTGTGTGACAAGTGATACAGTAACACCAGAGAACAACTGTGTGAAGCTGCTCATCTTTCATTTATTATTATTTCTTTAAACAGGAACGCCTGTGGAGGATCGGGTCAACATCTTCATCAACAGCTTTGGATCCATCCAGGAAACCACCATGGTACATCATCATCATCATGCTTTATCAACTTTATACCAAAAAATCACAAAATGCATCCACTGTTCGCACTTCAAACTTGTTTTCACAATACATAATTTAGCATAAAAACACAGCCTGCCGTTGTTTTTCTATAGATGTAACTCCTGCGCTTATCTACTATTTATGATGATTAGCCTTTTATTGCCATTTTTTAACAAACAAGCATTACAAAGAACGGCAATGAGATGGGTGTGGTCAGAGTACCTGAGAGTAAGGATGGGCATGGCCAGAGTACTGGTTAGTGAGGATGGCTGTGAGTGAGGGTGGGTGTGTTTAAAGTACCGGTGACGGAGGATGGGTGTGGTCAGAGTACCTGGGAGTAAAGATGGGTGTGGTCAGAATACCTGATAGTGGGTGGTCAGAGGTCAGAGTAGCTGAGAGTAATAGATGGGTGGAGTGTGGTCAGAGTACCTGAGTAAATGGGTGGTGGTCAGAGTACCTGAGAGTAAAGATGGGTGTGGTCAGAGTACCTGATAGTGAGGATGGGTGTGGTCAGAGTACCTGAGAGTAAAGATGGGTGTGGTCAGAATACCTGAGAGTAAAGATGGGTGTGGTCAGAATACCTGATAGTGAGGATGGGTGTGGTCAGAGTACCTGAGAGTAAAGATGGGTGTGGTCAGAATACCTGATAGTGAGGATGGGTGTGGTCAGAGTACCTAAGAGTAAAGATGGGTGTGGTCAGAATACCTGAGAGTAAAGATGGGTGTGGTCAGAATACCTGATAGTGAGGATGGGTGTGGTCAGAGTACCTGAGAGTAAAGATGGGTGTGGTCAGAGTACCTGAGAGTAAAGATGGGTGTGGTCAGAATACCTGATAGTGAGGATGGGTGTGGTCAGAGTACCTGAGAGTAAAGATGGGTGTGGTCAGAGTACCTGAGAGTAAAGATGGGTGTGGTCAGAGTACCTGAGAGTAAAGATGGGTGTGGTCAGAGTACCTCTGAGTGAGGTGATTAAATGTAAAATTGAAATGTAGGACTGACAACAAATCTAACAAATATTTTTTTTCAGGATTATCGCGTGAACATTTTCCTGCGTCAGCGCTGGAACGATCCGCGCCTCCGTCTTCCTCAAGACTTTAAATCCGAATCTCTGACTGTTGACCCGAAGATGTTTAAGTGTTTGTGGAAACCCGATCTGTTCTTCGCCAACGAGAAGAGCGCCAACTTCCACGACGTCACGCAGGAGAACATCTTGCTCTTCATCTTCAGGAACGGAGATGTCCTCATCAGCATGAGGTAAAAAACACGACGAAACGCTCCGGCCATTCCATTAAACACACTTACCTCTTTAATTATGCATTAATGAACAGATTGTTCTGCATTATTTATCAGTCCAGTAATGCGGCTCGGGTTGGACGTGTAACTCGCGCCTCATGGACCGCTTTTACTTTGTGTGCTTCATTTTCTGTTCATAATAGCACAGCAGCCAAATGTACATTACATCTTTTGTACATTATTTTCGAGGATCGAGCTGGTCTTCAGTTATCTGACTGAAATTAAAGAAAACATTTTAGAATATTATTTAAAGTGAATTGATTAATTACTTTCGAAACAGTAATATATAAGCATTTTATTAATTAAAATTTTATAGTGTTAAATTATTAAAAAAGAGGATGGAGATGTAAATGCAGTCATGACTTTATTAGGGTACATATTTTCAAACAAGAAACAAGCTGGTGAACTACAGTTAGAGACATGAAAACAGAAACCTTGCTTAGCGCTATTAGCATTAGCAAGAACAGGTAGAGAAACCAGAGTCCTAGCATCTCATAATAATATGCATTTTGTGATGAACCTCATTTAAAACAAAACAAAGAAACTTAAATACGAGAGCTTTAAATAATGGCACCAATCAAGGAAACAAACTAGTAAAAGCCACACCGAATAAACACCGGAACTGAACATCAAAACTAGCAAAGGATGCTGGGATATTAAGATGCAGTAAACGTGAAAGGTGCAAAAAAAAAAAAACAAAGAGGCACATAATGCCCTGTGTGCGAGCATGACATAATCGTCCATAAAGTGCATTACAGTTGGCACAGGACAGCCACTCCACCGTCTAGTGGGGACACTAAGGCTGTTGGTGGCGCTGCTGAGTCAGGAGGCTCTGTGTCTGGATCATGGTGTAAGAGCAAGCCGGAGTCAGGTGGAAGATTAGCATAATATCTGGGCAAGGACTTGGCATGTGGATCAGAACTTGGTGTAGGCACTGGGTCAGAACTTGGAATGGTCTCTGAAGTGGTTTTTGGGTTCTGTGTTCTTTTTTTGAGTCTGGTTCCTGTCAAGGTTTCTTCCATTTACCATCTCGGGGAGTTTTTCCCTCAGCACCGTCACTCTCGGCTTGTTCATCAGGGCAATCTGATCAATGTAATCTACCTCGGCATGTGAATGCCCCGCCATAAAAATTTTGTCCGCCCTAAGAACAAAAATTTTAACGAGCGACCGAACATGAGCTGTTCAAAACTTGTTTGTTTGTCATTGGAAAGCCAAGCGAAGCAAGCCAAGCATCACAATTCTTTTTTTCTTTCTTTTTTTTGCATTTTGTACAACATTTAGTGAAGCACCATGGGTCTCAAGATCTCGCTTCCGGACCTTCCTCACACTTCCCAAAACCATTTCCATTTTTTTTTTTATTCTGTTAAGCTGCTTTTCAACAAAAGACCATTGTTCTATATAAGATTAAAATGAATTTAATTGTTTTTGGTGTGGGAAAGGCCACCTCTTTAACCTGGCATAAAAGCTAGAAGACCGGATCAGAATGACATCCTCAAAATCTGCTGGATTTTGTCCATGAAGCCACCGAGCAGAGCAAGCATGACATTCTCCATGCAGATAGAGGTTGTATAGGGCATGGCTGGAATGGTGGGTAAGGCAGAACAGGGCATGGCATGAGCAGAGCAGGACTTGGACAGGGCATAGCATGGTTGGCACCTGGTCTGGAGGCTCATCAACCTGCAGGGAGCTGGAATGTAGAGATTTACCGTTATTGCATTAAGACACCCTTATCCAGAGCAACTTCTATTGATCTCAATATACATCTGAGCAGTTGAGGGTCGAGGGTCGTGCTTAAGGTAACTTGATGGTGCTGGGGTTTGAACCTTTCATCAATGAATCATTAGTCCAGCATCTTAACCCCTGAGCTACCCCTGCCCCGGGAGATAGCCTGGGTGACCTCCAGAGTGGACTGAGCAGGGAGTGTGGCCTTTAATCAGGAGCATGGTGCAGGGAGTCGCCCCGGTTCGTTTCACCCTGGTCACCACGGTGCTCGCTGCTCTTCGCCCTTTCGTTGGATCACGGTGAGGAGAGAATGAATCAGATCCGATCTCTTTCCCAGATTTGGATCTATCGGTGAAATCGGGTTCACAAGACAGATCCCGGGATGGAGGGGCAAACTTAAATCCATTGTAGGGGGCGGGCACCAGCTGCTTCTGCCTCTGAGGAACCCTGATTGCGCCGCATGTACAAGTTACTTCATCATTATTTCATCACTTCATCTCATGGCGTAGTTATGGAGTGAAGAAGCTCTTAAGGAGTCTAGATTATATGCCTTGCAGACATGGGGAATAAATTATGTATCATTACACACACACTCACACACACTCACACATTCTTACACATTTTCCTGTTTTCACAAGTCAGGAAGTGTGTGTAATGTGTGTCAGCATGTTTATACGGAAAGTTTTGTTCATGCAAGTGCTCTGTGAGGTCTTCTTCTTTTTTGCCATTGTTCCAGTGTGTGTGTGTGTGTGTGTTGTAGGTTATCAGTGACTCTCTCGTGTCCTCTCGACCTGACACTTTTCCCCATGGACACTCAGAGATGCAAGATGCAGCTGGAGAGCTGTGAGTAAATCAAGTCACTGTAAACACACAGACGTTCATTACTTTCCAATAACAGAACACGCGCACGTCTTTCAATCCTCTTATGCCACAGGAAAGTGTCTGCTGTACAAATCTCTGAGAGTGAGCTGTTACTATAAAAATGATAACGTGTCCATATTAATACAACCTTCACTCCTGATAGAGCTGCTGTTATAGAGAATTTGGACATTCAGTGTGTGTGTGTGTGTGTGTGTGTGTGTGTGTGTGTGTGTAGTCGGCTACACCACAGATGACCTGCAGTTCATGTGGCAGTCTGGAGATCCAGTACAGATGGATGAAATCGCTCTGCCTCAGTTTGATATCAGACAGGAGGACATAGAATACGGAAACTGCACCAAATTTTACGCAGGAACCGGTGAGAAAAGCAACGCTCGATTTTAAAGGGAAATTAAACATTTAGTGGTCTGCTCAACTTTTTGGCAGAGCACATTCTGTGTTGCTGTGTTAGGTTGAAAAATGTATTGAGCCTTACCTGATTGATCCATCTCTACCATTCGGTTGAGGTATGCTATACTAAAAAAAAATAATAAAAAGCCTAGATCACTTTTTTTTAATAGTGTGCCATGCAGAGTTTTTCTGATTTTTTTTTTTTTTTTTTTAATATTTGGAAATATACAGATACTTTTACCATGACGCGACATCTCAACCATTTGGAAGAGTCTTTTATACTGTTGAGTCCCAACAGGGCTTAAGAGTTAATCACACCATGCTGCCGCTTTGATCTTTTGATCTGATTGTGGTGCAGGTTACTACACCTGTGTGGAGGTGATCTTCACCCTCAGGAGACAGGTGGGCTTCTACATGATGGGCGTGTACGCTCCTACGCTGCTCATCGTCGTGCTCTCCTGGCTCTCCTTTTGGATAAATCCGGATGCCAGCGCTGCTCGAGTCCCACTGGGTAATCAGATAAACATTTCTTTTTATCAGTTTAATGCTAGCGTAAACACTTTACTCTTCAGGGAGAGCGAGGCTTATCAGGAGGCATTTTTATTAGCATCATCACTAAAGATAAACCTGAACTGATACAGTCATGTGACCAAATCATCATTACGCTTTTTTCTTCTCCTAGACGAGGCAGGAGTCAACATAAAATGTAATTCTTTACCTTGAATTAATAGTAAACGTATGTAGATAAAATCAGCAAACGTGCTAGCATTAATATGAAATTAGTTTAATTACTCACTTACAGTATAATGGCTAAAAACGCCACAGTTTAATTAAAACCAGTTTAATTTTTTTTGCATTCTTTCATAATTTGGTTGCCTGTTCATGTCTTTATATATGTCCTTAATCTTTCGACTTATATATATCGTATACAGTATGTGTATATGTGTATATAAAATATGTATGTATGCATGTATTTATTTATACATTATATATTTTTTTTTTTCTTTAGCACGTGTGAGATTTGTTCCTTATCTCTCTTCGTGGCTCTTCGAACCAGCACCATTTTTGTCTTCTCCATTTTGAAACCCCTAATTTTCTCTTCCTCCTCTCCATCTTAGTGTATTTGTTCCATTCAGGGTCACTCTTCATCCCATAATGCACTTCTGTACAGTCCACATGCCATCCCATAATGCCCCTGAGAACGGTGAGTGTGTATGCTCTCAGGTTATTTCCTTTTTTTTTTTAAAGTCTTTCCGTCGTTACTCAGTTGGTTAGCTGTAGTTAGTAGTTGGTTCTCTCCTGTAATTTGCTCGTCCTGCTCCGCCTGAGGCTCCACATGGCAGAGCTGCTGCTGATTAGTCACTACTTGCTGCTGTAACTCTCGGTACTTGGTGCGTTAAGCTCGTAGATTGCTTCTTGTGCGTGACCCCTTGACCCTGTGTAGATCTCTGACCTCTGGTTGACCATAATCCCCCCCACCCCGTCGCCATGTTCCTCCTGTAGGGATCCTGTCGGTTCTCTCGCTGTCCTCAGAGTGCACTTCTCTGGCCTCAGAGCTGCCCAAGGTGTCGTACGTGAAGGCCATCGATATCTGGCTGATCGCATGCTTGCTGTTCGGTTTCGCCTCGCTGGTGGAGTACGCCGTGGTGCAGGTGATGCTCAACAGCCCCAAACTGCTGGAGGCTGAGAAGGCCCGGATCGCCAGCCGAGAGAAAGCCGAGAGCCGAGTGACCCCGAAACTGAACAGTCTGAACGGAGCCGGAGGAACGCCGCTACACATCAGCACTCTACAGGTCACAACACACACAGAGTTTGTAATTCTAACTATATTGCTTTGTATTTGTTTTTCCTTTTATCATCATTATTAAACATTCATAAATTTTTTTTTGTTGATTTGTTTTAGTAGTTTTTTTCCTTCCTTCTTAATTAAAGTATTTTCTCTATTTATTTCCTTGTTCTTTGACTCCCTCTCTCTCTCAGGTGACGGAGACGCGCTGTAAGAAGGTTTGCACGTCGAAGTCGGACCTGCGCTCGAGTGACTTCAGCATCGTCGGTTCTCTCCCGCGAGACTTCGAGCTCTCGAACTTTGACTGCTACGGGAAGCCGATCGACGTCGGAAACGCGGCGGGAAAAACGCAGGCCAAAAACAACAAGAAGCCTCCTCCGGCCAAACCCGTCATCCCGTCTGCCGCCAAACGCATCGACCTCTACTCGCGCGCCCTCTTCCCTTTCTCCTTCCTCTTCTTTAACATCATCTACTGGTCTGTATACCTGTGACCCTCCGTCCCTCCGTCCGCACCCTCGTCTCTGTCTGTTTGTCTTCAACCTCAGGCATCAAACAAACGGTTCCTTACACACACACTCACTCATGTACAGACATGATGGTAAAAGAGGCACTAAGGAAAGATTATAATAGTATTATTTTAGTGTAAATACACAAAGACCATTTTATTTCTCATAAATTATGTCTGATTCATTGAATTAATTAAATGATCATTTAATAATTAATTAATTAATATTCATTTATGATAATCTATTTAGCATTTGCACAGTTATTATGCAAAAGAAATTATTATCCCGCATGTGCTTAATGTATGATATACAGTACATATGAATATTATGATCTATTTATGCTTCTGATGTTTATTTTTGGATCCCCGCATCAGTTTATGATGATGATGATAAAGATGATGATGATGATGATGAGCTTGTTGGTCTTGTACAGTCGAACACTGCCACACTGAACTGTATCGTTTGATGATCTTCCCGGCGTTCGTGTTTTAACGCTTCAACACTTTTTCTGTGATTGTGAAAAATTTATCCAACAATAAACTTACCAGGACCAACGGCTGTGACGGCCACGCCCCCGCCTCGTCTCCGCGTGCTTCTTTAAATCTGTAACTCTGGTTGAAACAACACGAGTGACGTCTCCAGCTCCTCAGTACACAGAGTGTTATTCTGTCGTATTCATGTTTGACTCGAGTGTTATTGAAATATAATGAATATGTTTCATGGTGACATACAGTATGTGAGTCAAAGGGCCCTAATGATCGCACCTCCAGGATTCGGGTTCTGGTGCTAGTCTGTGTGTGTGTGTGTGAGAGTTTGTTTTCTTTAATAAACTTAACAGCAAGATAAATTCTGATTAACATAAATATTCCTTATTTGCATCAGATTAATGTTTTAGTAAGATACGCAGCTTTAACCGTTTGTTTGGAGGTAAACGATATTTTTAAAGGTAAAATGTGGAAACTGCTTTAAAACACTAATTATCCAACAATTTTGCAAATGAAAATGACCAATATCATAACTTCGTGAAACAGAATCCTAATCAGACTGGAGTACACGAGAGGAGATGTTACACGTTTGAATTTTGTCTCGAGTATATTTCTGGCTTCTCCTTTTACCTGAGAAAGTTTTTGAAAAAAAAAAAAAAACTTATCTTACTAGGAACACTTTAAATTATTTATTTTCTTCTAACATGAATGAAAAAATACTTTATCTATACAGTAACTTTACCTTTGGTACTCATATTTAAAAAATGAGGGGAAAAAAAACTCATTTTAAACGTGAGTTAATTTTAAATATTTTAAGTGTTTATTTGTTTGTTTCTTTATTTATCCATTTTAACGTTGGGTTTAAAAACTCTTGCTGGTGCGACCTTTACAAATTGTGATCATGGAGTTTGGGCAAAATTACAGGTTTGAGCTCAATACCGCTGTCGCCTTTGACCCAGTCAGAGGTGGAAAGAGGACTAAAATTTTCACATAATAAAGCTGTTGCCTTTCTTGTGCTTGAAAATCAAAATCACACACACACACACACACACACACACACACACACACACACACACACAGAGAGAGACACACAGAGAAACCACAAGCAAATATGAAAACGCCAGAATCACAATCTCTCTCCTCTTTCCCGCGTCTCTCTCCGGTTTCTATCTGGTGGCGCGGGTTGATGACGTCACTCTCAGGGCGGAAGCGGCCGTGTGGAAGGTCAGGTAGACGCCGATGTGGGGAAACAGTCAGAAAACCTGGAGTGGAGTCTGGAGCGGCGCGCGACCAGGACACGAGACACACACGCGCGAGCAGCCAAGCGTTTATACAAAGCGGAAGATTTTTTATTATTTTTACATTTTCATTCATTTGTTTTACTCAGTAGCGAATATGATTAAAAATGTAGCGAATTACAATACTTCAAACAAAACATACTTAATAGTAAGAGTAAAATTACAGATTTTAAAAACTACTTTAAAAAGTAGAAGTATACACAAAAAAGCTACTCAATTACAGTAACGCGAGTGAATGTCATCCGTTACTTTGCACCTCGGGGCCCACAGTTCATGCAGATGGATCTCTTTGAAAAACTTAAAGGAGTTAAAGTTAATCATATCTACAAACTCTGTTCTAAGAAGAACCAAACTAAACCATCCTACAGAAGTCATCATTAAACTACAAAGAAACAGAGCTGATACAACCATCAGAACCTCGAATCCAGTTCTGGCAAACATTTTGGATCTGGGTTCCATAGCAGCCCATATGACATTTTTTCCTCGAGTGTGCCACACACACACACACACACACACACACACACAAATGCTCCTATAGCAGTTTATGGATTCCAAGATGGCCGCCATGCTAAACTGCAAAGGAGCGGCTGAGATGCCGAACAGGTTGCCATGGCGATTTTTTGTCATGACACTTAAACCATTGTTGCCATGGCAAGGAGGTTTATAAGCATGTCACACTAGGAACACAGAAATGTGGAATAGTTCCACTGTACACACACACACACACACACACACACCATGTTCAGTGATGGAAGGAAAGAGACACACACATGTACACACTGATAGAGACGAACTGTCGAGTCACCAGCAGCCAGAAACAGGAACCAAACGTTTCAACACTACTTCATCAGGTTTATCACAGCGAGGTCACACACGCTCAACACGTCAAGGTGATGATGATGATGCTGTGCTGATGTCTAGAACGAGTAGCCATGGAGACGGGATAAATTAAAGATAAAAGTCGTAGTGCTTTATAATATTTGATCTTTGTTTGTTCATCAATGCGAGCAGAATAACATTTAATTAGCAATAATACAACGGTTCATTAGTAATGATACAACAAACATCATCACTCATAACCTGTATAGGAGATAAAAATTGTGTGTGTGTGTGTGTGTGTGTGTGTGAAGCTTCGACCTCTCGCAGTGTGCATCAGACAGGCATGTGAAATCTGTCACAAACATAACGAGGCATGTTAAATGAATCCTGGGCCAGACACACACACACACACACACACACACACACACACACACACACACACACACACACACACACACACACACACACACACACACACACACACACAGTGATAGGGAAAGCACTCAGACGGATGTTGGTGTGCACTTTCTCCCTTCTCCTGCTGTTATATTAGAAATGAGCTCCTGGTTGCTATGGCAACAGACTGTGAGAAGGCCACTGTGAGGTTCTGCTGAGAAGTTTGACAATTTCATATTTCGCAGTGAGGAAGGAAGAGGAGGAGAATGTGGAAGGTGAGGATGAAAAGGAGGAGAAAGAGAGGGATGATGAGTAGGATGGGAGGAGGAGGAGGATGAAGATGAGGAAGAGGATGAAGAGGAGGAGGAGGCAGGGAGGCCAGGTTGTGTTTCAGGATGATTTACAGATGTGTTATTGCGACAGATTGATCCTGCACTAACCTTAGATCTTATCTTTACACTCTCCATCACACATGCTTAAATAGAACTGAGTGAGGAATTAAACCTGAACCAGGTCACAGGTTTACATTTAGCCCTGATAATTAGCGCCCCCTGGAGGACATGAGTGGAGACTAATAAATATATTTTTATAAGTTTAATACATTTAAACTAAATACACAAGTTTAAACTTTAAGCAATGGTGTATGTTTCACATTAAGGTTAAATTAATAAAAATTACACAGAAAAACAAACAAATATAAATGAATAAAAAATACATGTGCTCCTAAAATCATGTAATCTGCTATTAGTTAGATCCAGTTTAGACCTAAAATTGATCCAAATAAATTAAAATAATAAATAAATAAATAAATACATACCAGAAGAACAATTGCTGTTATTGCTATTTAATGGTAAAAATTGTTTTTTTTTAACAGAATTGTGAACACACTTAAAATCTCTCACTTAAAATTACAATTACTGTAAAGTTTTGTGCATTTTTTTAGGTGATGAGCAGTCGTCTAAATGTTTCACTGCATATCATGGGGTGTGCGGTCGTGTATGTGACAAATAATATTTGAATTTGATTTTGAATTTAAGAAAACAAAACATTACTCATAACATAAATTACCCATGATGCTTTGAATGAAACATTAAATAACTTCATTAAGTAAAAGAATACAGTATATACATATATGTATATATACATTATACTGCTTGCGGTACGGGGTCGCCACAACGGACCAGCCGATCCGACACAACTTAACACAGGTTTGCTCTTCCTGACGCAACCCTCCCATATTACCCGGCGTATTTGGGCACTTCGCATGGCAGGCTACAGATCTGATGTTTTATTTGTCTACATAAACAGACCTAATTTGATGATTTAACAAGTGGGTGTGGCTAAGTAAGTCAGAAGTCAGATATGGAGTAAACAGGAAGTGCAGTTGAAGTGAATGTTTTCAAGGATTTCTAACTTGCTCTGAAAGGCAGCCAGGTTTCTGTGGTGAGCAGCGTGTGTGTGGGACGTGTGTCACATCCTCAGGGTGTTCTGTCAGCTTCCAACATGTGCCCCCATGCTCCCCCCCCCCCCTCCTCCAAACACACTCACACATGCACGATATTCCTGAACAGCTGTGTGTAACCTATCTCACACACACGGCTGGGTAATGCTGTCTGACTGCACCATGGGAAACCTGGACTCGGGTGGCATTTCACACACAGCGAGAAACTCTCCGCTCCGCCACGTTCTATTCCTCACGCAAAATTCAGGCATCGGACAGGAAGTCCAGAACCATCTGATCTTATAGAGTGGAAGCAGAACAATAAAAAGATTCATAAAATACGATCAGACCTCATTTTGTCACTGATTTTATTTACTTTTCTTCATTCACATTTATCATACTGGAACTGAATCGTTCTCTTGAGATGACTCTAATGAATCAATAGAATTATGAAACCGAATCACAAAACCTTTGGGTAAGCATGATTTGAACAATCTTACACACGACAACAATTTACAGATTTTTCAACTTCAAAATGAGTCGAATCGAGAAACCTGAACTGAATCTTAGGTCCACTGAGTCTAATAGAGAATCAATGAGAATTTAAATTACTTTACTTCTTCAGTGAGTCGAATCAGTTCAGTGAATCATTTTCTGTGGCATCTGTTTTCACCACACAAACAATGTTTTAGAAATTATACACAGACATCATGTTTTACTGATTTTATTAATCATTTGCTTATTTTATTATTTTTCATCCACGACCAGCAACATACAAATGATAAATTAATCGTTCTCTTGAAATGACTCTGAATCGATTGAACAGGTTCACAAAATCTCTGTGTCGTCTACACAACATGAGCGTCATTATTTTTGTAATCTAATCTAGGAGTTAAACTCATGAAGCAAAAACACTCTATGACAATTTAGAATGTAGATACAAGTTTAAATTGAATTGGGTCTAAAAATGTGAACAAAAACAACTCATTCACTGAGAACCGAATCGTCCCTGCTGTTAGTACATTTTTCTTAGTTAGTTTACACCTTAGTGGTACCGAGTTATTGATTCTTATATTTTGACTTACATCATGAGTGTGTGTGTGTGTGTGTGTGTGTGTGTGGGACTACAGTGCTCACCCATTCCAAGATGGCCGCCCTTTCCTGTAACCAAATCTCTCTCTCTCTCTCTCTCTCTCTCTCCCTGACACGCGCGCACATACACAAACACACACACACACACACACACACACACACACACACACACACACACTGTTCTATCTGGTGGAAGTTTCAGTAGGAGAAAGGACACACACACACACACACACACACACACACACACACACACACACACACACACACACACACACACACACAGGGTACAGGTGAGAGTGAGGACACACTCAGAGTGTGAAACTCAAACTGAAACAGAGAGGAATCCATAGAGAATGCTCCATAAACAACAGTGTTTAGAGAATGTAAACAAAGTGACAGCAAAAAAAAAAAAAAAAAAATGGAAAAGGAAATTACATAAGAACTGATAGATAGATAGATATTGTTGTTGTTGTTGTTGTACAGTAGTTCATGATATTTCTTTTCTCTTTGGTTTGTGTTTCTTTTGCGCCATCATCCATCTTTCTTCTTTTTTCAGTCAGATATTTATTGATTACTATTGTCCCTGATTGATGATGATGATGATGATGATGATGATGATGATGATGATGAATAAAAAGATGATGATGATAATGAAGGTGTTGTTGATGATGATGATGATGGTGATGAAGTTGATGATGACAAAGAAAAGGATGATGATGGTGAAGAATAAAAAAGATGGTGATGATGATGATGATGATGGTGTTGATGATGGTGATGATGATGACAAATAAAAGGATGATGATGGTGATGATGAAGGTTATGATGAAGAAGAAAAAATATGATGGTGATGAACGTGATAGTGATGATGAAGGTGATGATGATGGATAGGAAAAAGAAATTCATGATGAACAAATGAAGTTTTGCTGATCGAGCTCGCGCTTTTTGTGGGTTCTGCGCACCAGCGTGTGTGTGTGTGTGAGAGAGAGAGAGAGAGAGAGAGAGGAGGAGGAGGAGTGATGGTGGAGTGATGGTGGTGGAGGGGTGTGTGTGTGTGTGTGTGTGTGTGTGTGCTCCACTCTTCCTCCGGAGCGGTAGGGAGACCCACCTGCCGCGCGCACGGACTCTGCTCGCGCGCTCTTCCCGTCTCTCCGCCTGTCTGTCCATCATGGCGCGGATTTAACACGGAGCTCTTTATTCATTTCCCCGGGGAGGACTGATCGCTGTGTGTGTGTGTGTGTGTGTGTGTGTGTGTGTGTGTGTGTGTGTGTTCTTCATGCTGGATGCGGAGCCGCTTCTCACTCCGAGATGCAACAGATAACGAGCTGCTCGCTTCTCCTGCACCTGCACGCGCTCTTCTGGGGATGTGCGCTCGCGGGAGCTCCCAGTGTGCAAATAGGTGTGTGTGTGTGTGTGTGTGTGTGTGTGTGTGTGTGTGTGTGTGTGTGTGTGTGTGTTTGTGTGTGGTTCGGCTTTCGGTGAAAAATCGACTAGAAACTACCCCGAGGTAGAAGGAGAGGTGTGTGTGTGTGTGTGCGCGCGCCTTGCATGTGTGCGTGCGTGTGTGTGTGTGTGTGTGTGTGTGTGTGTCACATGTACGTGAAGTGACCGTGCTGATCTTTATCTGTGTCTGTACTCCTACATGGTTCCAATTGCTCAGCTGGAAGAACCATTAAAAGGTTCCACGTAGAACCCTAAAGTAGAACACCTTCATTCTGAGGGAACTCCTGAAGAACTCGAGAAGAACGTGTGGGAACGTCTGAGGGTTTCCTTAATGTTCTCCAGACATTCTGGTGCAGGGTTCTTGATGTACAAAGGTTCTAGATTTAAGCTGTTTGTGTGTTTGGGAATGTGCCTCTGTGTATGTGTGTGTGTGTGTGTGTGTGTGTGTGTGTGTGTGTGTGTGTGTGTGTGTGTGTGAGAGAGAGAGAGAAATGACAGATCCTTTTCCCCCTAAATGTATGAACCCTTAAGAGTCTCAGTAACTGTAAGCTGCTGCTGTAGGGTTCTAGATCATGGAACCGTTAAAGATTTTAGATGGACACAGAGAGAGACACGGAGAGAGAGAGACAGAGAGAGACTGTTAGTGCATCAGTCTCAAAACTGCTCTTCAGCTTTTGCCTCTAAAAACAGACAGTGTTCAATCTAGGACCAGGGTTCTGTACAGGCTGCTGCAGCACGCACAAGGTTTCTTTCACGGAGTAAGTAGGAATGTCTTCTGGGAGTCATGTTTCCTGGACATCCAGAGAACCTTCAGGGTTCCCGTTTTAAAGTGCAAATATAGTAGAAATGTATATTTTTCAGCATTCCTCAGTTGTCTGCTTGATCGATGCATCCCTTTACGGTTCTATGTGGAACGCTACAAATATTTCTCCTTTTCTTTAACTCTTTTCTTTAATTAACCTCTAAAGTTCCCTCATATGCGCATCATTAGTCTCTCTAAAGGTTCTATCGAGTGCCGTATAGCAGAGGTTATAGGTCCTTTCTCACAAGCTGCTAGAATCTAGAACCATTAACCATTTTCTGTGCGTGTCTGTCTGTGTGTGTATGTGTGTGTGTGTGTGTGTGTGTGTGTGTGTGTGTATGGAGCATGTCCTTAGTAAAATTGTATAATTATAAGAAAACTGGTCCTTATGCATCTAGGTAAGGAGAACCTTCATTTGTTCTAGTTATCCTATTTATACATGAACAAGAACATCCCGACTGTTCCATGTAGACCTCTACAGGGTTTCTGTTTCAGAATAAGCAGTTAGAACCCTTTATCATCCAAGGAACCCGTCAGGTTTATAATTTATATAAGTGTGTATGAGTGAGTAATGACAATGTGTGAATATGTCTAATGATTAAATGCTTTTTTTTAAGTACTGTACTAAGTGATATGTTCTAAAGACCAGAGAGCCCTAAAGAAGCATTCGTTCTTTAAAAGGCATGTGAGTGTATGATGCTTGAGGCGTTTTATTTATTTACATTTTTTTGTTGTTGTAAGAAACAGAAAATCATGTGGTTCCCTGAAAGTAAAGGATGCACCCAGAGAGCTTTTAAATGCTTAAAAACTCAGACAGAGAAAGTTTCTTCTTAGAACCTCCAGATGCTTAAAGATGCACACAGTAAAATGGTCTTCTGACCTGTATTCTGAACCCTTTGGGTTCTTTGGTGGCATTTATTCTCCAGGGAGAACTCTTAATTGTTCCATTTAGAATCCTAGAACATGGTTCTTCTGATTCTTCTTCTTATATGATGTAATAAAGCTTTAACTTGAAACTCTGAAAGAAACTCTTATTTTTTATGGAGTGTACATATGCGGATTGTGTGCGGCCCTTGCATAATGTGTGTGTGTGTGCGTGCGTGTGTGCGTGTGTTTGCGCATGCAGGCGGCCTGTTCCCCAGAGGAGCGGATCAGGAGTACAGTGCGTTCCGGGTCGGTATGGTCCAGTTCTCCACACCAGAGTTCCGTCTCACTCCTCACATCGATAACCTGGAGGTGACCAACAGCTTCGCCGTCACCAACTGCTGTGAGTCACACACACACACACACACACACACACACACACACACACACACACACACACACACACACACACCTTCTGTCATAAGGTATTTGTTTTTTTATTTATTCAACACATGGATATTAAAAAATAAAAATCAAGAAAAAACAATAATAAAATATGTATATATCATGAACAACGATGTATACAAATATTAACAATAATAATAATAAGACAAACTAGATTTGGGTTATCAAAAATAATTATATAAGTATTATATTTAATATATATTATATAATATATAAGTATTTATTTATATATATTTAAATCTAATCAAATGAAATGTGTACAAATTGAGTATATACATAATAAAGTATATATATATATATATATATATATATATATATATATATATATATATATATATATAAATTTATAAATATTTTTTAAACCTTACGAAAAATTAAAAGACAAACTATGCTTAAATCTTCCAACCTATTTATTTTTTTATATATTTAAAGTATATTCAAATGAAATGTGTACAAGATGAACCAAAATTAACAAAAAAGAAATTAAGGAACAAATTTATTTACTTATTTATTCATTTATTTATTCATTTATTCTACAATAAAATATGTTTACAAAAATGTGAAAAAACTGAATATAAAACAAATCTTTCGAAATTATATAAAAAAAGCAACAAAAAAAAGTAACTGATCCAATATCCTATTTTTTTTAATTTAAGCTATTTTTTAAAACATTTTTTACAGTACAATAAGGTTGTGTTAGTTCAGTCATGTTTTATTACTTTAACATTTAAATTATTAATAAGTCATATTGACTTTGCCCTGAATTAATTACATGACGCAGTAAATCCCGCCACGTTCTGATGCTGTAGAAAATAAATCAACCTCAGGCTGCCTTGACTATCACATGTGTGTAGGTGATTGTTGTTCTACATCAGCGTGATTGTGTCCGAGTGTTTTGTTCGTCACCAAATGGCGAATATTTACACTTCTTTATTAATTAAAGAACACATTTCCTCTGATTGTAGTCACTTTAATTGTCAGTAGAATTACTTTCTGTTCTCTCTTACGGTATGGAAACACACTCGCTCCCTGACCGCCTCTATTTTTATCTCTCTTTCTCTTTTTTTCCAATTAAGAAGACACATTTTGCTCCAGAAAGGAGTATAACCCCCTCTTTAAACTCCTCTTATGTATAAACTTAAACCTGCTGCTTCACCCCTGAGTGGAACGAAGTGCTGAAACTGGAGGCTCCTTCCATAGCCGTTTATAAATGATTCACTCGTTGGTATTCTGTATGTGGCGTATACACTGTACACGTCCTTGTGGATGAGCCGTTATTATAGAAACGATAGAATTGTCATGAAAATCCTGGCATAGAAAAAAATGACCCAACACTTTTTGGCCAATCAGATCGCAGAATCACGTTAAACCAAATCAATGACCACAGCAAAACTTTTACTCTTGTACATGAGTCAGGTGATTTAAAATCCTGAATGGATTAGTCTTAAATCCTTGCTTAACTTTATTCTTGTGTATGATTTGCTGTACTGTGCTTTCAGTCCCGTGTCACTGATACCCCCGGCTCGGTGAGCAGCGTTTATTATCAGGCGTGTGGGATTTCGCTGCGTGATTGCAGACTTTAAATGAAATAAAAGACACATGCAAGAGAAATGAAACTCCTGCTCTGGGAGGTGATGTAGGAGGAACGAGCGCTGGAGGGGAAAGACAGGTCGGGAAAAAACCCAGACAGATCACCCACTCAGCGCTCCTACACCTGCTGGCTCGCTCCTAACGCACCTGTGGGCTTCGGCGCAGGTTAATCACACGGAGACGAGGACGATGAAAGTGCTTCAGAGCCTCTAAGTTTCATCCTACATCAGTATTCTGTGAGCAGAGCTCAGTACTGATCCAATCCATTGGCTGATAATTAGTAATATTCATATGTCTATTATTAATTAATATCTACTCCTAATAATCAATAATAATAATAATAATGATGATAATCTCGTAAGAATTGTGAGAGCTTTACGCGTTGTCAGGTCGGCTACTAGTGGCAGATGGAGTGACAGTAATGAGCCGGATACTGGTGTCTGATTGGTCAGAAGGCGTTGATTAATTCTATTAGGTCTATATTATTGTGCTCGATCTGACACGTTATCGTTTCCATTGTAACAGCTCTTTCATAAAGGGGACACTCCTTATAACTATATATATCTAATTGCTGACATTAAATGATGCGTTTCTGTAACGTGTATGAACATGGCATGTAATCGTTAGCAAGTTGCTGTAGTGTAAAAGAAATAAAAGACATGTGGCAGTTAGATCATAATAATCTACCGCAGGGTGTTTATGCTGTAAATCTGGCAATCGGAGATCATTCTAAACTGATTAAAGCTCTCGATGTTCATTGTGCTTATCGTTGTCTCTTGCAGCCTCCCACCCCCGCCCCCCGCAACCCCCCCCCCCCCCCCGCCCCCCTCCGACTCTTTTACAGTCCCGAGGTGGCACTACGTTTTTACAGCCGAGGCCCCGAACTCATTTCTTGTCTGACGAGTGATTTTGTACAACAGACTCGACACAGTGTGTGTAATGAGAGCCTTTACGGTTAAATCATATGGAAGATAATAAAGACAAATGTTTTATCCCTGCGTTTATATTCATGCATAAAACAGAAAGAATTAAGGACAGGCTACAACTTTACATTACGGCACAGGAACAGCCGGAACACCGTAATTAAATACGAGACTAAAGCTATAAATGCTGTCTTAGATGTAATCTCTTTCTCATTTTTCTGCATGCAATAATCTGCTGCTGTTTTAATAAAAGTACAAAAGATAAAAGGAACCTGTTTTTCACCGAGTGCGCCATTTATTGCAAAAGAAAAAAAGGAAAAAAAAAACGAGTGTCCCGTTATGCCCAGAAGTATAGAATTAGACCAAAAACTAAATATTTTTTTTAACGTTTCTTTAAATAAATTAGTAAAGAACTGAATAATCCGCAAAATTCAACACATAGGATTATCATCGTTGATTAAATTTCTGATGTTTTTCTTCTTCAGTATTTAGATCTGCTCTTTTAAATGTAAAACAAAGAAAAGTATTACTTTTAAAGAAATAGAATTTTCTAGAATAGGGAATAAATTAAACTTTAATCATCTTAAAACCTCATTAATGCTGGAGGGTTTCTACTAGAAATTTCTATTTAACAGTCACTGGATATTAAAATGTACAGTAACACCATAAACTACATCTAGAATTTATAAGAATGTGTTAAAACTGCAGAAGGGTCTAGAAAGAAGCTTTTATCAGAATAGGTGACTTCTTTTAAAAAAAGAACAAAACTATTCTACACAGAACCTTGTTGATGAAATAAAGCTCCTGCTAAGAATTTTAAATCACCAACGCACACGATGTTTTAACTAAACAGTTTTCAATTTCAAATCGATAGTTGAACGTTTTCAGCTTCCTTATACGCAGTCTTTTGGTTCCTCTGAAAGAAAACTCTCGTTTCATTTAACCTTGGAATGTTCCTCTAGAGAGGTATTTCTGACCAAAGATGCCCAGATAAAAATAAATCATAAAATTTAGAATTTTTCCATCCGGAGGTCATTATGGGTGAAGAAAACATTCAAAATTTGGACCTCATTGATGCGACCAATGGTTCTACTTGGATCACTTTGATACTAATTACTCCTAAAGACAGACGGGCTTCTTCAAAACTTGATTTAATTAGAATAAAGTTCCTAAGCTTCCTAAAGAGGCTCTGTTTAGAATGTTCTCATTGAACCTTAGGCTATGATTTTTTATAATATTTTATTTCTGCATGCAACAAAAACATTTTGAACTCCAGAAAAAAAGACGCTGGGTTGAAGGTTACTTTCGAACACAATTTATGAAAAAAAAAAAAAAAAAAAACGAACTTAATGCCGTCTGCGTCTGTGTGCCGCGATCCGTTTATCGCGTGTACTAGAGTGTGCAGTCAGCGGTCAACCTGAATAAAATCGGGGATCGAACACGTTTTATTTTAACGTTACAAGATCACCATAATCTCACAATTGCTAATTACATAAAAAAAACTAACAAGCTAAAATAAAATACTTTTAAATGAAATACTCATTATTTATTTTCCAAAGCCACAGGGAGCCACATCAGGGGGATGAAGGAGCCACATACGTGCTTTGCCGACCCCAGTAGTGATAAAACAGCTAAAGTAGACTGGAGGGAAAAAATTAAATAAATAAAAAAATATATATATAAAAAACAGCTAAATCATGCCGCCTGGCTTCCTCTCGTCTTCTGATCATTTACAGCTGACCAACTGCTCGCCGTCTATACGCATATTTATATTTTTGCTAAAATCTCCTCCATCGTTTGAACTAAATAAGCACTTGTACAAACTCACGGTGGGTTTTGGAGCGAGTAGGGACATACAGTATCGAGCGTGCTGTTTCAGAGGAGAAGCACATCCACACTCGAGTCAGATAAAAGTCAGCTCACATGTAATTATGATTGTGAACCGTCATGCGAACATCAACACAGACGTAACGTCAACACAGACTTAATGTGAACCCCAAAGGGCTAAACTGAGAAATATTGAAGAGTGCTGTTACTGTATTTCATTTCCTAACACTACCTCGTACAGAATCCTGACTCGGTACCACAGAACTACTGTACACAGGTTCTGCTGACACTTTCACTTGTTCATGGAGTTTTGTTTTGCTCTAAACACAATCCATGCTGTAAAATAACCCCCGGTTACACAAGAGCTAATAATTGAGAAATCGTTGCTCCGTCTTCGTGGGAGTTTTTTAAGGGGCCGTATCCAGCCGGTTCTTTGTTCAGGTCAGCTCACACACACACACACACACACACACACACACACACGCACACACACACACACACACACACACACACACATTCTATTCCGTTCATGCTGCATTGCTCACTTTTTTGTCATTATTGCATGATTTTCTTGGGAGTCATTCAGAAGTTTGAAATGAACAAGGTGGAGATTGTGGAGACCGAGTACATCATTACCAGCTAAAGTTCATGCTTATTTAATGCTGTGGATTGGATCAGGAGGTACCAGGTTCCATTGTGGGCTGCACATTGTTTGATTCCTGATCAGGGAATTAAATTCAGACACTGGAGGTTGCACAAGCCAGTGAGATCCTAGTACTTCGGCTGAACGTGGAGACATGGCAGGATTGGGCCAGGAAGAGTGTAAAACTTTTATTCTAGCCTCATTGCCGAACAGATTCAGATTTTTTATACATTTTCTTTAGAATTTGGCAGGATGAACATGAATACGTTTACCATGGCTAGGAAGTACAGACAAAGACTCAAACAGTGGACTGAACTGGAACACAGGCTACATCAACCAAAAGTCTTCCTGAACACTAGTAAAAAAAAAACCCACCAACAACAACAACAGACAAATACAGATTTATCATGACTAGAAATCTATAGAATCGCAGGGTTCAAGCCTCTTTATTAGGAAGGATCCAAGAATCATGATGAAATCTATGTCTAAAGGCAAAATACCTCCAGAGGAATCCAGCTGAATTCGTTATTATTAAAGCAGACAGACAGAGAGTGGAGCCAAAGACATCTTTGACATTTTTATACGTGAGAATTATTGAGGACTAGAGACAAGCAAAAGTCTATAAGGGGCATCGGATGCTGGGGTGGAAGTCATGGTGCTTACAGGAATTAAATGAAGGTAGTGTAGCTGTAGATCGATGAGGTTACTGTGTCTAGAAGCTCCTTAAACTAAACAGTATAAAACACTGTAGAACATGGCTGGTTGTGGTGGGTTTGGTAGGGACGGATGAGGCAAGGATGCAGTGGGGAGGGGCAGGTGAGGGTAAGGGGGGAGATTTAGGAGCTTGGGGAGGATATGGAAGATGAGGCGCGGTAGGGCAGAGTGAGGAAAGGTAGGCTGCGGCGGGGTGAGGGTAAGAAAAGGTACGGGGGTAGGGCAAGACAGATCGAGGCAGGGGAAGGTAGGGAGGCAAGATGAGTCGGGGTGGCATTTGGTGGGTAAAGGCGGTTGGGTTAGACCAAAATGGCTCGGGGCAAAGTGAGGTAGGGAAAGGAGGGGTAAGATAGGACACGATGGGCAAGGGTGGGGGGACAATGAAGGCAAGGGTGGATCAAAATGGTGGGTACAAGCTGGAACTTGGCGAGGCAGGGCAAGATAGGGAAAGATGGGGCAGGACAGAGTGAGGAATTGTGGTATGAGCGAGGGCAAGCTGGTGCAAAGTAGGACAGGGGACAGGAGGGGCAAAGGGAGGTAAAGTCAGGTTCATATGAAATTGTGTATGAGGCTTGAATTGCCCAGTGTAATGTTACTGTAAATATATTGGATATATTATATTTATACTGGTATAGTCCCCGTGGTTTCGGGTGTACTTTCCCGCACATCACACTCATCAGGAAGTTCATTTCCGTGGAACATTTGGTTTCCAGCTTGCTCTTTCCTGACACTGTGTGAACAGATATTTTATGTAGGACTTTGCTCTTACTGTTGTCCTGCTCACGTTGTCTCCGAGGACCCTCGGCCTGGTTTCTTATATGAAAGTGTTATATTCAGCCCTGTGGCACGATGAATCTAATATTAGTTCCCTCTTTGTGTAGCATATGTATGAATATTTAAGATTTAACCCTGAGGCTGAATGAGGAAATGATCTGAATCACAGATGTGTCACTGAGACATGAGATCTTCTCGGTTTTCTGGCACAAGTGGGTGGCGGTAAATTGGGGTTTAACATCGCGATCCAATGGTTAACGTAATTACTTTAAATTAGCAGGACGTTAGTCCTGCATGCTAGTATGTGAAGAGTCTCGTGTCTCGCTTGTAGTTTGTTTCTTGTGGGCGTGGCATGTACAGAGAGGTGTGTTGTTGTCGTGGTTTGGTTTTAAAGGTAGTAGCTACTGTAGGTACAGCTTATGAAGAGAACTAGCTAAAGACAAATTAATTAACAGACAAATCATGACATACAGTAGCCTTGGCTTCGCGCTGGGTTTGTGTTCTCAGGATTAGCGAAGCATACTAATTATGCTAGCTCTAATGATCTTTGCTACTTCTGTCTGAGTTTTATTTCTCTTTGAGATGACGTTATAAATATTTAATAAGAGACGCTATAACGGGATAACCCTGGACCAACGAGTGACACGGAACGGATCCGAGGCATCACCAGAGACGAAGCTGGAATTTATTACTTTAAAGTGTCACGCCTCATTTGCATAAAGTTTAATCTCTTTGTGGAAGAGAGCATGATCATGCGGACACAAATACTTCCTCATTAGGTAACCATGATAAATCAGACGGACCACGTGAGCCCAAATGAATGCCTCAGTCTTCAGCCAGTGTGTTATCTCTGTAAAGTGATTGTTGGTTAGCGTTCGGGTCGGATCGGGCCAGATCGCTCCCTGACGGGCGATGATTCTCTCTCTCGCTCCCCGTGACATGTGTTTCAGCCGTGTATCTCCTGCTGACCGGCTCAATCGATGCGGTTTCAATTAAAGAGACCTGCTGTTTCCCCCTGCATGAACCTGCAGGACTCACACAGAGAGCAGCGCTGATCCGAATGAACCCGGCCACCTGGGAGAGAGAGCGAGAGAAACGGAGGATAAAGAAAGACAGAACGAACCAGAATGAACAGGTTAGACTCTGCTGTCGTGGGCTGAAAGAGGCTGGACCGGAGGCGGTGGGCGCGCCGCTGGGTGCCAGAGGAACCAAATGTAGCACAAAAATACTTCGATCAGCAACTCTGACAGATGCGCAGCTGCAAATCACAGGTTTACGTTAAAGCGATCGCTCTAATGCATTAGCGTTTCTATGGTAACAGCTCATTCAGAGGACGTCTACAGAGGATGCTCGACTGTACAATTAACAGAAACGAGCTTAATCGATGATGATTGCAGAAAAAGTGCTTCTGTCATTTTAATGGAAGGAGTCTCCAGTTTAATCAGAATAATAATATTATCCTCATTGAGTCTCAAAAATATTGTTATTATTATTATTATTAT
Source organism: Clarias magur (assembly GCA_013621035.1). NCBI lineage: Eukaryota > Metazoa > Chordata > Actinopteri > Siluriformes > Clariidae > Clarias > Clarias magur. The sequence goes on along the minus strand of QNUK01000183.1, from coordinate 618,058 downwards.
TATTATTATCAGAGGTAAAGCTGAGACTGTAGGTTTAATGACACCGTCAGGACAGAGGAATTTACGCTTTTCTTCTGGTTTCTTCTGGTCACGTGGTGATGGAACAAGTGTTTATACAGTTAAATGAAGCGCTGATTAATCTGTTACACCACCGTGTCACTGATTATTTTACTGAAACATCGCAACACACAGTGTTTTATTCCTTACATCTTGTACAGTATGTTCCTTTTGAGATATCGGCAGTGAGACCATGTGGCATTAGTTAACATTTGGAGATGGAGGAGGTTCACTGAGACCCAAGATACGTGTTTGTAATAATAGTTGGATTTGTCTCCGCTTCCTCAGGAATGGAGAACGATAGAAAGAAAGAGAGATGGAGAAAAAGAAAAATGGAAAGAGAAAAAGATGGAGAATGTTTGAGATATGAACAGAGGTGGGATCAGAAGGATACAGGAAGATGGACTGGAGTTGGAGACATTCGGACATATTGAGAGATGGAAAGAAATGAAGAGAGGTTTAGAGATGGAGAGGTGGAAGCAAATATAGAGGTGGAGAGATAGAGAGATGTTGAGAGGTGGACAAAGATAGAGAGAAGGAAAGAGGTGAAGGTGGAGATACACAGAGGTGCAGAAAGATGGAGAGGGATAGGGAGGTGGAGAAAAAGAAAAAGTGTGAGAGATGGAGAAAGAGGAATGAAAAGGGATCGAGAGAGGGAGAGAGCCAAAAGGATTGCGAGATGCAGATGTAGATGTAGATAGGTGGAGATAGAGAGACATGGAGAGACTGAGAAAGATGGAGATATGGAAAGAAGGAGAGGGGAGAGAGGAGCATTCCTTAGTGTCCCTCAGCATTCCTTAGTGTTCCTCAGCATTCCTTAGTGTGTGTTCCTCAGTGTTCCTCAGCATTCCTTAGTGTTCCTCAGTGTTCCTTAGTGTGTGTTCCTCAGCATTCCTTAGTGTGTGTTCCTCAGTGTTCCTCAGCATTCCTTAGTGTTCCTCAGTGTTCCTTAGTGTGTGTTCCTCAGCATTCCTTAGTGTGTGTTCCTCAGTGTTCCTCAGCATTCCTTAGTGTTCCTCAGTGTTCCTTAGTGTGTGTTCCTCAGCATTCCTTTGTGTGTTTTCCTTGGTGTTCCTCAGCATTCCTTAGTGCTCCTCAGCATTCCTTCGTGTGTTTTCCTTAGTGTTCCTCAGCGTTCCTCAGTGTTCTCGTCTCTTCCGTCCCACTGCCTACACACATCCCAGCAGATTTAATCTCAGGCCCGATTAACTACGAAGACATTTCCTTTACTCTCCGACATCTAGTCCACTGGGAATATTCTGGATGCAGCACAAAAGTTTGTACACCCTTATACTGATGAAACCAACAAGACATATACAGTGTATTATGAGATGCCTTTGTAGATAAAAGATGATAACAGCATCTCCACTCCACTCACCACTTTATTGTTGATTATCTTTTATATTAAACAATGACTGAACAGTTATTATTATTATTATTATTATTATTATTATTATTATTATTATTATTATTATAGTTTAACCATTATTGTAAACTCTGCATACAGAATTGAGGATTTGAATTAAACTGATAAATAATGTTTAACCAGATTCAGCATTAATTTAACGCTATGTTTCATATTTCGTTTGTAACGGGTCATCGTCATGGCGATATAAAGTCCCAGCCCTACACGAGGATGAATGAAACGCACGATTCTGCTCCTCTAGACAGGAAGTCGTCTGCGCTTTGGGTTTAGTAATCGTGTAAAACTGTGAGACATCCAGCATGACATGCAACTAACGCACATGCTCCAGACAGTTCTGCCGTTACCATAGCGATGAGGTCGTCTCTGAACCCGCTTTGTTCGTTGCGAAGCTGATACACACTTCTCTGTTGCCTAGCATAACATGCGCATGTGTGTGTGTGTGTGTGTGTGTGTGTGTGTGTGTGTGTGTGTGTGTGTGTGTGTGTGTGTGTCTGCACGCGTGGGTGGAATGTGATTTGTCCTGCCTGAGTGTGAAATCTGTAACACACACACACACACACACACACACACTAGGCTGAGGAAGGATACACACTCCTCTTTTCATGATCACCATGGTGATGGCTCTCCTGTTCAAAGTGCATTTACATAACGCAGATGTTTTTCTTTCTTTCTTTCTTTCTTTTTTTTTTTTTAATTCCAGCCGAACGCTGGAAGCTGTTTTGTTTCCACCTCAAACCAAATATGGGATTCTTTGGCTTTGCACTGGAGCTATGATCCTAATAACGCTAATGAGTAAGTGGGCTAGCCTCACGTGCCAACACGTCTAAATCATTATATACTTAGAAAAACTAATTAAACATAAAATACACTATAAGCTTCCTTTTCATGTTAGCTACAGATAAACTACGACTTTAGAACCGTGTGTCAGGAAAACTCATTAACCAATCAGCAACCTGCTCCTGATAGCTCCACCCACAACTTCCACCAGAGCAGGAACCACACACCACTTTGTTAGAACCTTGTAATCTCCTCAAACTGAAACAAACCATTACGGCTAAGGGCGAGACCTGAGGTACACCACATGCCATATTTTAATGGGAATCTAAAATGCTTACTTCTGTGGTTTCGAAGCAATTCACACCTGCAGGAGGAGGGGGGATGAGTTTACACACTTACAACCGCAGTAACACAGCATACTGTACCTGTTCTGACATCTTTCGATACAGTTTGAGAAAACTGCGTCAGAGCAGGGACTTTTCAACAAAAAAATTTTACTACAGACGTCTCTTTCTTTTCCAACAATGGTTTTATTGTGAGGAATAACATGCAGGATGAATCCTGGGTAAATGTAAAGCGAGGTCTCATAATCATACAAATATTATAAAAAAAGGGGGTGCAAACTTTTAAACAGACAGCATTTGATGTTTTTTTTTTCACTCTTGATAATTTAATATGCAACTTAATATTTGTGATATTAACGGAAACTAATGGATCTTATCCAGATAAATTACCCGATTTTGTGATGAATGTCGTGAATATCATCAAAAACATCTAAATATTTAAGGAATTGTATAA
>QNUK01000183.1:592500-612500 GCA_013621035.1 Clarias magur | reverse complement strand
CTTCCCATCGCCATCCCTCGCTCTTTATTGCAGGTCACCCAGTTTCTCCATCTCAGGGAGGAAAAATAACCCCACACAGTTTGATTTTGATGAATTGCTCTGATGAAGTCTTCTCGTTCCCCAATCCTGGAACGCCAACACCGTGTTCAGAAATCTCCAGACGCCTGTTGAGAAATCTGGAGCAGTATTCACACGATAATCTATCAGACGTAAAGGCAATAAACTATCTGAGCTCTTTATAAGAAACAGCTCACAAAGGAACCTTGCTGTGACGTGATGAGGTTTTATTTGTCTAGAGACACTTAAAAAAAACAGTGTGATGTCTGAGCGACATCAGTCACATGACGCAGGTGAGGTCCACATTATCGTTTCTATAGTAACGGCTCGTTGACAGGGACGTTGACAGGGACGTGTCCGGGGACTCCTGTGGGCAAATTGGTCTGGTGTGATAGGAGCTTTAGCATGACTTCAGGGTATGCTGCTGGAGGAAAATAATCAGCTTCTGCTTGTTATAAAAGTGCTGAATGCTCGGGACATGAAGGACGCAGGAATACACACCTCTAACAACTTCGTCTTGCGCCGCGGCGATCTGCTGACTCGAAAATCACATCATGTTTATGATCTGTTTACAGTTACCCCATATTTAGTTTCAGAGTTTGGCTTTGTAGTTTTGCTTAGATTTGGAGTTTTGTTTGGATTTAGAAGGTTTTATTCTCATTTGTATATGGAGTTTCATTTGGATTTAGAGTTTTATTTGTATTTTGAGTTTTTTGTTTGAATTTTGAGTTTTTTTGTATTTAAATTTTTGTTTGGATTTGAATTTTTGTTCGGATTTTGAGTTTTGTTTAGATTTGGAATCTCGTTTGTATCTGAAGTTTCATTTAGATTTAGAATTTCTTCTGTATTTAAGTTGTTTATATTTTTAGGTTTGTTCAGACAAGAGGTTTTGTTTGAATTTAAAGTTTTGTTCAGATTTGGAGTTTTGTTTGGATTTACAGATTTGTTTGGATTTGGAGTTTTGTTTCGATTTACAGTTTTGTTCGGATTTGGAGTTTTGTTTGGATTCACAGTTTTGTTCGGGTTTGGAGTTTTGTTTGGATTCACAGTTTTGTTTGGATTTGGAGTTTTGTTTGGATTCAGTTTTGTTTGGATTTGGAGTTTTGTTTGGATTCACAGTTTTGTTCAGATTTGGAGTTTTGTTTGGATTCCGTTTTGTTCAGATTTGGAGTTTTGTTTTCGATTCACAGTTTTGTTCGGATTTGGAGTTTTGTTTGGATTCAGTTTTGTTCAGATTTGGAGTTTTGTTTTCGATTCACAGTTTTGTTCGGATTTGGAGTTTTGTTTTCGATTTACAGTTTTGTTCGGATTTTGAGTTTTGTTTCGATTTACAGTTTTGCTCGGATTTGGAGTTTTGTTTGCATTCACAGTTTTGTTCAGATTTGGAGTTTTGTTCGGATTTGGAGTTTTGTTTGGATTTGGAGTTTTGTTTGGATTTGGAGTTTTGTTTGGATTCAGTTTTGTTTGGATTTGGAGTTTTGTTTGGATTCACAGTTTTGTTCGGATTTGGAGTTTTGTTTGGATTCAGTTTTGTTCAGATTTGGAGTTTTGTTTGGATTCACAGTTTTGTTCGGATTTGGAGTTTTGTCTCGAATTATAGTTTTTTTCGGATTTGGAGATTTTGTTTCGATTTACAGTTTTGTTCGGATTTGGAGTTTTGTTTGGATTCACAGTTTTGTTCGGATTTGGAGTTTTGTTTGGATTTACAGTTTTGTTTGGATTTACAGTTTTGTTTGGATTCACAGTTTTTCAGATTTATATGTTGTATTTTTGGTTTGTTGCCCAGGGCACTACAAGCCCAGATGTGTTTCTGTAAGTAAATCTGAGACAGCATGCTCCTTTAAGATTATTTTCCTATCTGCACAATAAAAGGCGAACACAGGCGTTTAAAGGAGAGCTGAGCAGTTTGCAGACCGACTTCATCAGAGTCTGGAGGAGGATTTTGTTTTTACAATAAATGCTAGTTTTTTTTTTTCCAGAGAGGATTTAGTAGTTGTGTAAAAAATAAAAATTAAAGATGCTTAAAGGGGCATGAGCTATCAACAGCAGACAGTAATTTAGCCACACAGCGGAGTGTGCACTCGTCTTTTCGGGACGTTAATGGCCCTGTGTCAGTGAAAAGCAGTCAGATGTGACCGGCTCCCTAATAGCTTTCTCTCTTCCCTTCTCTCGTCTCTTCTCTCGTCTCTTCTCTCGTCTCTTCTCTCTTCCGCTCTGTCTGTTTTTTATTTACTCTTAATTAAACATTTCATTGAGCCATATTTCAGATGGACTTTTTTTTTTTTTTTACTTTCAACTGCTCGAGGCGCACAAACACCAACAAAATCCTGAACTTGATTTAAAAACAAAGCATTTATCAACGAAAGAATCACAACCAGCGTGACGTTCTATAAACTGTAAATCCCATTGCTCTGCCTTCATTCAAACTCATATATTATTGGTCAGAAGTAAAATCTGTGCTTTTGTGGGCGGATCGAAAAATCTAATTACACAGTTGCATTAGACCTAAAATCTAAAAATGTGAAAATTAACGCTAACAAACAAACAAACAAACAAACAAACAAACAAACAAACAAACAAATTGGAATTCAAAATCCAAAATGTAAAATTATAAAATTTAAAGGTAGAATTTATATATCTGGAAAAACAAAACAAATAAAAAAACACTGAAATCTTTGGATGTAAATCCTAATAATTAAAAACAAAAAAGTAAATCCCTTTTTTATTTACAAAATCGGAAGAGTTAATGGAATGTTTAGTCATACATTGATTTCTTAGGTTTATTTAGAAGACTATTTTTTGCTTCTGGTTTTAAACAACTTTATTTAAATTTGCATTAAGTCTATGGAATGTAGAATTATTATCTAACATAATAATAATAATTAAAAAATAAATTAATAAAAGCACTTTTATATGCATTATATTTTACCTGATATAGAGATGATTTTTTTTTTCAGAATGCTTTGCGATCACAGCTTGTGATATAAAACTGTTGCTTCTCAATCCGTTATCAGTTTATTAAAGTGTATTAAAGTGTAATTAAAACCTTTTTAAGATCTGAGTGCTACAGTGGGTACCAGCCTCAGTCATTAGCTAGCTTGCGCTCAGTTGCCTAGCAACAGCATTATTACAGCTTTAACTACTTAATTATAAGTAAACCTAACAAATAAGACCAAGTGTTTGTGTGTGTGTGTGTGTGTGTGTGTGTGTGTGTGTGTGTGTGTGTGTGTATGCAGTCTGTTCCCAGTTCTCACGAGGCGTTTATGCCATCTTTGGATTCTACGATAAGAAGTCCGTGAACACGATAACGTCGTTCTGCGGGACGCTGCACGTCTCCTTCATCACGCCGAGTTTTCCTCTGGACGGGATGCAGCAGTTCATCCTGCAGATGAGACCCGACATCAAAGGACCTTTACTGAGCCTCATCGAGTACTACAAGTGGGACAAATTCGCGTACCTGTACGACAGCGACCGAGGTGAGCTCATTATTTTAGCTATAGCTACAGTACATTTCGCTGCTAGTCATGTCATGCTAGCTCTATAATAAAAACAACAGCGTTAAACCCCAAGTGTTAATTATTTTCTATTAACAGCACGTCCAAACGTGTTTTATTCCTCTTCTACCACCGCAACATTTCAACAGTTACAGGTTTTACATTGTATAGCATCCTGAAACATGGTCGCTGCTCTCTCTCTCTCTCTCTCTCATCTCTACTCAGTTTTATTCTTTCTATCTCTCTCACTTTCTTTCTCTTTTTGATTCTCGCTCTTCTTTTCTCAGTTATATTCTCTTCATTTCTGATTAGGTTTTATTTGTTTATTCATTAAATGTATCCCCGTATATATACAGAATCTTCAGACGGTCACCTGCTACTTCAGGCTTTCATCTGTCTGATCCGGGATTAGCGCCAGCCCATAATAATCTGATAAATCTGCAAGGACAGAAATCTTGTGCTGAAGCTCTGGCTGTATTTCTGTGGAGCTGTAACGAGACAAACACACAGCGATGCAGTTCAGCTCTGTAAAAATGATTAATGTGTAGCTACACACTCATACACACACATACACACACACCATCAGGAATTACAGCATGCTGACAGTTGTGTGATATCGATCAGAGAAGAATTTCCTGGTGCCAGCCACAACACACACACACACACACACACATTGAGGGAGAGCATGTGCACGAGAGAGGTACCTAAAAGACAGAGAATCACATGCTCAGAGTCAAATGATGAGTCATATGCTTTAGATTCTGAGTCAAATAATGAGTCATACCATATGCTTCAAAAACCTGAGGCAATTGAGGAGTCATATGCTTTAGAGTCTGAGTCAAATAATGAGCCATACCGTATGCTTCAAAAACCTGAGTCAGTTCAGGAGTCATATGCTTTAGAGTCTGAGTCAAATAATGAGTCATACCATATGCTTCAAAAATCTGAGTCAGTTCAGGAGTCATATGCTTTAGAGTCTGAGTCAAATAATGAGCCATACCGTATGATTAAAAAAACTGAGTCAATTCAGGAGTCATATGCTTTAGCGTCTGAGTCAAATAATGAGTCATACCATATGCTTCAAAAATCTGAGTCAGTTCAGGAGTCATATGCTTTAGAGTCTGAGTCAAATAATGAGCCATACCGTATGATTAAAAAAACTGAGTCAATTCAGGAGTCATATGCTTTAGCGTCTGAGTCAAATAATGAGTCATACCATATGCTTCAAAAATCTGAGTCAGTTCAGGAGTCATATGCTTTAGAGTCTGAGTCAAATAATGAGCCATACCGTATGCTTCAAAAACCTGAGTCAGTTCTGGAGTCATATGCTTTAGAGTCTGAGTCAAATAATGAGCCATACCGTATGCTTCAAAAACCTGAGTCAGTTCAGGAGTCATATGCTTTAGAGTCTGAGTCAAATAATGAGCCATACCGTATGCTTCAAAAACCTGAGTCAGTTCAGGAGTCATATGCTTTAGAGTCTGAGTCAAATAATGAGCCATACCGTATGCTTCAAAAACCTGAGTCAGTTCCGGAGTCATATGCTTTAGAGTCTGAGTCAAATAATGAGCCATACCGTATGCTTCAAAAACCTGAGTCAGTTCAGGAGTCATATGCTTTAGAGTCTGGGTCAATTGATGCGTCATATGCTGCAAAGTAAGCGTAAATTAAATGATGAGTCATATCTTCAAAGTCTGAGTCAGTTCAGGAGTCATGTTCTTCAAATCTGAGGCAGTTAAGTTGTTATATCCTCAAGTCAAATGATTCCAAGGATGTTTACTTTGAATCTATTAAATAAGGAATTAGAGTGTTCGGTCTGACTGTAAGACGTCCATCGTCTCCTCAGCTACACATGATGTTTAACACACCCTGGGGTTTTGTGTACCTGCTGATTCACTGCTGTTGTTAATTCATAAAGTTCTTTAAAATCCTGCAATGTTCAGCAAATGGAATCCTTGCGCCACGGATTAGGTGATTAATTGCATTACCGCTATCTCCTAACGAACATGTTGGTTTTTGTAAATTATGCCAACAGTCATTTCAGTATTATCCAGGAACACACACACTCTCGCGGTTGCTCGCTCTGATGCTAATCCATGACCTCTGCTTAATCGGGGTGCGTAATTAATTCATCCTTGCACCGCGCCGTGTGCCTTCGAGGCAGAATGAGACAAAAGGAGGCAGAGCGTCAGTGGCCATGAAGACTGCAGGACGAGGACGAGGCGGCTGAAGGACGGCTACCGAAGTCGAGCTGGGCTTCATTAACGAGCTGCGAGAAATATCTGACAGAAAACGAGCAATCAATACTGTGAAAAATGAGATGTGATGGAGGAGTCCGAGGTCTTTGTGCGTCTGTTCGACAGCGTTTATGATCAAAAGGAGTTCTCACGTGGCCTCGGTTTGCTTTCATCGTCCTCACTACAAGGAGTAATTGTGTATTCATGGGCAACATCTCTCTTTTCTCAGTTCTTCTGTGTTCCCCGGCCATCATGTGAATGATTACAAGTTTATTTGCAGAAGTTGGAAAGATGCGAGTCACCCTCTAGGCGTCCAAAATGTTGGCAGGTGATTTATTAGACGCGGAAAATCGCAGTCTAAAATTGTCGTTTTAGTTAAAAGAAAGTGTGAGACAGTGTGATAACTGATTTAGCATGACAGGCCAGTATTGAATATGTGTGTGTGTGTGTGTGTGTGTGGCCCTGTGGCAGATTGGTGTTAAACAGCTGTTTTATTTGCTTTACAAAAAGGAAGCTCGCGGCATTTCCTCCAGCGCAGTGTTTAAATCCTCATTAGAACGGCACGCTGCTTCTGAGTCAGATATTACGCCAGCCTCCTGTGAGGGAAATGAGACGAAATAATAATAAATCTCAATCTAATCCATTCATTGACATGTTACTTGAAATCGTGTTGATCTCAAAATCCAATAATTCATCATCCTGTAATAAATAAAGCTACAGTATGGTGGTTTGGTCAGTTTGTATATAGAGGGCGCTGGTGGCTTAGTGTGTTCAGGCTCTGAGTTACTCATCGGAAGGTCGGTGGTTCGAGCCCCAGCTCTGCCAGGTTAAAAGGCTGAGATACGTGAAGAATAAAGAGTTCTGCTGTGCACTAATGTATATGTGATGAATAAAAACTAAACTATTTAGAAATTTTGAATGATAGTTCAGTTGGTATCACCATGGTTTATAAGGTTCCTATATGACTTTTAGAGTAAATCTCTTTTTCTGCATCTTTATTGCCAGGAAGCGATACAGACGTATATAGAGCGTGTATACTGTATATACCCATACAGACATACACTGATCAGCCATAACGTTAAACCCACCTGCTTGAGGTGGAGCCTTCATGGATCAGACGTGTTCCTCCAGCACGTCCTACAGACACTCGATGGGACTCAGAGCTGGAGAATTTGGAGGCGGAGTCAACACCTCAAACTCTTTGTGATGTTCCTCAAACCGTTCTTGAACAGTGTGTGTGTGTGTGTGTGTGTGTGTGTGTGTGTGTGTGGGTGTGTGTGTGTGTGCGTTGTGTCAGGGCGCATGATCCTGCTGAAAGCGGTCATTTCCATCAGGGAACATGAAGGTGTGTAACTCGTTAAGATACTGTAGATGGGACGTGTCAGAGTAACATCCTAGTAAACGTCATTGCGCAGAGCATCACACTGCCTCCACCCGCTTGCCTTCTTCCTATAGTGCAGGGGTGGCCAAGTTCGGTCCTAGAGAGCCGCAATCCTGCAGAGTTCAGCTCCAGCCCTGAAAAAAAAAAACTCTCCTGCCAGTAGCCTTAGTAGTCCTCAAGACCTTGATTAGCTTGTTCAGCTGTGTTTGATTAGGGTTGGAGCTGAACTCTGCAGGATTGCGGCTCTCTAGGACCGAACTTGGCCACCCCTGCTATAGTGCATCCTGGTGCGGTCTCTTCCCCAGGTAAACCACACCCACATTCACGCACACGCCCAGGCATCCAAACTACGGAAAGGAAAATGTGATCCATCGGACCAGACCACCTTCTCCCATTGCTCCGTGGTCCAGTTCTGATGCTCACATGCTCGTTGTAGGTGTTTTGGTGGAGGACACGGGCCAGCATGGACACCCTGACAGATCTGCAGCTACTTTCTTTCCTTTCTATCAGAGCCAGTGTTCGTTTTTTGATCGGTTTGCGCTGCGGTGGCTCTACTGTTGGAGCGGACAGCACGGGCCAGCGCTCACTCCCCACCTGCATCATCACCCTGTTGGCTGGTTTTCCTTCTTCTGAAAACTTTTGCTTGTTACTGAGGCCTGCAGTCCCGCGAGACCTGCTGTTTTTTGGAGACCCAGTCCACCACAGTTTTATAAAAGTCATTCAGACATCGATTGGTTGTTCAACTTCTGCATATTACAGTATCTCCAACCTGCCAACAGTGGCGCTGTAACCAGATTATTGGTGTTATTCACTTCACCTGGGGTTTAATGTTAGGGCTGGTCTGTCTATCTATCTATCTATTTTTAGTGATCAGGTCAATATTCAATATTTTTTATAAAGGAAGCTGGTGTATAATTACTTAACATTGTTAATGTGCTGTGCAAAGGCAAACAGCGAAATAAAAAGGGGTGTTTCTTCTATTATTTGTACACGTTTTCCTCAGGCCTGACGACGCTACAGGTGGTGCTGGACACGGCGGCCGAGAGGAAGTGGCAGGTGACGGCTATAAACGTGGGCAACATGAAGGACGACAGGAAAGACGAGGCGTATCGCTCGCTGTTCCAGGATCTGGAGAGCAAGAAGGAGAGGAGAGTGATCCTGGACTGTGAACAGGAAAAAGTCAAAGACATCATGGAGCAGGTGATGAGCTCAAGCCCTCACACTGTAGTGGTGGAAATAAACTTCAAGCACATGCCTTTGAGACATGCCTTTGATTTTCTCTGTCTGGGTTCAAAGCAGAGAAAAAAATCTGATGCTTCAGGACATTTTATATAATTGATAATCGATAAAAAGAGGCGGTGGTTTACTTTGTGTAAAGCTTCGAGATCTCCATGACATGATGATGTGTGTGTTGATGTTCCAGCTGAAATCAGACGCAGGTTCTGCGTTCCTGCTGCTTGAGCGTCTTTGTGTTTCACTCCTTTTCCAAACGCGCTGTTTCAGTGTCTGTAGCTTTTAAATGATCTGACCTGAATGTCCCTTTGCGGAAGTGCATTTCTTTAACCAATTAGAGGACAGGGAGAGGAAACCTCCAGGCATATTTTATATCAATGTACTCTCTCTGATGCATTGACTTTATAAACATTTATAAACCATTTCCCACACTTTCTTAAAAATAAGGGAGAAATACAGCCTGATTTGGTTGTTTAATCTTCTGGCAGGAAACATCAGCACGTTGCTGTAAACGAGCTGTTACTATGGAAACAATGCATTAGAGCAAGCGCGTTAATATAGAACTGCGCGGTTTTCAGAATTAATCAGCAGCTTCTGAGCAATCCGAATGCAGAATTATTGGTACAACATTTAATCTCATGATCGTTTCCTGTGTTTTATTTTACAGATCATAACAATCGGCAGGCACGTTAAAGGATATCACTACATCATCGCCAACTTGGTGAGTGGCACGCTAATAAGCGGAATCAATACTCTCAAAAGTCAGAATCGATATCCTGTGCATTCTGTACTATAAGCTTTAACATGGTTGCATTAACGTCCTCTTGCTTTCCTCTTGCCTTCCAGGGCTTTGTGGACGGAGACCTGTCCAAAATTCAGTACGGTGGAGCAAACGTGTCAGGATTCCAGATTGTGGATTTTGAAGATCCTCTAGTGTCCAAATTTGACCAGCGCTGGGAAGCTCTAGAAGAGAAGGAGTATCCAGGAGCTGACAGTAAGATCAGGGTGAGAGATCCAATCACTGGAACGTCATGTTAGAGGTTCAACATCAGTAATGGCCCAGATCAGAGGGTGCTAATTGCTCTTATCCCAGAATTCCCTGGTCTGTAACATGGTCTGTTCTTCCTCAGTACACGTCAGCGCTGACCTTCGACGCCGTGCAGGTGATGACGGAAGCGTTTCGTTACCTGCACAAGCAGAGGATCGACATCTCGCGCAGGGCTAATAACGGAGACTGTCTGGCGAACCCGGCCGTGCCGTGGGCTCAGGGTGTGGAGATCGAACGTGCGCTAAAACAGGTTAGAAACACACACACACACACACACACACACACACACACACCTAAATATCTTACAATACATAAGAAAAACTATAATTAGAGGAGAATGGACATTTCCAGGTTCGTCCTAGTACATGTGTAATACAGGTGGGAGGGAAATGGACGTCTTTTTCCCCTTTTTCTTTATCACATGTTTTAGGTGCGTGTTGAAGGTCTAACAGGAAACATCCAGTTTGATCAGTATGGCAGGAGAGTGAATTACACCGTCCATGTCATGGAGCTGAAGAACAATGGTCCTGTTAAGGTACGAGTCCATTTTTTGGACAAGAAACCTTCAGGGTGTCGTTTCACACCAGCGTTCGTCCTCTTTATTAAGTTCCACTTGAAACCTTTTAAGGGGCTCACGGTCAATGAGGTCAGAGAACTAGTTCTCATTGTTTATTCATCTTTTTGGCAGATCGGTTACTGGAATGAAATGGACAAGATGGCGGTCACAAAGTCAGACCTTTTCCCCAACGATACGATGGGCCTGGAGAACAAGACGGTGATAGTCACCACCATTCTGGTGAGAACTTTGAGTGCTATAATGAACAGAGCAGCCGGTACGGTTGGGTCCGAACGTTATCAAGCGATACCGCAAACAGAAATCACCATTATGTTTCAAGAATCATTTAGGAATCATTTAGGAATCATTTAGGAAATCCTCCGATGTCATAATTATATGCAAATTGCTTATGCCAAGATTACTGTAGGAATCACACATGACAAAGTATTCATCAATAACCTCTAAAAACAAAGAAAAAAAAGCCCTTAAACGTGGAGTTTTTGGACTGAACTGGACACTGAACAGGTTTAGAGTTGAGTGCAAAAGTCTGTACACCCTTAGGACAGAAAATGTAACACCATTGATCTGCGGCATTCGGTAAAATGGCGCGTTAGAAATGAACAATGCGAAAAAAAAAAAAACTAAACGTGAATTATGAATTTTTTCCTGAAGTCTGGGAACCGTTGTTCTGAACTCGTCTTGTCTCAGGACAAGAAATTATTTTCTTTATTCCTATGAATGCTGTGTTTGCGTATAAACGTACATTTTATTATGACATACTTGCACTTGTAGCGATCCTGTGTAGTTTGCTGTGTCACCTGGTGCATGCTCCGTTCCAGGAAGCGCCGTACGTGATGCTGAAGAAGAACGCAGACCTGTTTGTGGATAACGAGCGGTACGAGGGTTACTGTGTCGACCTGGCAGCTGAAATCGCCAAACACTGCGGCTTTAAATATCGCCTGAAAATCGTAGGAGATGGAAAATATGGAGCCCGAGACGCAGAGACAAAGATCTGGAACGGGATGGTCGGAGAGCTGGTTTATGGGGTGAGGAGACAAAAGTGATGGACGCCAGACTGTAACCTAGTGACGCTCTCAGATTGGTGTCTAAAAATGAAGAGCTTGGAGTGAAAACTTCAGTTCGCGTTCTGCATTTATGCTAAAACTATTAAAGAAGTTGAAATTCACAATTAAATCTCATTCTGCATATTTAAACTCTATAAATTAGTGATGGCTAATGTAGGATTATATCAAAATTAATTTCCTAACTTTTTCATCACATTAGCAGTTAAAGCCTGATAAATCCATAAGATCATGATGAGCAAAGCATAATTCAATTTATTGTACATGTTTTCATAGAAACATCAAATTTCAAATTTCCCAGCGGTTTAAAACCACCATTGTATACATATTTTCAATATAATAATAATAATAATTATTATTATAAAACATGATGTAAATGTTTTGTGATATTAATAAAAATTAACAGTAATAAATATTGTGTAACAAAAAAAAAAAAAAATATATATATATATATATATATATATATATATATATATATATTTTTTTTAATAATGATCATTCCACACACAAAACACTCTTCCTACAGAAAGCCGATATCGCTGTGGCTCCGTTGACCATCACGCTGGTCAGAGAGGAAGTGATCGACTTCTCCAAGCCCTTCATGAGTCTGGGCATCTCCATCATGATCAAAAAGCCGCAGAAGTCCAAGCCGGGCGTGTTTTCGTTCCTGGACCCTCTGGCGTATGAGATCTGGATGTGTATCGTCTTCGCCTACATCGGCGTGAGCGTGGTGCTCTTCCTGGTCAGCCGGTTCAGCCCGTACGAGTGGCACACGGAGGAATACGAGGACGGACAGATCCAGACCAGCGAGTCTACCAACGAGTTCGGGATATTTAACAGCCTCTGGTTCTCGCTCGGAGCCTTTATGAGACAAGGATGTGATATTTCGCCCAGGTTCGTCCCCGGCGTCTTACATCACATTAACGCTCAGACAGATTTGCTGTGAGTGTGTAGTCTCTTTGTTGCTGCTGTGTCACAAAATCACAGTGTACTTAGTGAGAGGGTGACAAGAGAGGGAAGACATCTGGTACACCTGTAGCCTGTAAATGAAAAGAGCAGGTAAAGGACAGAGCCGGTCCAAAGCAGGACGCGAGCTGAGCAAGAAAGAGCAAGAGACGAATGGACGAGGAAACCAAGGGAACAAAATAACTGTAGTGTAGTGTCTAGTATAACACACAGTAGACAAAAGGCACATGATAGAAGTGGTCTATCTAAGGAAGCAGCTAACAGCTAACAGTGATGGAGGACATGTGCAGCACAAGTGTAATTAAAAACATATACAGTAGACGCTGTTTATAGTTAATTATTTTCCTATAATAGCACAGCCTCAAGTGTTTCATTCCTCTTACATCACAGCAGTTTGACAAAACGTAATTGCAGTTCGTGTTGTAGAAGTGAAGTCCTGCTCTCAGTTATTTTACAGCAGCTGTACACACTCGAAAAGAAGAAGAACAGACACAGCTTCAGTCTTCAGGTTCAGATTACAACTGAATTTAATCCAATTTTAGATTTTATTTAGGCCTGTCTGAATGCCTAAAAAAATCTTATGTTTATAGATCTGAGTCACATTAGTATTCGATGCTAGCTCAGGTGCGTATATCCGATACATGGTCATGTGACGTGAATGAGAGCGGGTGGAGTCATGTGACTTTGTGCCTCTAATCGTAGGGCGCGACGTCATTAGTGAGCGCTGGCGGTTCAGAGATTTCAATGCAGTGCTAGCAACAGCGGCTAAAACAGCTACAGTAAAACCTGTCCGTTTTTTTTTTTTTTCCCTTCTTCTGGACCTCAACAAATACAGTTCACCGTCCTCCAGAGCAGGAGCCCGTGCGTACCTGTACGTCTGCTAAAAACACAGAAATAATTAGGCAGATAAAAATCACCTCTTATTATGATCGTGAACCGCCATGACATGCAAATCCGATCTGACCAAAAAAATCTGAATTGAACAACCTCGTAATGTGAACAAGCGTAAAAACTTCCCCTCACTGGTGGTCATCGACACTGGAGACTCCTTCCATTCATGTTTCATAAACACGTATCCGAAGTAACGAAGACTTACCCGTATAAACGACTGCACACATTCATATTCAGCTAGTTTTAATAATAGTTTATTAATAGTCAGTGTGAACGAGTTAATACAGAATCTAAGCACATTAATAGAAACCTGCATTCTCGTCAGAGCTGCTGCTGTAGGAAAGAAAACGGATCACGGTTTGACCAATCAGAATTCAGAGGTTACATTAGCTTGCTAGCTCAGATAGATAACTAGCTGGTTTACACGCGAGCGAGGAGACTACAGAATTTAATAAATAATATTATTACACAAGCCTTTTATAAGATGTTGCATGACTTCCCAGTTTATCACACAAGGCGGTTTTATGAGTCTGAAGCGTTTTCTTTTTTTTTCGGTCCAGGTTTCTTAACTCTACACTTTTACCCAGCGAGCAGCACAGAGACCCAGACCCTTCGCAGCGGCAAAGCTCTTTAATGTCACACAGCCATTTATTAGTCATACAGCATTTATTATAAAAAAAAGATCCACAGTAGTTATTAAAAGTTACATAATTTATTCTTTTGTAATAGAAAAGTTATACAAGAGCATTATACATTCCCAAACCTCATTATTATTTTTTTTATTCGGTTTAAAGCCTTATCATACATTCAAAGTCAAATTCTACCCCACGTCCGTCTTTACAACATTTCATTTTGTCCTGAATAGATTTGAATAAATTAGCATCTTGATATAAAGCAGTGAAATGAGGAAGCGCATGAAGAAGATGGCATCGCTGTAGACATGAGGAGAAGATTAGATACCCAGAAGGCATTGCTCTGGACTGATCCTGGTCAGAACCTTTTCTGGAGATAACAGTAGGATGTACAGTAGGTGTGTAGACAGACAGAAGAAAATCAGTCAGTCAATCAATAAGATTTTACTCGTTACCATATTAATGTTTGGAGTGACAAGAGGTTAGGTATAGAGTGTAAGGTTGGGCATCTGGGCGCACGGCTAACAACGCTGTGCTATACAATCTAATTGTTACAGAACATAGAAATGCTTAAACTCTTATATTCATATTGGGAATAAAACAGTTGGAATTTTCAATGGGAATGATTGACCTGTAAACCTTTTCCAATTTTTTCTCTCTTAAATAAATATATTCTTTTGCATGTTTGCTGATTCCCAATTTGTAAACTCCATCTCTTTCGCCCATGAGTGGCAGAGAAGTGCAAAACAAAATAACAAAACCAAAATCAAAACAACAAATGAAAAAATAAAATAACAAAACCAAAATCAAAATAACAAATGAAAAAATAAAATAACAAAACCGAAATCTAAATAACAAATGAAAAAACAAAATAACAAAACCGAAATCAAAATAACAAATGAAAAAACAAAATAACAAAACCGAAATATAAATAACAAATGAAAAAACAAAATAACAAAACTGAAATAAAAATAACAAATGAAAAAACAAAATAACAAAATCGAAATCAAAATAATAAATGAAAAAACAAAATAACAAAACCGAAATCAAAATAACAAATGAAAAAACAAAATAGCAAAACTGAAATCAAAATAACAAATGAAAAAACTAAATAACAAAACCAAAATCAAAGTAATAAATGAAAAAACAAAATAACAAAACCAAAATCAAAATAACAAATGAAAAAATAAAATAACAAAACCAAAATGAAAAATAACAAATGAAAAAACTAAATAACAAAACCGAAATCTAAATAACAAATGAAAAAACAAAATCACAAATAAAAAAACAAAATAACAAATGAAAAAACAAAATAACAAAACCGGAATCAAAATAACAAATGAAAAAACAAAATAACAAAATCGTCTAATCAGCCCTTAGAATCAACATGCTTACGTTGGGTTGCGAATTAAATCCTACCGCTAATCTTGAGTGGCAGATGTCTCGTCCAATCAGCGCTAAGAATGTAATTCGCAAGCCACACCTACCTTTTTTCAGCTTGTTGATTCTTACTGCTAATTGGACGAGACATCTGTCACTCAAAATATACAGGAAGTACCGCAGCCTCACGGACATTTAGATGTATTTTCATTTAAGGATTCATTTCATTATTTTTGGATTTTACATCACTTTGGTCAACTAAGTTGTGGTAAATGTGCTTTTAAAATAAGTTTGACTTCACGTGACAGTACTGCTTGTATGTTTGAGTGACGGATGTCTCTTCCACTCAGCGCTAAGAATTTCATTCGAGACCTATACCGACCTTTTCCGGTTTGGCTGAATTGTCGTTGTGTTTTCGGGTTTTGTTATTTTGTTTTCTGTTTTGTTAGTTTGTTTTTGAATATTATTTTGTATTTTCCCTGGGAGACCTGACACTGATGGAGACAGTGAAGACGTATTCGGAAGCAGGGATGTGGCTCAATAAACAACAGTGAAGACTTCTGTAGTATAAATGGACAAAATACAGAAAAGATCGAGCGTGTAATATTAAGAGGTGACATGAGGATGTCAACATGATGCAAAACTGATGAGAGTAGCTGATGTACAGCATACTGCAGTTACTGAAATAAAGATCAGGCGTCAACTGAAAAGAAACAGATTAGACAGAGAGAGAGAGAGAAAACAGAAGGAAAGATTTGATTTGAAAACATGATGAGGTCAGAAAGAAATGCAGTGTGGAGATGAAAACCAGATTCCAAGCGTAAGAATGTGAGGAATACAAGACAAATATGGCGAAAACTCAAAGATCTGCAGAGTGTTATGGAAAAAAAAAAGAAAAAGAAAAGAGCAAGCCATGGATAAGGAATCGAACCTGAAGAATCTGATGTAGAGGAAGGAGAGAGAGAAAGCTGACGTGAAAATGGAACGTGCAAAGGTGATGAAGGAAAGATGGAAAGATGATGGAGGTGGGTTGAAAGCAAGGCAGAAAGCAGGAGAAAAGAACTATGCTCCATCATAAATATGTTATATATAGAGAGAGGGAGAGGGAGAGATATACTGTACTGTATGCTAATGTTAGAGGCAGAGACGTAGAAGAAAGAGCAAGAGATAGAAGGATTCTATCCGGGGAGATGGTCTGTGAATGAGGATGGAACTGAAGAGAACAAGGGATGGGAAATCAGCAGGACTACGTGGATTATGTGTAAAGGACATCGTTATTATGCTGTGGGACACAAGCTTTATCTGGAACATCTTCAGAAGATTGATGGACAGCTGACTTTATCATCTGTAATAATACACAGAGAGAGAATTAAATAGAGATGTTATGTAAAGGAACATCTGTGAGTCTGTGCATAAATGAAGGTCATTCTTATTGGTTAACTTCGTAGACTTTGTGCTAGTCTGAAGCTACAGTATGTGACACCAGAGAAGATGGAAAGAACCATTATGGAGATTTGTAGACACTCCATGTGTGAGGAGAATAAAACATCTGAGTGGTTTGAAATAAGATCTGGTGTTAAACCATGAGCACGTCAGGATTTTTTTTTTTTTTTTTTTTTGACTGGTCATACTGTAGCGTGAAACATGAGAAGAACAACAGCAGATAAAGTGAGAGGGATACGCTGGAAACACGGCACCTTTTCTTTAAGACCTGGATTTTGCTGATGATGAATTTCTTCTTTTTGAGTGTTTTGAGTTTAACGATCTCCAGAGCTTGAGTTGGAACGAAGCTTGATGTAAAACCCAGAAACCAAGCTCAGATAACAACGAACGCTGACATAGTGAAAGGCGTCGATGTGCTTTCTTTCATCATATCTGAAAAAGGCAGCGGAAGGCAAACACTAGCGGATATCCTACTGTATGGGGAGCATGTGGGATCGGTAAAGGGATCACCATCGTCTCGTCATCAAGTCACTTGTAAGCCCTTTGGTGCCACATAGACACAGGGTGAGACATCGAAAGTGGAAACAGAAGGAGATGAGAAGAAATTGAACACTAATATCTTAACACCAGCGTCTGAAAAGAGCATCAAAGAAACAGTGGCAGGGAAATAAATATCAAGAGTGGAGGGAGAAGACCAGGCCAAGGTTAGTGATAATATCTCTGAGGTTATGCAGAAGAATAAGGGATTGAACCTGAGACGTCTTGAAGAGAGAGAAGGATACAGGACGCGCACCAGAGAAGTGAACAGCAGGACGTAATCCAAAAACAACCTGGCAGAGGAGAGTGGGGGAAAAGAATGAAGTAATGAGACTGGAGACGCTGAAAGACAGACAAACCATCAGGACAGGATGGGACAGGACAGGACAGGACAGATGGAGAGAGTTCGGACTATATTAGAGAACAATGATAGTAAAACACTGTGAGTCGTGCTAGTGTGGTGTCCCGTAAGCGGTGAGTGCTAATAGCGTTAGCCACAGGAACGTGTTATTGCATTATTTTCAGAGGTGGAGTATATTTGCTTTGTTACTGTACTTATGTGCAGATTTCACACACTTGTCCTGGAGTAGTTTTATTAGATTATACTTTTTTACTTTTACTCCACTACTTCATACAGCAGATAGCTGGACTTTTACAGTACTTCACTGCATTTCTGCACGGCGTTGGGCTACATAGCCGCTGTTAGTGTTAGTGTTTGAAGCAGGAATTCTGCCACCTGCTGACAGTTATGTGTAATTGCGTGACTTGCCTTTCCTTCGAGACATGCCTAATAATGTAACAGGTGTTGCAAATCAGAAGCAGAGCTGAGAGAGAGATTTTTATACTATGAAGGACTTCTGCTTTTACTTGAGTGATATTTGGCCTGTTCAAGCTCTACTTTTACTCAAGTCCATGATTTGTCTACTTTGCCCACTTCTGATTATTTTCCCGCAGCAACGCGTTCCCAAGTGCTTTATTCTTCTTAAGGAGTTGATGATTATATCTGTTTATAGTTACATTTAATGTTCATGACATAAGATGTTCTGCTCTCTCTCTCTCTCTCTTTCTCTCGTTATTAGATTAAAAAAGGCCAAAATGAAAAAAAAAAAAAAAAGTAATAAAGAAGCATAAACTCAGGTTACAGCTTTACCTTCCCGAGCACTGACATTGGAGACTCCTTCCATACACAAACCGCAAACCTTAAATCCATTGATTCACTTTGACTTTTAATACCAACTTCATGTTTCTCACATTACTACAGTCTAAAGTCATAATGTTTCTTCGTACCGAGCAAACAGCGAGTGGGTCAGTATGAAACAGAACTAAGAACACACTGTTGTGGATGTGACTTAATAAAGACTGCAGTTCTTACAGTGTTCCTAAAAGAATAAAATAAGAGCTGGACGAATTTCTAACGCGATGTGAAACGTCTCTCAGGTCTCTCTCGGGCCGGATCGTGGGCGGCGTGTGGTGGTTCTTCACTCTGATCATCATCTCCTCGTACACTGCCAACCTGGCTGCGTTCCTGACTGTGGAGAGGATGGTGTCGCCCATCGAGAGCGCCGAGGACCTGGCCAAGCAGACCGAGATCGCTTACGGGACGCTCGACTCCGGATCAACCAAAGAGTTCTTCATGGTAGGAGCTACGAGAAGACTTGGAGCTTTATTAGATCGTTTTATTTTTAGTTATATATTAAGAAGTGTCAGGGGTAATACACAAATACAAGGGTTTTATTTATTTATTTATTGATACTGATTCCATATACATTATTCTGGAGCTTTGGAATAAAACAACAAACAAACAAACAAACAAACAAAAATACAGACGAGATGCAGATGCACAAGAGGTTTATTTTTGAAAGGCAGATCCAAAACGACTGAAAAAAAAAAAATTATAAAAAAAATAATAATAAAATCCAAACCCCTAAACCCAGAGAGACTAAAACAAGTACAAGGTGTGTTTCTGACCGGTGTGAAAATCATAGTGTGTGTACTGTAGTGCACCAGTCACAAGTTTGGACACCTTTTTAGCTAATGCACGAAAAAAAAATGCAAGATATTGCAAGAACACTGTCTTCAAATGCAGTCATCAAAACTATGAACAGTCTCTTGTGAGGAGCGTCTTTCATGGAGTTACATCACATACCCCACTATTTCTCCTTTCTTTTTCATGATAAATTTGGGATAATCTATTAATTTAATAGCACATCCTCATCTTAATATAACATCCAGATCTTCTGGACTCTTAATTCACTTTCTGGATACTTTTCTACATGAAAACCCAGCAGCATGACGTCCCTCATTTCTGTGTTTTTCATGCTTCATTTTTCCCTTCCAGCGATCCAAAATCGCTCTCTTCGAGAAGATGTGGGCGTACATGCGCAGCGCCGAGCCGTCCGTCTTCGTGAAAACCACGGCGGAGGGAGTGATGCGAGTGCGCAAGTCGAAAGGAAAATACGCCTACCTGCTGGAGTCCACCATGAACGAGTACATCGAGCAGCGAAAGCCCTGCGACACCATGAAGGTCGGCGGGAACCTCGACTCCAAGGGCTACGGCATCGCCACTCCCAAAGGATCCTCATTAAGGTGGGTGGAATAGTATAACAATGTGCCCAATGTTGTTATAGTATCCCACCTACCCTGATGCAGCTGTGCTCATGTCACCTGGTTGGTATGAGTGAGATCTAGTTGAGGCAAATTATTCTAAAAAAAAAAAAATTATAATAATAAATAAATTATATGGAAAACAACAAATCTAAAGTAAATTTGGAGTCGATGAAAATTTGAGCATCAGCTACAGTATGTTTAAGGAAAGGAAGTAGACTGAGAATGTAATCTGAAATGAAGCTGGAATTCTGAATAATTAAATATTAGAGACCAAATTCACCAAACAGAATGAAAAACACAGGAGCATCAGGTTTTTAAAGCTTTTCCCAATAGATAGAGAATCTGCATTTATAATAATATCAGTAATATATACAATAACCCATATACAGATGTTGTATTTCTTGCATATTTAAAGTCACCCTAAACTTTATAAAATGTATATGCATGATTAAAATG
>QNUK01000183.1:575000-587500 GCA_013621035.1 Clarias magur | reverse complement strand
GTTGTTGTTGTTGTTGTTGTGTACTGTGTTTGCGCCACCCTTTCAGGATTCTTACGTGTTTTTTGTGTACATTCTTTCAGGAAAAGACGAGTGCGCTCAGCCTGAGCAACGTGGCCGGTGTGTTCTACATCCTGGTGGGCGGTTTGGGCTTGGCCATGCTGGTGGCGCTGGTCGAGTTCTGTTACAAGTCGCGCGCTGAGGCCAAGCGCATGAAGGTGGCAAAGAGTGCACAGAATATTAATCCCACTTCCTCGCAGAATTCTCAGAATTTTGCCACTTATAAGGAAGGGTACAACGTATATGGGATCGAAAGTGTAAAAATTTAAGGGGGTAGGATACGCGGCCGTCGGATCCGTGCTATTTTTCTCCCCCTCCCCCCCCAGTGCACGCTTTCCATCTACCCCATTTCCCCTCAGTGTGCTCGTGAATGAGGAGATTTTGGACGAAGGTGGATCGTATGTAATGGAGTAATGTCCTACTTTCCCTCCCGAGCCTCATTACGTCACCCGTAATGAGTGAAACATTAAACACTTTCCTTCCTTCATCTTTAGTTTTTTGGTTTCGTGTCTGACTGTTCAGTTGTTCCTCATCATCTTCATCAACATCATCATCATCATCATCCTCATAATCCTCACCACCATATATGTTACTACCCTGTTTTCACACTAGCAAGAAACAAAGCGACAGGCGATGTTCATTGTCTACATAATTTCTTTTCCTTTTTTTCGCTTCACTGTTAGACCAAAAGTATGTGCACCCCTGACCGTCACACCCATATCTGGCTCTTCTCCAGAAAGTCATACAGTTGTATAGAATGTTCCTGTAGGGTGTAGCATTACAATTTCCTTTTACTAGGACTCAAGAGGCGATCACGTGGTGTGCTAGGTTTGGGGTGGAACTCAACCATTGGTCTGAACGACAACTGGAACTTTTGTTTCTAATTGCATTTTCTTAAAACATACAATTTCATCTCATCCTGTCATTTACAAGCTCTGACTCCTCTCAGAAGCGTACATGAACCAGTAGTACAGTTAGACAGTTAATGTTCTCACTGATTAGTGCACTATTTCATTTATGCTTATGTAGTTAGCTTTCGAGGACATATACACTGTATATAGAACTATTATTCTATATTATTACTACTGTTATTACAGAAGGCTAACGATAATTAGCACAAGAGACTTGTCACTAGCTAGTGTGACACAGGGTTATCATCCAGCCCGTGAGTGTGTGATTAACGTGATGTGTTTTACTGATCGGTGTGTGTTTACAGTAATGTCCCCGGTGACGTTTTATCTGTTCACGTCTCCATTTTGAACGTTCTTCTCCTTCATACTTTATCTGGGTTACATCAACATCTCCACTAGGGGTGCAACGATTTGTCTGTATGAGAGTATACCATGATAAAGGATTCTTAAGCAGTTAGAACAGTGACGTGTGCGCCTAGTGCAGTCACACACACCTGCAACAAAACCTAAATCAGTCATTTTCACAGTACAGTTCCTTGCATGATCCAAAGTCACATGATCTGATAAGTGTAAAAAAAAAAAAAAAAAAAAGTTTTTTAAAGTACAATGATATGTTAATTAAGTCATGAAAATGCATGGCATGTGCTGTGGAAAATATCAACTGGCCAAAGGTTAAAAATGGCTAGAACTTTATATGAATAAACATTAATATGCTAATCTGAAACGTTGGCTAGTTAGCAGGCCAGCTTACATCTCAATGACAAGTACCAAGGTCACATTCTGATTTATCTTAACATAGTCAAAACTGTAAAACTAGTTTGCTAGCATAGCTAGCGTTTGTTTATTTTTTATAATAATTTTTTTCTTACCAAATTTAGTCGTATCCAATTCCCACCAGTCATTAGGCCACGCCCCCATCAAGGCTACAACCACCAACCAGGGCGAGGAAACTGCTTACTTAAAGTATGCACCGGAGGGGTAAAACCCCGGCTAAAACCCTCGGAGGACAGCGCTATCCACTCCTCCTGCTTGCGTGAGCTCACAGAAGCCCATGATTGTCTGTAGAGCCACGAATAATGTAAGAGCACTAACATTAGTGTCCCACCCTCAGCCAAACCCCCCCCCCCCCCCCCCCGAGAGAGCTTGGCCAATCAGCTCCCTGTTGCTCCCGGCTGCTTGAGGCTACAGCATTATCTGGGAATCAAACTCACGATCTCCAGATGACAGGGTGAGCTCGTTACTGATGCATCACCCGGGAGTGCGCAAGGAGTTATCTTGTAATAAACAAAATCGGACTTTAATCACTTGCTTATTACCCACGAATAACGTTACTGCGCTCAGAGTTTTCGAAATGTTTAAGTATGACAGCAAGTCATACACAGGTAGTCCACAGGAAGTCAGGAAGATCAGGAATTCAAACAAAACTTTAGTCGAGGAAATAAAAAATGAAAGACATCAAAGTCTCGAGATTTTGGCTGATTGACTGAATGAGGAATGAAATTCATGAATAAATTAATTTGACATGTACGAGTCATATCGTCACACCCCTAGTCTCCATCATACGGTGAGATATTGTGTATAAGTAGACTTTCCTAAACCTTACCATTGTGTGTGTGTGTGTGTGTGTGTGTGTGTGTGTGTGTGTGTGTGTGTGTTTCCAGGTGACCTTTTCAGATGCGATGAGGAACAAGGCGAGGTTGTCTGTCACCGGGAGCACAGGGGAGAACGGCCGCGTCATGAGTCCCGAGTTCCCTAAAGGCGTCCACCCTGTGCCCTACGTAGGGCCCGACGTTGGCATGAACGTCAGCTTAACCGATCTTTCGTGAGGGAAATCCCCCCCTGCCGAGTGCCTTAAAATGGTTTATCCCGCCCTTTTACTCTTTCCTTTGGTCCATTTCTTTGTCTCTCCCTCTCCTTCTGTCTCTCTCTCTCTCTCTCTCTCTCACCTTCTCTCTTTCTCTTTCTTTCTCTATTTATATCCCGGATGAGAGACGATGAAGGCCGTGTTTTAATAGCGAAAAAGACATTTGTGCGACACACCTACACTTATCACAGTGACATCTTCGCCCCTTAAAACACGCCTAAAGAGGTGATGAGGTCACTTTCCCTGGTCACAGACGGATTCTCTGATGAGTGTGAATTTTGCGTCTTAGGAGCGTCTGTGCGTTTCGTCTGGGCGTCTGCCGATAATCATTTGTACGATGCACAATATCGCTGTGTTATCACAATTCTGTCACATTCCCTAGATTCCATTCCTAGGCAGGACTTGAGTTTGATTTAAATGTATAACTATTTATTAATTAATCATTTTTATAAATAATATGAATTTGCGTTGTTATTATAACAACCCGATAAAATGTTAGACGAACATCGTGATATGAATTGACAGACCTGACTATCGGCACATGCCTAGCTTGTCGTCTATGTCGGCTTGAACAGACTTCGTTCTTTTATTAATAAAACCACAAAAAAGTACAGTAAAAACATTTTCTATGTATTTTCACATAAAAATGCTTTAAAATAAATCTGCTCACATACCGGTTGTGTGTAAAACAACTTGTACATCCTAATCTCCGTGTACTTTTCGAGCTCAGCTCTTAGTTTCATACTTTTTAAAAAAAAACGCCAAATCTATTGCTTACGTAATTTATTAGTCGTATATAATATTAACATTTCGGTGTTTCTATGGAGATATCTAGCAATGCTTGACTTTTTTCCGATCGGTTTTGACAGTAGTGCCGCAGATACGTTTATGTTAATCTGAATCTTGAATCATAATTTCATGTTTTTTCGTATTTTCACCAATAATCAGGGTAGCTGTTATGTTATCTTATGTTATGTTCTATGTTTAAAAAAAATATTTAAAAAAAAGCAGAAAAAATGACAATATGAATGCAAGAAAAAGGAAAGAAATTAGTACTTAATGTATTATTGCCTAATGTTTTGCTGTGAATTCAGTAGATGTGTTACACATCGACACGCTCGTCTGTTTCAAATGCCAAATAAGTGAGTGTGCCAAATTTATTCCTGAATATAGTCGGAATATAATCTGTCCTCGTTGTGAATGTAATCAATACATTCTCTACGTTTCTGTAACTCTGTACTGTTTGATGGCCTACGCAGTGACTCAACTATTATAATCATTTGTTAAATTTCAAATCTTTTTCAGGTTTTTTTAAATTTTTTATTTAACTTTATTGATTGATTTACACTGATTGAATGAACCTAAGCCCCGCCCACACTCGGATACACTCAGGAAAGGGAATAAGTGAGAGGGGGACTTTGTTAGCCCTAAGACCAAACCATAACTGATATTAAATTACTTTACAACGGCTACACTGGTACATCATCCGGTGCAATTTAATTGGTTGCAACTGGCGGAAACTCTGACTCTGTGCTCTGATTGGCTGCAGTATCAGTAGTGTTGGATGCTGTTTTCTGATTGGCTGTAGTGGCGCTAGGATTGGAAACTGTGCTCTGATTGGGTGTAGTGACATTAAGGATGGAACGCGTGCTCTGATTGGTTGCGCTAACATTGGTAGTTTTAGAAACCATGTTCTGATTCATTGTACTGGCATTATAGCTGTAAACTGTGCTCTGATTGGTTGCAGTAATAGTAGAGGTGGAAACTGTGATCACCTCTAGTGGGCTTTGGATTGAGTGCTGGCACTGTGCTAATGCTGTGGAAAGTGTGCTCTAGTGGGCAGTAGGGGAGGAGAGCATATTTTGATTGGTTATAGGTGCATTATTGGTGTAAACTGTGCTCTGATTGGTTGTAGTGGCAATGGGTGGAAACATACACCTTTATCCAGAGCAACTTAGTCTGTAATCAATAAATGCCTACTGAACCTGGTGCACCAGGTCACGGGAACAGTAAGAACAGCACCCACCTTTATTTCTCATTAATGTGTTAATTTAAGTACTGCAGCAAGCGCTCTTTAGTCATCGTTTGAAGACTTCCAGTGAGTCAGATGTTTGGATTTCTAGAAAAGGTTCATTCTACAACCTAGACGTAGACCAGAGCAGAGAAGAGTCTTGATGCAGGTCTTCCTTGTACCCTGAGAGATGGTGGGATCAGAGGGAACGTGGTGCACCGCGGGATGTGATAAGTGCCTTGAGCTAAGTGGGTGCTGGTCTGTTTTGTCGCTCTGTAGGCAATCATGGAGCTGCTACAGGACGCCAGTGGATGGACTGAAGTCAGTAATGGGGAGGCGCGGGAGAACTTGGTTCTTGTGTTATGCGGGCGGAGACTTTGGTCTGATTGGTTCTAGTGCTATTAGGGGTGGAGCCAGAGCTGGAGGCATTTTGAGCAGAAACTACAGTATCATCATGGTGACTAGCAACAGTGGCGGGGCTAAGAACAAAGGCGGGGCTTGGGATCGGTCAGTCAAGTATTCACATGAAATTAAATCCAACTTTCTTTTTTCAACTATTTTCATTAATATTCATGAATTTGTTTGACGTCTACATGCTTATGTTAATGAAGAGAAATATTTACATTTACAGTAGGCCTGTTTTAATCTTCAATTTGACTTTATAAGAATAATAATTATAATGATGATTTGTAACCCTTACATACTGTATATCTTGTGCTAAATAACCTGATATTGATATAAGCCAGTAATAAGAACACAATCTGTAGGAACATGACAAATATTTGCACAATACATGGTGAATTGTTTTTTCCCCTCAGTAAATTGTTGGATTTTAAATAACTCTTCCTTTTTGATCACTTTAAGGTTTCTCATTCTAAAAGTAACATTTGATTTTTGATTTTTTTTTTTTTTTGTTGTTGTTGTTGTTGTTGTTGTTGTTTTTTCCAGGCAGTTTATTTACTTTGTAATTAACTTTGTGCCGACTTGTTTATTTTTTGGAACTCTTTCTGAATAAAAACAGAACTAATAATGTCACTGATTGATTTGAATCTATTGAGTGTTAAACAACGGTAACAAACATTTCAGCTACAGTACAGAAGTACACAAGCAGACTGGATTAAAAACCTAATAGAAACAAATTGATTTAAGAACTTGAAGTTTGCTGAATGTTTAATATGTTCTAAACGAGGTTTTGTCTCCCGAGGCCGAGCTGATGGAAAACTTCACAGCCTCATTAAGTGGCCAGTTTTATCCTACAGATCGTATCTGATAAACGTTCCTTTTTTTTTTTTTTGCATTTTTTTTTTTTTTTGCTTTCTAATCTCCGGCTTATGAGGATAAATCGAGGTTCCTCTGATGTTACCTGCAATGCGCTCTGGCATATTCAGGTCAGTCCCGCTGCTCTCTCCGCTCGGTCCGGCTCTCGCTTTAATCACTGCTCCGGTTTCCTCGCCGTCCTGGGACTTCACAGCGCGCGAGCCGTGTTTTTCACACACCACACTTGGCTCGGTTTCACTCGACCGCCCGCCTGCCTCCTGACGCTTTGGTGGCTTCGTCTCTCATTTTGCTGGCAGTGAACGTAGACGTTAATAAAATTATTCATGCAGAAATAATCTGCTGCTGGAGAAAGTAAACGCTAATAGGAATAAGGCCTGCTATCTGATGTAGTCAAAACATACAGCAAGCCATGTAACAGATCTTTTTTGTTTTACAGATTTTAATCCTTAACTTATTACTCATTTTAATATTTCACTCCTTTTTCAAATGTGCTGTTTCAGTGTCTGTAGCTTTAAATAAGCCGATACAAAAGCCTCCTTTTTGGAAGTGCATCCAGTGCATCAGAACACAGGGACCAGAAACGTCCTTGTGGGGACCTTATTGAGCATGTCCCACCGCATGTCCCACCAGCTGAAAGACAAAATATATGTAAGAGCATTAACTCACGATGACGTTCTAAATATAAAGTGATGTAAAAGTTAAAACACAACTAAGATCTAACGGAGGCTTGGTTAGCCAATAGTTAAAATCCAAAGATCGCCAAGCTAGGCTTTAGCAGTTAGCTGCTAACTGCTAACCACTAACTAGCTAACCAAGCCTTTCTTGAGAGCTAAAGAATGCTACAGTACGTTAGCCATTAGCAGTTAATAGTCTTTTCGCCTAGCCTAATTTACTGTGGCTTTTAAATATGGCACTCAGAGAGCAGCAGAGCTGGCGGGAGATGATCACTGATCCTGATCACTGATCACCTGATCACCTGATCACTGATTCGCGGGAAGGGCTCTTCTTATATGTGGTCACAACAGTTTGAAATTTGATTTGCCCGTTTAAGCCCCGGTCAATACAAAAATGAAAACAAAGGACAAAAAGCAGGGAATGTTTTTTTTGTTGTTGTTGTTGTTGTTGTTGTTGTTGTTTTGTTTCTCGTGTTTTTGTTTGCACATGCACGCTGGAGAACCGTGCGAAAGTCTAAACAGGACTAAATAGGTCTCTTTGAATAGGAGTAATTAAAAGCTGGCACAAATCTTTTTTTTTTTTAGAAAAAAGCTAGATAGAAGAGCTATTAACAGAATGACACTACTGTAGCTGTGAGATTTGATGATCAGGGTGCCATTAGTATTGCACTGATATTACCAGTGGTGGAAACGCTGTTAGGGTTGCAGTAGCAGTGGCTAGGCTGCTTAGCTACAGTAGCTAACTCACGTTGCTTTATACGTACATGCTGCTAGTTGTCACGGGTACTGCATGAACTTAAGCCAGGGATAAACTAAACATGACAGACTAGACATTACACAGGCAAAGAGACATATGGAGCTAGGAAACAATGGACCTGACAAACTAAACCAGGAGCTGCACAGACTAGCGGTTACAAACAGGCTGGGAGACAGACAAAGGCTAGGAGAACACGGAGAACACTGAGCCAGGAGAACACACAGAGCTTGGAGGAAACACAGAACTTGACATCAAACCAAAACAAACAGCACCCCAAACGAACAGATGCAAGACAAGGACAAACTGAACACATGAACATTTATAACCAAACTAATGAGCAACCTTGGTTCAGGTGAGCGCCACATCACCCGACCGAGGTGCATTCTGGGGAATGAAGTCCACCAAAAACTACAAATGAACACAAAAGGAAACAAAATGGAGTCTGTGGCCGCTTTGGCGCCCTCTAGTGGTATCCACTGACACTGGTTACAGAGTCAGCTACAATAACGCACCTTACACATCATCCTGAGCGTTACCTTTAATCTGTAGCACCTTAACAAACATTTAAATTCTTTAATTATAAATGCAGTGATACTGTACTGTATATACAGTGCTGTGTGCAAAAGTATTGACACCCCGCCTCCTCATTTCTTCAGATTTTGCTTCGAAACCTTCAGACATGTTTATATGTTTAATGTAGTTTTGAGGAACAGTTCTCCAATAGTTCTTTTTGACTCTCATCATCCAGACTGCAGTCCCTGTACCTGGTCAGTTTCGGAGGACTGTTTCGGTGTCTGTTACTGTAAGCCACACAGTGACACATCATCATTCTAGCATAAAAATCATCTAGCTGAAGTCCTGAGCCAGTGAGAAACCGGTGCAGATGATGAGAGATGATCAGGAGGTGATTAGTTCGCTGCTGTCGCTGAATGCTGAGGGGTCGGAACAGACGAGAGGGGAAACGAGGTCGCTGCTGAGGCGGGTACAGAAACAACCAGATTTTAAATGGTATCTTTAGGCACTTTGCAGTCAAACTTTTATGCTCCTTTCACTTTCTTTCATTTATTTTAATTTAATATGAATAAATCAGGGGTGAAGACTTTCACAAAGTACTGTATCTTTAAATAGTGTAATGAAAATAAATATACAATAGTTTGTCCACTTTGGCTTATTATATTAAAGGTGAGTCACATTTTAAAGTCAGGTGACTACAACATGAGAACATGAGAAAGACCTCCAGCCTGATGAGAAGCTCAAGATGATCTCTAAACGAGCTTAATGGCAGTAAAAGAGCACCTCTCTCTCTCTCTCTCTCTCTCTCTCACACACACACACACACACACACACACACACACACACACACACACACACAGCAGATCAGCGTCTCACCCGTCGTCACCTTTATTAGCACACAGGCCATGTTTCAGTGTGAGCTGTTTATTTCACATCACTATTAATATATTCCATCTTTTTCCTCCTCTAATTTGTTTTCTTTCCACACCGCGTGTTTATTTAAGCGTAATTATCTGCAGTTCAGGTGGGAGAGGAGCGACACGACATCAATATCCTGTAATTAACAGAAAACAGGAAGTGAGGATAATCTTACAGGAGCACAGGGAGGAACACGAGTGTGACATTCATTAACACTACAGAGGGGAGGAGACGTCTCACACACACACACACACACACACACACACACACACACACACACACACACACTCACTCTATACTGACCTTCTGACTCTTTAAATTAAACTCAAACTGAGAGTATGTCCAGATTTTTAGCTTTTCATTGAAAAGACTCAATTTACAGACTAGAACACTGTGTGTGTGTGTGTGTGTGTGTGTGTGTGTGTGTGTGTGTGTGTGTGTGTGTGTGTGTGTTGTGCTGTGCTGTTACAGGAAAATAAACAACAACAGAGTATGTACAGTATTAAAGTCTTTTTTTTTTACTGAAGAAAGTCATGAGATGCTTCATCACATCAACATGTCTCTCATGGTTGTACTACTACGGCAACACACACACACACACACACACACACACACACACACACACACACACAATGTGTATATGTTTATGCCTTATTTATGACATCCTTAAACCTGTACACATTTACTCAGTTCTCATGTTCCAGCATAAAAGACAGCAAACTAGAATGTCAGAGTATTTGACAAAAAAACTGTGTGTGTGTGTGTGTGTGTGTGTGTTGTTGTAGTAGAGCGAGAGAGAGAGAGAGAGAGAGAGGTGATTGCGATGATTACAGATGTGTGACCAGCAGGAGGAGGTTAAATCCCCCAGAGCTCGGGTGAGAGACGACACGTTGGCTTAGTTTGTTTTTAATTGTAATTTGTCTTCACAATGCAAAATAATTAAACCAACCACAAAGCAAAAATTAATTAATTAACTAATTTAGATGATTAAAGGCATTTGGAAAGGAATGGTGAGGAAAACACTAAAATGTATAAAACAAACAAACAAACAGCTAAAATACCAGGGATTAATTTTTTCATAAAAAAAAAAATAATAATAATAAAAAGGTAACTTATAAAATATATATAGACAAAATAATATATATACATACTTATAAATACATACATATAAAAAGAAAATAACTTGGATAAAATTATAATACTACGTTTATTGCTATTTGTTATATATTATTAATATTATCATACTACTATTATATTAAAATAATATACATCATTATTACAATTTTAACTTCATACACATTTTTGCCTGATTATACATATACAGTAAATCTATTCACTGGCTACTGATTGGATAAATAAATAAATAAATAAATAAATAGTAGAAGGATTGTTAATCATTTTTGATTTAATTGTATTTGTTGGATTAATTAAATTGTAATAGATCATAATAGAATAAATACATTTACAGTACTCAGTGTATAAAAAGGTACATACTCTATATTAAAGTTTATATACAGTGTATAAAATATATAAAAGTGTTCAAACTGTATATAAAGTTTTACCGTCTGCACAGTTATACCAATCGTCCATAACATTAAAACCACCTGACTAATGTTATGTAGCGCCCCCTTGTGTCTCTAAGACGGTGCTGATCCGTTGAGGACTGGACTCTCTGAAGGTGTGTGTGTGTGTGTGTGTGTGTGTGTGTGTGTGTGTGTGTGTGTGTGTGTGTGGTGTCCCACGCCGTCGGCAGAAGACTCTTTAATAAGAGTCGTAAGTGTGTGAGGTGGAGGCTCCATGGATCAGACGTGTCTCTCCATCACGTCACACGGACGCTCGATCACACTGAGATCTGGAGAATTTGGAGGCGGAGTCGACACCTCAAACTCTCAAGACATGTTCCTCAAGCCGTGCCTGAACAGTGTGTGTTTAGGGAGGTGGTGTGTGTCAGAGGAACATCCTCGTGGTTTCCCAGAAGAACATCTCCCAGTTTTCCTGATTCCAACACATCAGCTTCACGGTACATGCCACGCCCTGACGGCTGCCACTGTGACCAGTTCACACTTCACCTGGCAGTCGGGTTTAATGATGAGTGCATTTATGGAAATGTACCTACTGTACTGTGTGTAAGTGTGCATGTCAGTCTGAGGTGTTACTTCTGGGAAATTGTACCCGAGGGAGTTAATAACATTCGTCACAAGTAAGTTTTTTGATGTTTACATTATAAATTTTTGATTCTGCATCTTTAATCGCTCAGCAACATCTTTAAATAACTCGACACACACCGATCAGGCTGTCCTCGCTCTTTCAGGAGTCTGTGAGGAAGCCTGAAAGAGACGCTATTGTGAACAGAGGCGGTGGGGGATAAAATAGCACAGAGGATGTGTTGTCATGGGAACAGCATCAGCGGTGCGCGGGGGAACAGCACGGCGCTCGGAAAAAAGTACGAGTTGGCAAAGATGTTCCGTGTCATTTTATCATTCACACGCCGCGCTCGCAGGCCGTCAGCACATTTTCGGTCGGAACGGTCGTGTAATAAAGCTGTTTGATGGAGAGAAAGGAAAAGGAAGAACAGTAGAGAAGTGATCATTTAAGGAGAAGTTCGAGTGTGCGGCGCAGCATCACACAGA
The DNA here is from genome assembly GCA_013621035.1 of Clarias magur. Classification (NCBI taxonomy): domain Eukaryota; kingdom Metazoa; phylum Chordata; class Actinopteri; order Siluriformes; family Clariidae; genus Clarias; species Clarias magur. Next base: position 575,887 of record QNUK01000183.1, on the reverse strand, counting down.
GCGTTACCATAGCAACCACGTCTGCCGTTAGTCAGCGCGTGCATGAGAGGTTTCACAACCACGTGACCGTCTGTACGTGCACGTGGTTACAGCTGATAAAGTCATGAATTTCACCTGCTTCAGGTTTATTTAAGGTCATAAAGACACATGCTAATGTTTAACGTAAACACAGATGCTAATGCTAACGCGAGCTCGTGTAGTGGTTAGCACTGTCGCCTTGCACCTCCAGGGTCTGGGTTCGATTTCCAGCCAGGCTCCATTCCCGTCCCTGTGTGCATGGAGGTCTGTGTGCATGTTCTCCCCGTGCCCTGGTGCGTTTCCTCCGGGAACTCCCGGTTTCTTCCCACAATCCAAAGACATGCAGATTAGACTAATTGGTGTTTCCAAATTGCCCCTGGTGTGTGAATGAGTGTGTGAGTGTACGCATGTGTTTTTCCCTGCAATGGATTGGCACCCTGTCACTCACACGTGTACCCCGCCTCCTGGGACGGGCTCCCGGCCCCTCGCGTCCCTGAATACAGGATAAAGGTGAGTGAGTGAGTGAGTGAGTGAGTGAAGTGAAGTGAGCTCCTGATTGGTCTGTGTTAAAGGTTAAGGTGAGGTTCACACTTGAGAAAAGACCTTTAAATTAAAAAGATTGGTCTTTAGAAATATTTGGCTCTGGAAACAAACGACAGAAAGTAAAACAATTCCTTGATAATCACGCAAACATCCACACTGAGTTTGTCTTCCAGCTGAAACGTGTGTGAAAAGCGTCAGCGATTTCTACACCAACGCCTCCTGAGAACACACAGCACATTAAAACATCAGAGTGTCGAAGTGGGCGAAGTGTGGTGCAGCTGTATCCGTGTTCTCACACACACACACACACACACACACACACACAC
>QNUK01000183.1:505000-572500 GCA_013621035.1 Clarias magur | reverse complement strand
ACTTGGCGTCCATCAGCAAATCATTTAGTCATGAACAAGACTCGGCATCTTCGAATTAATGAGTCTTTCAATCATGAACGAGATTCACTCTTCTGTCATTCAGGGGTTTAATGTCTGAATCAGTGAATCATTTGCTCAGGACCAACATTCACTTTTCTTGCATTCACATAAGTTGATATTTAATGATTGGATATTTTGGTCAGGACTCTCACCTTGAGCAGACCAGTGTCAGTCCCTGAATCAGTGAATCATTTGTTCCTGACTGAGATTCGCTCCTCTGCTGTTCAGTGGGTCAGTGTTCTACGTCAGTGACTCACTTATTCATTACGGACATTTGCTCATTTCACATTCAGGAGTCACTCTTTGAATCAGTGAAACTTTTCTTTATGACTAAGATTCACTCTTGAGTTATTCAGCGAGTCAGTTGTTGAATCAGTGAATCATTTGGTCAGGACCAAGATTGACTCCTCTGCCACAACTGAAGTAACTGGTGAACAAGTCAGAGTGAATCTTTTAACTTTTAAATGACTCGAATCACTAATATGATTCTGTAACAGACAAAGAAAACCTGATGAACTTTTTTTATTCCAACAAAGAAAATAGATACATTTTAATAGATAAAAACAACAAGTCATGAAATGTGATGAAAACACTGTGGACATCATCAACACATCATCACGTAGCTTCTCTTCTAGCTTGTCAATTAAACCGTAATTGTTGGAAATGCACACGTTTACAGTTCATATGTTTTGCGCACTTTATAACTGTGCTGGTGTTTTGAGTCTCCGGACCGCGGCGGATTCCGGGCTGTATTTCTCTGTTTACAGCAAGACACTTTCATCCCAGCATTCCTTTCCCATCTGTGAATCTTCGGGGTAGGACACACCGCTGGTCTCTCATTACAGTAAGGATGTAAAACATTCTGATGTAAACTGATTACTGTGAAACCTGATAACAACAACAATAACAAAAAAGAAAAGAAGAAGGGGAAAGAAAAGGAAGCGCTTCCTCCATCATGTGTGGAAACCCAGGATAACACTGGGACATATGGAGGGTCTGGATCAAGATCTCTGTGCCAGGACTGAACAGGAGGTGTGTGTGTGTGTGTCCGTGTGTGTGTGTGTGGTGTGTGTGTGTGTGTGTGTGTGTGTGTGTGTGTGTGTGTGTGTGTGTGTGTGTGTGTGTGTGTGAGTGAGAAAGAGAGAGAGAGAGAGCACCTGGCCTGACCATCTATAAATCTTGATAATTAAGCTTCATGGCTGAATTAATCCTCATTCTAACACAAGTCTGGATAATCATTCATTAAAAGAAAGAAATATAGATAGATAGATAGATAGATAGATAGATAGATAGATAGATAGATAGATAGATAGATAGATAGATAGATAAACAGACATTTTTTAGACTACCAAAATATATCACTCACACAGATCCAAATTAATAAAGAAAACAGCAAGTATAAATATGCAAAAACAAAGAGTCAGATTAAGTCACACATTAGTATTTATGATTTAATCCGCTGATCTTTGCTTGCAAAAAACAAACTTAATAAATTTACCCAGTAAAAAATCTAGTTATTTAATGTATTAAATAAATAAATAAATAAATAAATAAATAAATGTTTTATTTTTTAGAAAAAAGAAATTCACATTTTTGACAAATCACACTTTATTAGTTATAATAATTGCACATGAATACTTATTAATTTCACTTTTATTTATATTTAAAATAAAACATTTCATTACATTACATTTCAGGACACTTAAATGCAGCGTTGGCCTTCGACATCAGTGTCACAGAAACTATTCTGTCGAACAGGTGATTAGTTTCAACCTTCAAACTACAGCAAACAGTGAGAGCTTTTCAAAGCATGTGTGTGTATGTGCGTGTGTGTGTGTGTGTGTGTGTGTGTGACAGACAGATTTGTGCTCATTAAAATCACATGATGATCTGAATACCTCCAGGGCAGAGTGTGGAACGGGTTCGCTTCAGTTTCAATCTGTGTGTGCAGATTAAAAACAAATTGCATGTGAAATATTCAGCGTCTCGTGCGTTAGTGTGAGATGACCACGCGGACTCACACACGCTAGGTCCACCATGGAGGCAGAGGGTGGAGTTGGTGTCTGTGAAGCTGACACGAGGACATGGTGTGCTGTGAGGTGATGCATTTCTGTCCAAAGCAGGAGACCCAGTATGATGTCACTGTCCATAGTAAATATAAATATGTACTCCTCCATCTCCAACTTTTGCTAGCAAGACTCCATTCAGCCAAGCATTATATGTGCTCTTCATTTATTTATTTTTTTCTCAGAGCAATGAACTGTAACAAGTGTTAACAGAAATTAAAAAAAAAAAGATGTCCTTCAGAACTATTCCTCAAGGCTACATTAAACATGCAAGAACGTCTGGAGCTTTGGAAGCAAAGTACAGTGGAACATTGGACTGCGAGTGTTTTTCAAGACATGAAATTTTTAAAAAAATAAATTTTAAACGAGCAAGGTCTTGAAATACGAGCAGCATTATGGGTAATCGTCTCACATGCTCGGTCTCAGTGCGCGTGCATCACTCGTATAGTCTACATCCGTGTTCGCATACTGTATACTGTTTAATATAACACTGTGATCACGTGTTATAGTAAATTGTTTATTTTGTGTTTATATGTGCTTGTGTCCTACACAGACATCCTACATCCTACACAGCACAACCACCCCACCCCCACCCCCCATCACAGTTTCCATTATTTCTTATGGGGGAAATTCGCTTTGATATACGAGTGTTTGGATATACAAGCACACTTCCTGAACGAATTATGCTCGCAATCCAAGGTTCCACTGTATGATGAAATTCAATTCAATTCAATTTTATTTGTATAGTGCTTTTAACAATTGACATTGTCGCAAAGCAGCTCTACACATGGGTCCACATGAAATGACGGGTGGCAAGCCTTTTACACAGTAGTGTATATACAGTATACTGTATAGGAGAGTGTACAGTAAGTAGTAGTATACAAACACAAGTAGTAATATAAATATAAGTGGGTATATACAAAGTAAAGAAGTGATGCTGTGTCTGCTGATTTGAAGGTCACAGTACGACCGCAGATCAATCCCTGCTTTCTGCTTTTCCCTGTTGAGTCCAGTTTCTCTCAAGGTTTCTTCCTTATTGACATCTCAGGGAGTTTTTCCTTGCCACGGTCGCCCTCAGCTTGTTCATCAGGGCCGATCTGACCATTTTGACTCATACATGTTCACATTTCATAAAACATAAATAATTCTTTGCATTTCTAATTTGAGGTGTGTGCTGGGTCCGGATTGACTCGCTGAGTCGGGACTTTGAGAAGCTCTGTTCTACAGTATATAACCTCCAGTGTTTCACCAGGGCCTGGACACCGTCAAGGTAGAAAGTTTTCCCAGTATGTTGGAGCCATGACTGGACCGCCTGCTGCATGTCTTAACCACTGGCCTCCCAGGAACTCCTACATTTCCTTGGAGTGAGGTCAGGTCTGTATGTAACTCCCAATGTGCAAGTGGTGTTGGTGAACGATTTTGTACAATCACACAGTTCACACAGACAGATGTGTCTCTTCTGCAAAAAGTTATCCATCAATTTTTCCTTCATTCAGCAGAAATTTCATCACAAGCACCAACATATTTCACCTCAGCTTTTTTTTTTTAATACCATTTATGGTTGTGAGTTGAAAGTTCTGATAAAAACCTCAGAGCGCGGCTTTGACTCTCATCTAAAATCCACCAACAGGAGGACGACAAACTGACTGTGTGTGTGTGTGTGTGTGTGTGTGTGTGTGTGTGTGTGTGTGTGTGTGTGTGTGTGTGTGTGTGTGTGTGTGTGCACGCGTGTTCCTTTATTGAAAATAATAATAATAACAATACATAAATGTCCACAAAGAAAGAACAAGAAAAAATGAGCCAAGAAGAGACATATGGCTTTTGTTTATGCAGTACAGACCAAAAGTTGGGACATTATCTATACTTTTTCTCCCTGATGTCTACATAAAATCAATCCACGCTCTGGTGCGCTTCCTCTTCCACATCGAAGCATTTGTTTTTGTTAAATCTGTGTCTAACTGAGGAACGATAAACTAAAGGTTTAAGGAAATCGATGCTGGGCTTCTGAAGGAACGATCTCAGGAGGGAATGCATCAGAAATGCCAGAATATTCAGTTCAATATAAAAACGACACTGAAAAGGTCAGACGCTCCTCCTGTTGTCGCTCTGAGGAGCGTGTAAAATCTCATTTCAGACCTGTGATTGATTAATCCGTCTCTCTTCGCCGTAAACCATTAAACCTATAGAGGCTCGTGGCGAAGATGCTCATCTGTTGCCTGACATTTCATCGACGGCGACGCCTGATGAAGCCACAGCGCCGTGATTAAAAGCAGATGGCTCGCTAGGTTTCTGTCTGTTTCGTTAAAGGGGCCATGTGGAATTCTTTAAAGTGTCCATATGCATGTAAGGATCACAGAATTTCAGGAACATCAGGTAGAATCTGTGATGAACTATAACAAAGTGCAAGGTGTCAGTTTTTATATATTTCAGGCTTTTGTTTATTTATTTATTTACAGCCCTGAAATGAGCTCCATTATAAGAGCTTTAATACGTGGCTTTAACAGAAGAGGTCTGATTTGTTTTTTTTTGTTTTTTTTTGTGGACAACAAACTGAAACTCACCTCAAAGTCAGCAGCGGAGGCCTAAAATGGATTTCAGCATCGAATTTAGATCACTTACAGTACGCTATATGGCTGAAAGTATGTGCACCCTGATCATCACACCCAGGCGTATGTTGAACGTCACATTGTGGATGTTCAGTAGTCTCTGCTGTGGCAGCATGGTGGCGTAGTGGTTAGTGATGTCGCCTTGCACCTCCAGGGACCAGGCTTGGATGCCGCCTCACAGGGAGCATGTTCTCACTGCGCTTGGTGGGTTTCCTCTGGGTAGTCCGGTTTCCTCCCACAGTCCAAACACATGCAGATTAGGCTAATATAGAGCAATAGAGTGGTCTATCCATGCATAATTTTGGGAAGACTTTACACTAGATTTTGGACTGAGAGCAACAATATCATTAGTGAGCTCAGGTGAAGCTCCAAGTCCAGTTTCTCCTAAAGGTGTGGTTATGATACTCATGAATTTGTCTTTGGGTTTTCCTGTCTTTTGCTGTTGTGTTCTGTCAAGACTCTCATGTTAAAAAACCTGTCCCGGACTACATACCCCAGTATGCATGACACCACACTTACATTGTCCTAATTGTCCTCATATGCTCCTTGTAAAGTTTTTATTTTTTATTTTTATTCATTACAATGTCGTCTTTGTTGTTAGTATTAGCATGAGCCTAAGCCCAAGCCTGTAGCGTTGATGTTTAGATCTTGTATTTGTTTTATCATGTTAAAACCCTACTTGAATAAACAACCATGTGCACTCACATCCTGCCTCAGCTCTCCACATGAGTCAGTGGAGTGGAGTTCAGTCAGGTAAAAGGGCACCGTAGCGCTACAGCATATAGAGACATTCTGTACCAGTGTGTGCTGCAGACTCTATTGGAACCGTCTGAGATGATCAGGGGTGCACATACTTTTGGGCATATAGTGTAAATATTTCAGTTACGCACAACTTTCATAAACGTTCTATGAAATGCCGAATTTCGTTCCATCAATTCATGAATTGATACAAAAAAGATCAGTCTTTCAAAGTAATGGCACCCCATAAAAGGGGGAGGAGTTAGTTTGTGCCTATAGTAGGTGACACATTGCCAGAGGTGGAAAGTAACGGATGACATTCACTCGCGTTACTGTAATTGAGTAGCTTTTTTGTGTATACTTCTACTTTTTAAAGTAGTTTTTAAAATCTGTAATGTTACTCTTACTATTAAGTATGTTTTGTTTGAAGTATTGTAATTCGCTACATTTTAAATCATATTCGCTACTGAGTAAAACAAATGAATGAAAATGAAAAATAATAAAAATCTTCCGCTTTGTATAAATGCTTGGTTGCGCGCGCGTGTGTGTCTCGTGTCCTGGTCGCGCGCCGCTCCAGACTCCACTCCAGGTTTTCTGACTGTTTCCCCACATCGGCATCGACCTGACCTTCCACACGGCCGCTTCCGCCCTGAGAGTGACGTCATCAACCCGCGCCGCCAGATAGAAACCGGAGAGAGACGCGGGAAAGAGGAGAGAGATTGTGGTTCTGGCGTTTTCATATTTGCTTGTGTTTTCTGGTTTTGACTTTTTGCCTCCATTGACTTTGTTTATTGCTTTGCCCCTTTGCTTTGGTTGCTCTTTGTATATATTTGTAGATAATTTCACTGTATGTTTGTGCACTCAGCAGTAGTAGGGGTGGGGTGCCATTTATTTTGGGAAAGAGGGAATTTATTCACTGTTTTTGGTTTAGGGAGTCAGGGAAGGGACCTGGAATTTTTGTTTGTGGTGTTTTTTTTTTTGTTGTTTTGTTTTTTTGCAGGTAATCTAGCTACTAAATATAAATACCATTTAGTTGATTATTTTGGCCTGGGTCCACCCTGAATCTGATCCTCCTCCTGTGGTGTGTGTGTGTGTGTGTGTGTGTGTACTCTGTAACTTTTACTCTGAGTAAATTTTTTTATGAGCTACTTTTTACTTTTACTTGAGTAGATTTTTATAATGGTAACTTTACTTGTAAAATTTTACTTGTGCAAAATTTTAGTCCTCTTTCCACCTCTGCACACTGCAGTGGCCAAGCTGCATTACTAGTAGATTCCGCACACACGGCGCTTAGGGTTCGCTCTTTCACCATGTCTCCAGCGTTCTTTGGCTTTTATAGAGTTTTGTGGGCGTGGCTAAATTAAAATGCAAATACGTTAAATATGTTTGTTAATGACAGACTTCTGATTTGTATCATCCTGTACGCATGTGAGTATAGCGAAAATCTGAAATCTCTTGGTAAATATAAGGGATTTTTATTTTGTTTTGGCTACTGAAACATTTATGCACAACTTTATTCTAAACGTTTAATAAAAAAGAATAATAATCAAATAAAATAAATAAAATAAATAAATAAATAAATAAATAAATAAATGAAATGCCCTTTAGTTCTTATCACAGTTCCTTTATTAGTCTGGCACTTTCCACACACTGGGCTGTACGCGTGGTGCAGTGCACAGAAAATAGACCATCTATTAACATCCCTGAAGGAACTTTTAGCTTTTTAACATGTGATGTTTGTAAAGTTGATTTTTCTGTCATTTCTCTCCAGACTGATGTCCAAAACCACTGTTGTGTAAAAGCAGCTCTGATTTTACGGCATTACATCATAAACTCTCCTCATGTGGTCCTGTTGATGAGTCGAAGTGAGTGATGATGCCTTACAGCCTGACAGTTTAATGAACATAGAGACGAGAGGAAAAAAAATGAAAACCCAATCAGGTGCTGGACGCTGATGAGAACCGTAAAGCGGTTACGCGATGATGCAATGCGGTTTAAGGAATGAAATTTGACGAACAACCCTGAAACATGTCAAGTGAAATCAAGTGATGAATTTAGATTGTAATAATAAATCACAGTTTCCGACTGTATCTACTGCCGTGGCAACAACAAAATATTGTTTTTTTGTTAACAAAATTATAAACAAAATTTACAAAAGTGGAAAATTATTCAATCAAACATCAGACCTATCTATTTAAGCTATTTCTTTTGAAATGTACATTAACTTGGAACTACAGTACAGTAGATGTGTGTAAAGTGTCGCAGGGCTGTTGAGTTCTGACTCAGAAGAGAAGGTGTTGATTCATCTGTACACAGTATATAAAAGAAAAGGTTTTGTCTTTACGTTTGTCAGAACTCGCTATTTCAACGATATCTTTACGTTTCATACATTGGAGGACCAAATTCAAAATTTTATTTGTCACATACACAGTCATACACAGTACGATAGGCAGTGAAATGCGTATACGACCGCCCGTGACCTTCAAAATGAACAAGAAATAAGGAAATAAATAGTGGAATAAAACAAACATTTTATTAAAATAAAATAAAAGTTTAGCTATAGAAACAAAATACAAACATTTTCAAAAATATATAAGAAATATAAAATATAAAAACTTATCTGTACAAATGTAGCAACAAGTGCTAGATTTGTACAGATGGAAATAAAAATGGGACTAAAACGGAAGTGTGCAAATGTGCCAGAAATACTCAGAAATACTGTGCAGTATGTCCTGTCTGTCTATCCAGAGAGAGTTTGTCACAGAATCACGCAAAACTGGCTGGATAGAATTGAATGAAACCTTGCTGGTCCCTCTGTATTTCTCTGAAGTTAAATCTGGGGCATAAATTCTATTAAAATATTGAGCAGGAGGGGAGTTATGAGCAGTTATGTGACAGATTAGAAACTGCACGTTTTGACAGCGTCACACTGTGGGCGCGTCTTAAATCGACCGCTGCACAGAATTGACTGCACGGGAATCTTCTTATTACGTTATAATACCTGAGAATATTATAAGACCTTACACGTGCTTTAATGAATAACACCCTGCTGTGGAATACGCAGAGTAAAACCCTCCTCTAACATCACATCCGCGTGTCTCCTGTCCCTCACACCATCCTGTCACTGTTTGTTTTCACTCTAACAGCTTTAGGCAGAGCGTTTCATCCCCAAGTATAAAGAAATTAACACACTAGCAAAGCACATTTATAGTCTGTAAACATGCGCAATGTAAAATATTGAGGGGAATTAACAGCGAAGCCTTTCCAGTGATTTTGCAGGGCAGATTAAGCGACAGTGGCGTTACGTTTAACTGGCGATGCAGCAGCTGCATTTATTCTTCCGCAAGCTGTGCAATTATAAGCACAGACAAATAAAATGACTCTGGGTTTAAACGATCCGCGCTCTCGTTCCATCCTCAGATCCCACGCGGGTTCTCGCCTCGACTCTGACAGCACCTTATTACTCGCAAGAAATAGATTTGTAATTTTAATTTATTACAATGTGAACAATGAAGGAGCCGTGAAGGGCCTACAGAATTATTGCCCGAGGAAATAAAGTCGAATTACAGTGGCTCTCCGTCTCCTCCTGAATCAGCTCGGTATTAAAGTCGGCATCTGGAGCTGTAAATACGCCGCCGTAAATGACACGCACCGAATCCAATCGCATGGATTTTCAATTCTACCGAATAATTAGGATTGCGTGGATATTGAACGGACTCTAAAATAGCCGAACAGGCTAACACCAAGGACCGTATATTTACGATCAGCTGCGAAATTATTGGCACCCTTCATAAAAAAATGAATAAATAAAAAAAAGAGTTCTGAAAAAAATGTCTGTAGCCGATTCGAATATTCTCATATCGCAAATAGTAGACACACGACGAGCTACAATGTCGGTGTTACACATTTTTGTGTTTTATTAATTAGACAGTTCTTTGTAAAATAGATATTCGCTGACAAAATCACCATGAATCACTTTTAACAACATCTCGTGCTGTCACTTATCACTGACTCTGCGTGTGTGTGTGTGTGTGTGTGTGTGTGTCAGTGTGATTACAGCAAGCACACACTGCCATCATGTGGAACTTTCCGGAGCGAATGGAGGAATTTGGAAAAGGTTTTGGAAGAATCGGTGACGTTCTGCTGTTTACAACAATATTAACTCCATACTGTACATGCACAGATTCTAAATCTGATAAATATTCTAATAAATCTTTTAAATCGTCGTACATTTTTTTTAATAATCACAAATTAGCACTTCGATATTAATCCTGGTATAAAAAGTTCATTTTATTCATTAGAAATAAAATAAATAAAGACAGTTAGTTCTAACTGAGGCTTCAGTTATCAGAGTTTTAGCTCAATATCAGTGTTAGTGTGAATAACAGGACACGCAGGACGTTAGATGAGTAAAGGCATTAGACGACACACACACACACACGCACACAGAGGCACGCATGTCTAATGCAGTGTGTAAATTTGCCACATAATTACTGGTGACTGTTAGCCGAGCCGCTGCCACCATCTTGGATTCGCCACCATTTTGAAGACTCCGCCCCCTCGGCGTCCCCAATCACTGAGGCTCGGGAACTTTTAGGAGCCTTTAGGAAACTTTATTTACTTTTAAACATGTGGATTTCAAAGTAAATAAATTCAACAAATTTATAGTAACATCCACAATCCACTTTTGTTCAGTTTAAACACACGCAGAGAGAGACGGAAAGTCAGAGTAAAACAAAAACTAAAACTAAATGAAATCCTCCCTGATCTCCTTCGTCTTGCGGTTGGAATCCGGTAGGTTACATTACAGCCAACTGTACGTCTCATTGTCTCTCATCGTCACGATTTTCCATTAAAGACGTCTGACGTGTCCTTCCCTGATCTTGTCTTGACTTATTCTGTGTCTTGAACTCGTTGTCTGCTTTATCTGCCACTTCCACACACTCGTTCTTCTCGACTCGCTCGGAGTTCTGTAAGTTACATCACCACCACCGATAGATCTCAGATTCAAAGTTTATGTGTCACATAGACGGTCATACACAGCGTGAAATGAAGTGAAATGATTCATAAAGAAAAGTTTCAGGAGGAAATAAGAGAAATAAAAGAAATTTACAAATTAGAAATATTGAGAAATATGGAAATTGTAAAAAAAAAATATATATTTTAATCTACAAGCAATAAAATAGTAACAAATAAAATAGTTGAAAAAATAGGAATAGAGAAATATAATAAAATATAATACAATATAAAAGAGTTAAAGTAGAATGTAGAACCATGTCCAGTTATCCAGTTATGGGCAAGACAATGTTGTCTCTCTCTCCTCAACCTGGTCCAGTCCAGTCTTCCTCAAAAACAGCATTAAGAGCTTTCATCTCTCTTTTGTTATAGTTTTGATTTATGCCTCCAGTGCCGTGCTCTGTTATTCTGTACTCTTTTTATTAATGTGAATCTTTTAGCCCCCCTTTTTCTTTTCTTTTTGTTCTTTTGCTGTTGTAGTGTAGTCTTTGAATGTTGATTTGTTTTATCCTCTGCGAGATCTTGTACTGTAGTGTTTTTTATTTGTTTGTTCAATAAAAAAAAAATAAAAATAAAAAAACATTAAGAGCTTCCTTCCCTGATCAGTGACCCGCCCTAACCACGTCCTAACCCCGCCCACTCCGCCTGCCCCTCCCCCAATTCAAAACATTCTCTTTGATCCCCAGGGCTTTTTCAGGGTCTGTTTATGTATAGCTCTGTGTAGTGAATGGAAAAGGCCACCAGGTGGCGACAAGTGTGCTGAGAGTACTGTTGCCATAGAAACATAACAAACAAAAAAGGGGCAGAGAACTGAAAGTTCAAGCTGAATAAACGACCTTTGTTTCACTGTTTATAATTGAGATTTTAACAAATAATAAATAACTGTGTATGGATTATCCACCGCAGAAGAAGAGGAGCGGGCTCCCCCGGGAGGTGTGGAGGTGGCTGCAGAGTCTCGAGCTCACGGTGTCCCCGAAACACATCCGCAGGTCAGGAACACACACACACTCATATTCAACACCATCCACATCATGAGTCCATAATATACTATATAATACTTTTATATCACATTATATCATAAATAATACCGTATAGTATAATATATTCTAATAATGAATAGTGAATAATATAGGAATAAAAATAATAATATAAAGTACATTAATATATATTCAAAAATAAGTTTGACAAATGTAACATCTCTTAGCTCAGAAGTATAAAAAGGAATATTTATATGGCAAATATGTAGCCATATAAAGGTACGATTCATTAGTGATTAATAATAAAGAAGTATATATTATTATTATTATTATTATTATTATTATTATTATTATTATTATTATTATTATTATTTCAAATATCGTATGTGGGCTAAATATGGAAAAATGTGTTTATGGAGAATATTTTTTTCACTATACACAGTTTAGCATGTTTAGCTCACACGTAATGCACATGACATGTGAACTAAAAAATGTTGTCACTAATCTAAAGACATAATATATAATAACTGAGTGAGTTTAAACTCTACAGCTGTAACGTTGCATGAAATAAATAACAATTTTTTTTTAATGAAAAGTACAAATTTGAAAGAGTCTCACACACTTCTTACACTTCTTACTAGTGTGTGTGTGTGTGTGTGTGTGTGTGTGTGTGTGTGTGTGTGTCTCCCTGTGTTTCAGAGATTTCTCTAACGGTTATCTGGTGGCTGAGATTTTTTCCTGGTACGTCCCTGAGGAGTTCTCCCTGCACGCGTACGATAACGGAGCGTCGATCGGCGCCAAGCAGAGCAACTGGTCTCGGATCGAGAAGGTCAGGGTCTGTGTGATTGTCCACGTATTCAAGTGAAGAATAAATCACCATGTGAGGAAGCAGAGAACTGACTGTTACAGAGCGCTGACACTGGAGACTCCTTCCGTACGCCTCAGAGAGAAAACTTTATCAAATCGTTCATTTATTATCTGTAGCGTCGGCTGTACACACCCATGTGAGTGAGCCGTTGCTATAGAGACAATAATGCATTAATAATAGACCTGCGTTAATGTCAGAGATACTGTTACAGAGAATTAATCAACACCTACTGACCAATCAGAGAGCAGAGCTCATCAGCGCTGTAGTGGAAATCTGATTAATCAGCAACAATACAAATATTCTTGTTACATTTGTACAGAAGGTCATTTGTACACATACCTGTGTGTGTGTGTGTGTGTGTGTGTGTGTGTGTGTGTGTGTGTGTGTGTGTGTGTGTGTGGATGCAGGCGCTGGCCAAGCGACGCATCAGTTTGATGAAGGAGTCTGTAAATGGTACGATTCACTGCAAACCAGGAGCAGCCGAGGCTTTAGTTCAGGAGATTTACACACTGCTGACCAACAGGAGGCAAGACACACACACACACACACACACACACACACACACACACACACACACACACACACACACATATTGATTCTGTGTCTCCATGAAATCTGTATTTATTTAAACATATATAATTATTTAACATAAAATATATCAGATCTGGACTGAACAGTAATTTACAGGCTTCAAATAGTAATTAATCATTATTTTAAGCTTTTGTTATGATTTAAGTGTCCGTTCTATTTTATCACATAAATCACGTGTAACGTGACATGTTCTTGAAGTAAACTAAAACAGCACGCAATGTAGGCAAACAATAACAGAGTTACAACAAAACACTTATGATAAAAATAAACACTAAACAAGTCGGATTTTATTGTCGTTTCAACCCTCAGTTCCGTACACAGTGACACCGAACAGCGTCCTCCAGGACCACTAACGAGCTGTGCTAACAGTATGGAGCGTTGGGGAAGGTTGTTGTGTTGTGGATCTCAGGATCAGGGTTCGAGCCCCCCGTTGGTGGGTTGCCACGCCCCATTCTACACAGACACGGGGTGCAGTGTCGATCCCAAGGCCGCGTAAAAAAGGGTCGCGTCAGGAAGGTCACCCGGCGTAAACACCTCTGCCAAGTTGTGTGTGTGTGTGTGTGTGTGTGTGTGTGTATGACCCCTCGAGCAGCCAGAAGAAAGTTTGTGTAGTAACAGTAATATAAAATATTACACACACAGTGTTTATGATTGGACATGAACGTGGCTGCCGGTTGTTCTTCATCAGCTTCATCACACCATCACATCTCGCAGTCAGTACATTCACATGATATTTTATTAGCTCACCTAAAACCCAGACATTTTAAATCATTCGAAACATGTTAAACTGATTAACGTCGGACTGGTGCACTCGGATAGCGCGGCTGTGAGTTGAGTTACTCCTGTCTCAACTCTCCTGTCAGTCAGACACACCCGCTTACCCGCTGCACGGTTCCCGCCCTGAACTTTCACCTTGAATCAAACAAAATGCATGACAATGTACAGCTCTGTAAAGGTCATGTGACACTCTGTGAATTTGTGTACCCATGACATCATTTCCAAAATGACGGGAAGTCTGAGAATGACAGAACGAGTTAAGGTTTTTGTTGTTGTTGTTGTTACCAAACCCCTGTTTCATCCTGTTTAAATTTCTAATGACTTAATCACATCTCATATTATATCTTTAACTTTTACTTTTAGCTTAACGGTTAATTAAATTAATGATAACACACACACACACACACACACACACACATAAAATTATTTTTTTTTAAATACATTTTTCTTTATCAGTACTTCATGGGTGAAATTTCAAGTGATCTAAATCTAAATCCTGCAGGATTAAATCTCGACTCTGCTTTGTACCTGCAGGATCCAGACTGCCCAGGAGGAGGCGCTAGACTTCACCGATCAGAGTTATCAGGAGCAGCTGCCCATGGTGGCTCGATCCACAGCGTCGAAAGCCATAAAAAACAACATGAGTCTGAGCGAGGATCTGGCTGAGAAGAACATCAGCACCAAGCAGAGGAACATCCAGAACATCATCCACCGTCACCTGGAGCACCGGAGAGAGGAGAGGAGCCAGAACCCTCGTAAATAACACACACACACACACACACGTACACACACGAACTATTTATTTCCCCACAGCAGTGTAAACCGCAGACTTCCACATGATAGGATTTACAAGATGGCTGCTCGATACTGCTGAAGCTGCTACAATACTATACGAGCGCGATACGATGCGATTTAACATCCGCTGATCCATGTGTGTTCAGAATTTGAGTTGAGTTCTGTTTCAGACAGATCAGCTTTCTTACCTTCTGAATTATTTACACATCAGTTAAAAAAAAGTTTGTTTATATTTTACTCAGCAGCTTTTTGTCCTTTTTTATTTTTATTTTTTATAAATGACTTATTTATGATTGTTGGTTTAATGGATCAGATCTCTGAGTCTAATCACTAGGGATGAGAATCACCAGGGAATTCCCGATATGATATTATCACAATATTCAGGTGCTAATTCTATCTGTATTACAATTCTATAAGAATCAGGATTGGATTTGATAAATATCCTGTTTGTTTGTTTTTTTTTTTAAGAATTTTAAACAAATTTAGCGAATAAGTCACTCCTACTGCTGTGCTGCCTACCAATGTGTGAACCGTTTAGAGCGCCACCTGCAGGATCACAGAGGAACGTTTGATCGCCTCAAGTACAATTTAAAAATGTTGCCAAACAAAAGAATCCAAAGTTTAAAAACCATGGAATCGATTTTCCCCCGTTTCTACAAATCACGGTGTTGGAAAAAGTGTGCTATAGGGGAAAGACCCCATAACTACATTAGCCACATGTTTTATTGATGTTTGAAAAATCTAAAGATAAACTTTTTTGCAGAATTTTCCCAATTATTAATAAGTTCAAAATTTCACATGTTAAAATTTTTTATCTGTTATTCATAATTTGAACATGATGTAAACTAGGATTGCAAAGCTTACAGCTTTTCTTTTAACCAGTAGTTGAACATATTTAACATGGTGTCATTAATAAACTATAACAAGAAGACACATGTTTTAAACGGTTCTATCTCCACAATCTCCACAAAGAGTTATGCGATACAAATTAATAACCAAACTATTTAAAAAACTTGTGGTGTAGTTAGTAATTATGTGATCTACGGAGAAATATGATGCAAAACATTATGTGTTATTGGTTTATAATTTAAAAAATGAATGAATCTTAACAGCAGTTAAACTACTGAAGAATCTTCATAAACATTCCTTACGTAAACACTAATGCTCATGTAATTAAAGTGACATCATGGTTTTCTCAGACCTCAGAGATCACTGCGTGTGAGTATACGACAAGCCAAAGTTTGGACACACCTTCGAATTCTTTTGTCTTCATTTTTTTAATTCATATTATTTTTGTGCATTACATTCTACTGAATTACATTTTATCATTTTAATGTCTAATGTCTATATGTAGGTATTATTATTATTTGCAGTGGTAATATTTGCTGTTTTCATATTTATTTACTGTGGCCTATTTATCTCTCCTGTATTTTTTTCCTCATTAGATTTATGTGTTTTTCTTTTGCTGAGTTGTGATGTCATATTTTGTCTCTTTTTTTCCTGACAGAACGTTTTAATGTGAAGCCGACGCTGGGAGAGCAGGCCGTCCGACTCCCACCATCGCACTGGCATGAGAACTGCAGCAACAGAGTAATTGCATATGCTTAGACTTTAAGATGATAACCTCAGAAACATAAACAGGAATAAAAACAGGAATAATCCAAACAGGGATAACAAACCCAGAACACCAACAGACCTGAACCGAATAACAACAACAGCAGATTTAACCGATCGGATGTGAGGCCCAGACTAATTATACAGGAGGGCTTAAATAATGAGAAATCAACAAGGTGCAAGTTGTGTAATGTGACTCTGGTGCAGTGCAACCTGGGAAACTAAAGCGTCCTCCAGAGCCACCGGTGCGTCACCAGCAGTCCAGCTGTTAAATCCTTTAACAGCTTTTGCGACCTTGACGTGTGCTGCAGGGCATCGGGACTGGGTGGGGCTCGATATTAGGGCTGTGGTCAGAATTTTCATGAACTTGGGACTAGAATTGGAACTTGGCATGGGTACTGAGCTGAAACAAAAGGACAGATCTGGTCCTCGTCATGGGGACGGAACTGATGCTTGTTTTCCTTGACTCAGTTGGTGGAGCAAATACAATTTCCTTGATCCCGGGTGGGAGGTCCACCTGTTGACCTCCATCTCAAGCTTCCTCCAGGATGTCTTGCATAAATTCCCATGCATGGTGTACCGGAAGAGCGTCTATTCCTCTCTATCTCTCATTTGCTCGCTGCTGGATGGCACATTGCCACTGCTGATGGTCTTCACCATCTGCCCTCCGTCACAACTCGGTCTCTGCGGGTTCTCCTCACCTCACGCTCAGACCCCTTTGTCTCTTCTTTGACCTGAACCTCAAGAGAAAGGCACATGTTTTACTGTGACCAGGTGCTCTGCTCTCTCCCAGGAGTCACAGGAGTGCCTAACTGGAGGTCTAAATGTAAGTCTCACGTTCTGCTGTCGATGGGAACTCCAGGCGCAGAGTAAGAGCAGGTGGAAAGACTTTAATATGAACCGTAGCTACAGAAACAAAATCAAGGATAATCCAAACAGTGATAACAAACCCTCCAGGTGCCAGGTGCAGGTCCCTCTCTCACACACACACACACACACACACACACACACACACACACACACACACACACACGTAAGTTTACAGCATTATCAGGATTTTCTAATAATCCTAATAATAATAATTCCACAATGTGGAAGACAATGTTCAATAATTTTTTTAAAGAAATTATAATAATTATGCCCTGCAATGGATTGGCACCCTGTCCGGGGTGTGCCCCGCCTCGTGCCCAAAGTCTCCTGGGATAGGCTCCGCCCCCCATGACCCTGAATACAGGATTACGCAGTATACGTAGATGAGTGAGTGAGTGAGTGATTATAATGATTACATATTAGTATATATGCTGAAGTGTGTCTGTTTTATTAATCAACACCTTCTGTCCAATCAGAGAGCAGAATTCTACAGCGCTGAATCTGATTATTGCTAATGCTGATTTTCTCTCTCTCTCTCTCTCTCTCTGTGTGTGTGTGTGTGTGTGTGTGTGTGTGTGTGTGTCTGTTTATCCAGCATGCTGATTGATGGGAGTCACTTCACACTCTGCAGGGATCGGATTCGCGCATCACTTCTACTTTTTCATTAAAAAAAACAAACAAAAAAAACAACATATTTTCTTTATAATCAGACTGATCGTACTTAATCTCACAGCAGACTCGCCTCGGGTTCAGCATCATAACGAGTGTGTAATGGGACGTGCATCGCGTGTGATGATTTAAGCTCCCATTACCTCTTAGCCACATTAGCCTCATCGCTCCAGGATTAAAACGTTCAGACACTGAGCGACTCGACTGCGTGGAGGGAGAACGGGACTGAAAGAAGGACCCAGCTTTGTGTCTTATAAAACAACATGTTGCAAGAGTGCGACCAGAAATAAACATGGCTAAACAATCAATAGACTCGTGTTCATTCATTACATACAACTTAAAATATGTGATAAAATATTATGGGAGCAAATTAGCATCATAATTACTTGAATTACCCTGGCTTCAGAAAGTACAAGTCCTGCCACTTATCTGCTCCATCAATTAACTACAGCAGCTGATTTTAATGAACACACCTCTTCAGTCGGACCTGAACTAACTGGTGACGTCACCTGATCTGTACACAGAGAGAGAACTGATACATGGCACGTGCTGGCTTAATACTTTTGGCCACCACTGTGTGTGTCTCTCTCTCTCTCTCTCTCTCTCTCTCTCGTGTGCGTGTGTGTGTAACAAACATCAGTCTGGGTCTGAATTTTACAGTTGAAATGGATTGTTGAAATTTTCGTGTGACATTCAGAGCACTTAAATTCAAAGATGTTGCTTTTTAAAGTCAAATATTTCAGTTGAATAAATTCAGTAGTACTTAAATTTCAAAATTCAACAGGGATTAAATTTCAAAATGTATTTTTCAAAGGCTGATATAATTCAAATAATTATGATGCTAATTTGCTTCCATAAAATATTTTCAATGGAATATCAAATATAGAACTTGACAGTAGAGAAGAAAAAACATGTAGGTACATTTTATATTAGCTAGTTTATATAGTTAGTAGTTAGCTGCTCTAAATCACTTTACTTTTATCTGTATTATTTATTCATCATTATTATTATTATTATTATTATTATTATTATTATTATTATTATTGTTGTTGTTGTTGTTGTTGTTGTTGTTGTTGTTTTGAGGGCTTGGAATTTCAAGTATTTTTGTAAAAATACATCAATTTTAAAGTTGATCTTAGAATTTAAAGAATGGAAATAAATCATCTATGATTACATTTTATTCCAGTTTTTTATATTGTGGTACACAATGCATAATTCATATATAAAGTTTGTGGTTTCGCTGATTCGTCACACTTTAGTCCCAGTAATTGAGGATTAAGGTCCAATGCCGTAACCACTGAGCTACTCCTGCTGCTATATGTCTTTTAAAAAAATATTATTTCTTTGTTTTTTTGTTAGATTTAAAGGTTTTTTTTTTTTTTTATGTGACAACTTGTCCTGCACTAGTCTTGTGTTAAATGCCCTCCAGATCAGATCTGCCCCGCCCTAGGGGTGTGTCCGCCTGTACAGCTCTTTCGCAGTAATCATAGATCAGCTGTATTTATTTATTTGCTGCGTTTGTTTGTTAGCTGTGCATCCTCACACACACACACACACACACACACACACTGCTGACCTCTTGCATGTGACATCACACATGATCCAGAACCAAACCAGCCACAACACAGATTTGTGTTTATCAGCCACGCAGCAGGGAGACGAGACTAAACCTGGTCAAAGACCAGACCCTGTTGGTGTCACTGGTGCTCGTGTAGTCACCGTTGTATATCAGCTGACATTTAAGTAAAAGTTCAGTAGATTAAGCACAATAAATATTCAGTATACTGTGCAGTCTGTGCAAAGGCTTCAGGCACTTGCAAATAAATGCTGAAAAAAAGAAAAAAAAACTATAAAGCACAGTGATAATAAAGTGTAATTAATGAAGCAAAAAAGTCATTAATGAAACAAAATCACTGTTTTGTGTGAGATGATGTTTTGAGGATTTTTTAGTCTCATGTACAATTTGTGCAGCTTTATAAGGTATTAGCTACTAAGATTTACTGAGAATCCTGCAGAACCGCACACAGTCCCTTCGGAGTCCCTTTTACTGTTGCACCTGCTTCTTTTGTGCATGCAAAATCCAGCAGCTTCCACTTTATTTTAATAAAATTCTAATAATAAATTCTAATAATAATAATAATAATAATATAATAATAATAATAATGTACATAGCAACGTTTGTACTAAACAACAAGGTGCCCAGGTCTTTTGCCTGAGTACTGTACATGATGTACTTGGCATATGTTTGCTAACTTAGAGTTAATGCAGGGTTTAAATTGTATCGCGTTGTCATTCGTTTTTTCATTAACATCCTTATGCTTCTCATTATTTGGTGTATTCGCCTTATTACCCGTAGGAGACGTGACCATCTGACAAAAAGGCTGACGTTTCGATTCTGGATCACATGACTGCAAGAATACTATTCAACCTGAAAAACAAATATTGTGGAAGAGGGCGGGGTTTGCGGAAGCAGTCAGTCACATGACGTGACTCAGGAACAATAGTGTTTCATCCGGCACCCAGACACCTCACACAACTCTAGAAATCATCATCATGTCCATCTAGTGCATTAAATCACAGAACGAGTCAAATCACAGCTCTCTAATCCGGCGTGTTTAAATAGAGATGCCTGATGTAGGATTTGGAGACCCCTCTGGTCAAAAGATGTCACTACAAGCAATTCTGTGAAAAAACTCATCACTTTTTAGACCTCTTTTGCTCCTAACTTATGTTTTGTCTACATTAAAATGTTCACTCCTGATTTCAACATGCTTCAATAAAATCCGACAACTGCTGCCTCGCCGGAAAAAAAATGGAAGTATTTTCAGGAAAACTCCATAATTGCCAGTGTGACTTCTTTAGGTATCCATAGCAACAAGAGTGAACAATAAGTGAGAAATACAGGATGTGATATAACACAAATCCTCAGCGGCCATGTGTGTGTGTGTGTGTGTGTGTGTGTGTGTGTGTGTGTGTGTGTGTGTGTGTGTGTGTGGTTGTTTGTTTCTCTTGCACAGATATTCCAAATTCATTCATTTTACAGAAGTCTGCTGGATCAGATGCAAAACATCTGGCCCACATCTGGCTCGAGTCCATACCATGCTCACGGCCACTTCCTGTATGAGGAACTATTCAGAAAACGAATTTGTTCATGACATGATCAGTGTCATCACCTCAGGACATATTGTGAACACAATTACACACACACGTGTCTGTGTCGCTGCCTCGTGGCGAGGCAACACATCAGTACGTTTCCATGGCAACTGAGGAATCAAGGCACGAAAGCGGAGGGGAATCGAGAGGGTCGGGCTCACTATGAGCTGCTCAAGACTCACACACCCTTACTCACACAAACAAGTGTAGTGTGTGTTTGTGTGTGTGTGTGTGTGTGTGTGTGTGTGTGTGTGTGTGTGTGTGTGTGTGTGGAGTATGAATGCCAGCTAACTGCATGCAGACGGCTAGCTGCCCTCATAGAGATCTCACGGCCATCTGCTGTGTGCTTTCTCATCTGTGCCTGTAGTGCTGAGTAGGGTTTACATACATTCATACATGTGTGTGTGTGTGTGTGTGTTAGCATGAGAATGGGAATTTTACATCCACATATTGCAAAAGCACGATTATCCAGAATGGGAGAGAATTTCATTAGTCTTGGACCCACAATCACTGCAAACTGAAAACACACACACACACACACACACACACACACACACGGGAGCCAAGTCTCCTACCACTTTTCCTCTCCCACAGATCCTGTAAGCATCACAGGCTGCTCAGGAAACTAGCGGCATCAAAGCCAAGGGTGTGGCCGCTTCCTTATTATTATTATTATTATTATTATTATTACTATTATTATTATTATTATTATTATTATTATTATTATTATTGTTATTATTATTATTATTGTTGTTGTTGTTGTTGTTTGCATGTTTATCATTAAATGTCAAATTTTACTCGGTGTGTGGAACAAGTGCTTGTACCCCCTACGCAGAGCACACACGACCCTGGGACAGTTACAGTATTAACAGTTCATCAGAAAGCTTGACACGTCCGTATTAGTCAATGTGACCTGCACATCATGTTAAAGTGTAAAGTACAACGTGTTCCATAGAATCATCTGACTAGCAACAGAAGCACTGAATGAGCTAATGCTAATGCTAACACTAACACTAGCGAACACCAGCAAATCCAGGAGGAATCGCATATTTGTACAGCATGCGAGGGAATCACATTACGATAACAAATCAAACGTCTGCAAATGAATATCCGATCCCACATACTGCATGTGAGAATAACGTGACAAAGCAGCAGGGAATCCAGCAGGTCATCAGGTGATCATCAGTTGAGCTGCTGTGAGAGATCTCATGGTAGTCACGTGACTGCAAAAGGGCAACAAGACCTTTTTTTGTGATATGTTATGTAAATTTAATCTAAATATTTATTAAGGTCCCACATTCATGAGTTTGACCCCGAACTGGTACAATGTTGCAAACGGATCCTTGGGAGATCAACAGGAGATCCAGACAGTTTTTGAAATTCGATCTGTGGATAAAAAAAAATAAAAAATTCTTTTTAATTTTATGCGTGACTGAAATTGTCAAATGTTCCCACTGACTAATAAAACATTGTAGCAATGCATACGTTATCTGTAAGTGGATCGTATCGGCTCTTCTGGACTATGTAACATATGACAGCGTCCAGGAGTCCAGGAATTCGCTCCTATTTAACTACAGCGGCTCCTCTGCGCACCAATTTATTCTGTCCTGGATTCGAGTTCTTAAGGTGAAATTTTGATATGAAAACATAAAAAAAACAATCAAAACATTTATAAAATACACGTAAATTAATTAAAATATGAACTAAATAGACATTAACCCTCACTTAATCTTGATGATTGAATGATTCCTCTCGGCAACGGCTGCTTTAAAAACCAGACTGAAATCGGCTCCCTTTTCTTCTTGCTACCGTCCTTGATAACATTGTTGGGACCCATTTTTTTGATGAAAATTGACAGGAACGCTGTTATTTGAAATAACATGCAAGTGTAAAAAGAAAAGGAAAAATGTGATAGCGTAAGTACGTAGTTTGTAAGTATATAGGGTTAAGAGTCCACAGTCGGAGCACATCGTCATCTCATAACCTTTTCCCACTCTGGATCTACCGGACCGTGATGGATCTCTTGGTCATTGTCCACCTCACGTCATTCTACAGGTTTCCACAGCGTGTTGCCTCAGATTGTGTTTGTGTTGTTATCGACTTGGAAAGTAGAACTTCCTTCATGTAGTCACAGCATCCATGATTCCAGCTAAAGAGAAGCAGAATATTTTTCTTATATTTTTCTTATATTTTTATTTTTTTCTTATATTTGCTTATTGTATATTTGTATATTTTTACTGTACATATATTTTATTCTTACTTAAATCTATTTCTACTTTATTATATTCATTTCGTGCAAATAGTCTTTAATAGTCTTTTATTCTAAGGCCACGGGCAGTCGCCTAAGCATTTCACTGCATATCGTACTGTGTATGACTGTGTATGTGACAAATAAAATTTGAATTTGATTTGATTTGATGCTTCTCAGCCTCCACCAAGCTTCACCGTGATGGTCTTCTTTTGGTTTTTTTTATTTTTGCACGAAACATATCTTTGAAAACTATGTCTAAACAGTTCTTCCTTGGTCTCATCAGACTGTAACATAAGGACATAAGGATGATGTAGGTGAGCTTGAATGTTTTATTTGTATGAAAGGGCTTCCAGGTCGCCACCATGTGAAGCCCAGCCCAGAGGAACATGAGGGATTGTTGTGACGTGCAGGGCCTGAGCAGCACTCACCAGATCTTCTTGCAGCCCGTGCAGTGGTTCTGTAAGTTTCTTGGCAGCCTCAGTGATGCGTAGACTTTTTGCCCGGTTTTCAGTTTCAGAGGGACGTCCTGTTTCTAATGATCTAAATGATCTTGTTATTTTGTACCATTTTCCTTATGGATTTCTTACCAATGTGGGATATGAATAATAAAAATAAAATTTGAATTTGATATGACTGTGTGTGTGATTATTAATGAGCCTGTCTGATTATTGTATAACAGGTATAATTATCACTGCATATTATTATTATTGTTATTATTATTATTATTATTATTATTATTATTATTATTATTATGCCTGCCTTCTAACTAATTTATTAACATTACCTATAATTATTATCATCATTACGCCTTATTATTCCCAGCTTTATAGGTGTATTATTATCTCATTTTACAGAACTATTTCATGCTTTAAAGATAATTATAAATAAATAAAGTATTTATTTTCTCTTATTTTCCATAATGTACATTATTATTGTGTTTGAATATTATCAGATGAAAGTATTATTGTGAGGATTCAGTACAGTTCAGGGCGATCTCACACTAAAGTCTTTTTTCTTATTATTTTTATGTAGTCAGCTTTTTTTGGGTGCGGTTTGTGTTTTTTTGCAGTTTTTCAATGAGTGTGTGCAAGTGTGTGTGTATGTGGTGAGGGGGGGGGGTTTCTTTCTTTCTTTTTGCCCCTCATTTACATACCTGCCACTATAGAGCGTATTAGACTGTTTGTAGCGTTGCCCTAAAAAGCCTCTCAGTGCTGAAAAGGGAAACGGACTGAAAAGAATCTGCGCTGACAGTCGCGTCCCTGTGAGAGAGAATAAGAGGCTGAGAGGGAGGGGGGGCGGAGAGAGAGAGAGAGAGAGAGAGACAGAGAGAGGGAGAGGGAGGGGGTGAGTTCGGAGCCCCAGTCTCGATCTCTATTGTGAGAAAGACGAGGGAGAATTTTGCAGAGACACACAAACCATCGTCGAGCCTATTCGAGTCGTACCCAAATCAGGAAAAAAAATAATCAAAGAAAAATCATGGAGGAGGACATGGATGAGGGACAGAGCCAGAAAGGTAGAGGAATACATTGTTCTCTTTTGTTCTTTTTCTCTCTCATCTGTCCATCATCCATTGGTGTGTGTGTGGTTGTTTACCTTCACCACTAATCCCCTCTGCTCCCTCCTCCTTTGTGTCTGATGGATTATAAGTCGTGGATAGAGTCATATGACACTTAATGGTACATTTTGGACCGAATATTGCACTGCGCCTGTTTTTTTTTTTGTTTTGTTTTGTTTTTTTCAATGATGTGCATTAAAAAATGTTGCAATAATTGTAATAATATTTTATTCACATGCATCGTTCACTGTACTAGGAATTGATGTTATGAATGTTAGGAATACAGATGGTGTGAATGAATGACGGTTTGGTAAAGAAGTGGGTGTGTGCAGGCAGTGGATGGTGTGTGTGTGTGTGTGTGCGTGTGTTTGTGTGTATGTGAAGGATCCTAGAGGCTTGTCTTTGTTTGCTGCGCATTTCAGTCCTCCGAGTTTCCCTTCACAGACATCACATGCATATTCATTTTCCAGTTTATTTCAGTGCACTTGTTTTCCTTCATGTAAGACTCGAAGCTCAATGGTTATAACATGTTTATAACAACAGCATGTCTGCAGACTAAATTTCTCCAAACACAGCCGTGTATGGACATGTTTACGTCTGGGTGCTCGACTGAGATGTGAAATATTGCCATCCATAATTTTTACACATTTTTTTTAAGAAATACTATCTCTTATTAAATATTCGATAGATAGATAGATAGATAGAACTCGTTACATATCCCTTTTTTTTTTGCTCTCTCTCTCTCTCTCTCTCTTTGCCTCCCTCGCCTCCACCTCCTCCTTTTTCCCTCCATCTCCATGGCAGCTCTTCATGTGTGCTGTTTTTTTCCCTCTCTCCCTTTGAAAGCAGTGCATGATGGGCAGTGGAACCGCCTGTTGCCATGACAGTGGCCATGTATGTCATCTTCCCTGTAAGAGCTCTACGAGCTTTGGCATTTATCTGAGAAATTACAGAAACAGAACGACACCACTGATTATAGAGCTCATATTCTGCTGGATTAAAAACACACACATTATGTAACACATTATGTAGTGATGTACTTCTACTATGGCTTGTTCACTGAGCAATAGTGTACTAATCTGAGTAAAATCATACTAGAGTGCAGGTGCACTACACACTCACCACAATATGATTAATATAACTGAATATTTCTACAATATTGTCTTGTTAATTATGAGTTATTTACTTATTACTGCAGTAATTTATTACTAATTAGGGATTAGATGTGTATTACAGTGTGAGTGGTAGTGTACTACAGCAGGGGTAATAGTGTACTACAGTGTTATTGTGTGCTACAGTGAGTCATGAATAATATGGTACTACACAGTGATTAATAAGGTACCACATTATAAATAGTACTGTACTGCAGTGTGAGTAATATGATAATATTGTGTGTGATACTGCACTAGTGTGTTAATAACACTGTAATAAAATATACATATATGTACATATATAGTACATATATGTACTACAGTGTAAGTATTGGTGTACTCCAATTTGTGATAGTCTACTACACTGAGTATCAATGTACTACAGATGAGTATTAGTGCCCCCTGGTGTGTGATAGTGTACTACACTGACTATTAATGTACTACAGTGTGAAAATTAGTGCCCCCTGGTGTGTGATAGTGTACTACACTGAGTATTAATGTAGTACAGTGTGAGTATTAGTGTCTTCCGGTGTGTGATAGTGTACTACACTGAGTATTAATGTACTAAAGGCGAGTATTAGTGCCCTGGATTGTGTGATAGTGTACTACACTGAGTATTAATGTACTACAGTGTGAGTATTAGTGTCCTCCGGCGTATGATAGTATATTACACTAAGTATTAATGTACTACATTGTGAGTATTGGGGTCCTCCGGTGTGTAATAGTGTACTACACTGAGTATTAATGTACTAAAGGTGAGTATTAGTGCCCTGCAGTATGTGATAGTGTACTACACTGAGTATGAATGTACTACATTGTGTGTATTAGGGTCCTCCAGTGTGTGATAGTGTACTACACTGAGTATGAATGTACTACAGCGTGAATATTAGTGTCCTCCAATGTGTGATAGTTTACTACACTGAGTATTAATGTACTACAGCGTGAATATTAGTGTCCTCCAATGTGTGATAGTGTACTACACTGAATATTAATGTACTACAATGTGAAAATTAATGCCCTCTGGTGTGTGATAGTGTACTATACTGAGTATTAATGTACTACTATATATACAGTATAGTAGTACATTGTGAGTATTAGTGTGCTCTGGTGTGTGATAGTTTGCTACACTGAGTATTAATGTATCTCAGTGTGAGTATTAGTGTCCTCTGGTGTGTGATTGTGTACTACACTGAGTATTAATGTACTACAACGTGAATATTAGTGTCCTCCAATGTGTGATAGTGTACTACACTGAATATTAATGTACTACAGTGTGAAAATTAGTGCCCCCTGGTGTGTGATAGTGTACTACACTGAGTATTAATGTAGTACAGTGTGAGTATTAGTGTCCTCCGGTGTGTGATAGTGTAGTACACTGAGTATTAATGTACTAAAGGTGAGTATTAGTGCCCTGCAGTGTGTGATAGTGTACTACACTGAGTATTAATGTAGTACAGTGTGAGTATTAGTATACTCCGGCGTGTGATAGTATACTACACTGAGTATTAATGTACTACAGTATGAGTATTAGTGTGCTCTGGTGTGTGATAGTTTGCTACACTGAGTATTAATGTATCTCAGTGTGAGTATTAGTGTCCTCTGGTGTGTGATTGTGTACTACACTGAGTATTAATGTACTACAACGTGAATATTAGTGTCCTCCAATGTGTGATAGTGTACTACACTGAATATTAATGTACTACAGTGTGAAAATTAGTGCCCCCTGGTGTGTGATAGTGTACTACACTGAGTATTAATGTAGTACAGTGTGAGTATTAGTGTCCTCCGGTGTGTGATAGTGTACTACACTGAGTATTATTGTACTATAGTGTGAGTGTCAGTATCCTCCGGTGTGTGATAGTGTACTACACTGAATATTAATGTACTACAGCGTGAATATTAGTGTCCTCCAATGTGTGATAGTGTACTACACTGAATATTAATGTACTACAGTGTGAATATTAGTGTCTTCTGGTGTGTGATAGTGTACTACACTAAGTGTTAATGTACTACAGTGTGAGTATTAGTGTATTACGGTGTGTGATAGTGTACTACACTGAGTATTAATGTAGTGCAGTGTGAGTATTAGTATACTCCGGCGTGTGATAGTATACTACACTGAGTATTAATGTACTACAGTGTGAATATTAGTGTCTTCTGGTGTGTGATAGTGTACTACACTAAGTGTTAATGTACTACAGTGTGAGTATTAGTGTATTACGGTGTGTGATAGTGTACTACACTGAGTATTAATGTAGTGCAGTGTGAGTATTAGTATACTCCGGCGTGTGATAGTATACTACACTGAGTATTAATGTACTACAGTGTGAATATTAGTGTCTTCTGGTGTGTGATAGTGTACTACACTAAGTGTTAATGTACTACAGTGTGAATATTAGTGTCTTCTGGTGTGTGATAGTGTACTACACTAAGTGTTAATGTACTACAGTGTGAGTATTAGTGTATTACGGTGTGTGATAGTATACTACACTGAGTATCAATGTACTACAGTGTGAATATTAGTGTCTTCTGGTGTGTGATAGTGTAGTACACTGAGTATTAATGTACTAAAGGTGAGTATTAGTGCCCTGCAGTGTGTGATAGTGTACTACACTGAGTATTAATGTAGTGCAGTGTGAGTATTAGTGTCCTCCGGCGTGTGATAGTATATTACACTGAGTATTAATGTACTACAGCGTGAATATTAGTGACCTCCAATGTGTGATAGTGTACTACACTAAGTGTTAATGTACTACAGTGTGAGTATTAGTGTATTACGGTGTGTGATAGTGTACTACACTGAGTATTAATGTACTACAGTGTGAATATTAGTGTCTTCTGGTGTGTGATAGTGTACTACACTGAGTATTATTGTACTATAGTGTGAGTATCAGTATCCTCCGGTGTGTGATAGTGTACTACACTGAATATTAATGTACTACAGCGTGAATATTAGTGTCCTCCAATGTGTGATAGTGTACTACACTGAATATTAATGTACTACAATGTGAAAATTAATGCCCTCTGGTGTGTGATAGTGTACTACACTGAGTATGAATGTACTACAGTGTGAGTATTAGTGTGCTCTGGTGTGTGATAGTTTACTACACTGAGTATTAATGTACTACAGTGTGAATATTAGTGTCTTCTGGTGTGTGATAGTGTACTACACTGAGTATTATTGTACTACAGTGTGAGTATTAGTATCCTCCGGTGTGTGATAGTGTACTACACTGAGTATTAATGTATTACAGTGTGAGTATTAGTGTCCTCAGGTGTGTCATAGTGTACTACTTTGTGAGCAATACTGTACACCAAGTCATAGCGTGCTACAGTGGGAGTGATGGCGTACTACAGTGTGAATATTATTGTACTACATTGTGAGTAGCATTGCACTACAGTATTAATAATGTACTACATTTACATGAGTGATAGTGTACTACAAGGTGTGTATTAACATACTACAGTGTGAGTCATATAGTGCGAGATAGTGTACTTCAGTGTGAGTGACAGCTCACTACAGTGTAAGTAATAGTGTACTACCATGTGTAATAGTGTATTACAGTGTGAAGCATATTAAAGTGTGATTATTAGTGTGCTATAATGTGAGTGTAAGTGTACTACATTGTGAGTCATTGTGTTCTATAGTGTGAGTGTTTATGTATTACAATGTGAATAATAGTGTACCACAGTGTGAGTATTAGTGTACTACAGTATTAGTCTACAAGAGATAGCATACTACAGTTTAAGTATACTACAGTGTGATTAGTAACATACTCCATTGTGAGTGAGAGCCTACCAGAGTGTGAGTAATAACATTCTAGAGTGTGAGGATTAGTGTACTAGAGTGTGACTAATATCATTCTAGAGTATGAATGATAGCATTATACACTGTGAGTCTTAGTGTATTACAATGTGATAGAACACTACACTGTGAGTATTAGTGTACTACAGTGTGAATGATAGTATGCGACAGTGTGAGTGATACGTTACTACAGTTCAGATTTAAGGCAAAATAAATACTACCTGCTAGATTCATATTCTAAGAATTCGAAAATTTCTACATAAATTCTATATTTTCTTAGAATTCTAAATTAAGTTTATTTTGCCACTTTTTCTCAAAAGCATTTATTGAGTTTTTATCTAGTGTTTGTTACATTAACTGTAATCATTTTATATAAAAGAAACATGGTCCAGTTTGCCAAAGAGCATCGTAAAGTTAATATAGTGTACACAGTGTGTGTGTGTGTATGTGTGTGTGTGTGTGAGAGAGAGAACATTTACCGATGGTGTTTTAAGGGAAATATATTACCTGAGGTTTTTCAGTCACAGAGGGATGCTCACTGTGTTCACTACAGAGCAGACGAGTGGCGCGAGGGAGAGAGTGATGGAGGAGAACGGCCTCCTGGGAGAATGAGCATTTCATTAGCACTCATCTTTATTGTGTTAGAGAGCATTAGGCCATTAGAGTTTCACCGCAGAGCCGCCGCTCTTGCCTCATGCATGGGCTCTGTGTAAAGTTCCCTCATCATATGCGATGCCTGATGTTTTCCTCTCATCATTGTGTAGAATACGGAAGTGTGGTTTCAAAAACAAAGATCATACATAGTTATATAGTATGTTATACAGCCATGTGTGTACATTTCAGCCATTCAAGAAATAAACACAACCTCATCTACAATATCATCTCAATATTCTCTTATAACAAAAACATTTTCTGATGTTTTGATCATCTTCTAATAAAGAGGGAACTACTTTTCATTGAATTAAGAGATTTTAATATTACCACTGACATTTCTTTCTTAATAATAAGATGTGTTCTGAAAATAATTACAAAAATGAGATGCATTTGTTTTAAATTTTTCAAAAAGTTTCATTACTAGTAAAAAAAAAAAACACATGTTTTCTAATAACAGTAATATTTTTAACAATTAAAAGTATACTTTTTTGTAAAAAACAAGATGCTTTTATCAAATAATCATAATCCTGTACTAATTAGATTTTTTATGATTTTATAAGTTTTTTTTTCTTTGGTCCTTGTTTCTTAGGCAGTTATGGATTCATTTATTTTATTTTATTTTATTTTATTTTATTTTATTTTATTTTATTTTATTTTATTGCCTGGCTTCCTGGCACTTCCGCTCTAGGGTGCTCCACAAACTACAAACTGCAGAAAGCCAGGTTTTAATTTAATTTGAATATTTTATGCTCCCCAGCCACTGGATGCAGGGCCGGTCCCAAGCCCGGATAAAATGGGAGGGTTGGGTCAGGACGGGCATCCGGCGTAAAACCTGTGCCAAACTTGTATGTGCGGCCCGGATGGTCCTCTGTGGAGACCCCTTGCCAGGAGCAGATGAAAGTTGTGAAGCCACTGTGTCCAATGTGCCCAACCCAACTGACTTAAAAAAAAACAAACAAACAAAAAAACAGTAACTATAACAACATGCTTGGCTTGTTTCAGCTAACGATCGAGTCTAGTTCTCATGTTAGACCGGATTGATTCCGTTTGTCAGTAATAATGTTCAGAGGAGGTCGTTTGTCTTTGCTGGTCCTTCGAAGGCAGATATCCAGAAACCTTGTGCTGCTTGTGTGACTCGACTATAAAGTGGTGTGTAACATGACATGTTACTGAAGATCCCAAACACTCACACACACACACACATACACACACACACACACACACACACACACACACACACACACATGGCTATGTTTAATCACAGCAGTGTTATGATACTGGAATACATATGAAGGCTGCTGTATCGTACTCGTGACCAGGTCAGGAGATTCTTCTTGACGTTAGTCTTCGTTTTTCTGAAATTTTGGTAGTTGCTTCCTGCAGAACCTCGTGTAGGATGTGAGCTGGCAAAAGATTGATGAGTTACTGTGGACTGATAAGACCTTTCACTTTTATTATTATGATGGAGACACACACACACACACACACACTTTGTGCAGACATCTGATTTTCAGACTTATTTTCACACACACACACAGTTACTGTGGTTCCACCAATTGTCTCATGAGCTCAGTTCAGAATATTATTAGTGTGTGAGGAGAAAAGCTCATTGTTCAGGTTTCTGTTTCACATTGAAAAATGAACAGGTGCCCACACGGGGGAGAGATCATTTAAACTCAAA
This sequence comes from Clarias magur, assembly GCA_013621035.1. NCBI lineage: Eukaryota > Metazoa > Chordata > Actinopteri > Siluriformes > Clariidae > Clarias > Clarias magur. The sequence goes on along the minus strand of QNUK01000183.1, from coordinate 540,603 downwards.
ACACAGATGGAGTGTGTTCACTCTCTCTCACACACACACACACACACACACACACACACACACACACACACACACACACACACACACACACACACACAAATCATAGTTTTGATCTCAACAGACTGACTGCTTTTTTAGAAACAAATTGTGCACAGTCTTTATTTAAAATTTCAAACAGAAACTAATCAGATGAGACAGAAGTGAATCAGATTGGACATAAATAAATAAATGAGATCATGTATAAGTCAACCAGAATAAATATAATTAATTCACATCAGGTATACTGTAACTTCATCAGATCTGAAAAACTTTCATTAGTTATCAATGAATCGGGCCACAAGTACCCGAAAATATATAAATGAGTCAAACTTGATATAAATGAGTCAATCAATGAATCAGATCAGACATACATGAACTAACTCAGATAAGTCGTAAACATACTGTATATAAATAAATCAGATGAGATGTAAATGATTCAGATTCAGAGCGCATGAATCGTATTAGGTAAGAATTATATAAAAGAGTCAGATCAGACATATATGAATCAGATCAGATTTAAATAATAAAAATAGCCAGAATAGCAGGTGCAAATCAATCAATCTGAGAGCAGTGAATCAGATCAGATACAAACGAATCAGATGAGATGGAAAAGTATCAGAGCAAATGCTGAATCAATCTGAACAGTGAATCAGAATAACTGTAAATGAATCAGACATATGCAGTATGAATTAGATCAGATACCGTATAACAAAAACAGAGCATGGATGAATAAATCTGATTCGATATCAACGGATCAGATCAGATGTAAACAGATCAAACAGATATAAACAAATAAAAACAGATGTGAAATAAATCAGACAAAATGAGAAATGATTGAAGTAAAGCCAAATGAATCTGATCTGATATCAGGGAGTCAGATCAGCTATAAATGAATCAGATCATGAATATAGATGAATCGGATTAAGTGTAAATGCATCAGACGAGTCGGTCAGGTTGTGCTGAAGCTGCTGAACGTTACTGAAGGGGTTCTCCGGGGTTCTTCAGATTATTTTATTCATTAAAGAATGAAACTTTTATATACGTTTTATCCTTTTATTGCTGCATTTAATACTGTTTTTGCAAAATGAGTTAGTTTGAGTTCCTCAGTCACATTATAGAAGCTGTAAACTCCACTGTTGTGAAGCACTGACACTGGAGACTCCTTCCATGAATGTCAACTTTTTTTTTTTTTTTCAAAAATTTTCACACATTTTTAATCCTTTTTTTTATTTTTTATGACCTACGTACAGTATTTTTCCTCCTGAGGGACACACTGGGAAACAACACTGCTAAGTGGTACGCTCTACAGCAGGGTTAAGTGCAGTAGGGGTAATTGGGGGCAGAGCGAGGTGTCAGACTGACAGATGGGTTCAAGGGCAGGAGGGTAGAGGGGTGGGGTCTAGGGTGGGTATCTGGGGTTGTACGAGCATTAACACTCTCCCGCGCGGATCTTTTGTTCAGGTTGTCCAAGGCTTGGGTTCATTTTCATTTTTCCCGTCTCACTTTCAGTCTCATGGTGTGAGTTCTAATCTTTGTGTGCTTTATCACTTAACGTTGAAAATTTCACAAGGAAATTGTGTTGATGTGAAATAATTTGACAACTAATAATTTAATTTATTGAACGATTTTTTAGAAACGATTAGACTCCTAATAAATCTATCATTTTAGACTTAGAGCTCTCACATAAATTACTAGACTTACTAATTATTAATAATATAATAACACAGTTAGAGATAGGGTTAATCTGGATAGTCTTTGTTCTTTTTATTTCTGCTTGTTTTGACTTTATAGTCATAGTGTAAGTCAAAACTGAATGAAATCTGTTTACATTATCCTCGCCCATTCAGATGTGTATGAATTATTCATGAGGCCAGGAATTTATATTTCAAAACATTAGAAGTATTGTTTTTTCAAGATATTTTTATTAATATGTATTTTATGAACATATTTTCAAAGGTTATTTAAATTTGAATTATTAATATATCTCTTTTCACTAAATTAGCTCACATTTATTTATTTCAATGTATTTTAAATGCAAACGTACATTTAGTCCAATATGAATGAACATATACTCTTATTTTAAACATATATTTTCCAAAAATAAAATATCATCAGGAACAACAGGTTCTTATAATAGCCGATTAATATAGATATAAATACAATACAATAAAATAAAAATAAAATAAATGCAAATACACACAATGTATCAGGTGAAATCATCTTTTCTGCTACCTAAGGCAGTAGATTAGAGATACAGAATGAAAATTATAGAGCGAATAATTAAAATAGATTTTAGACCATTTTAAGAGTGATTTTTTTTTACCTAAATAGAGATTTATTTTGTATATTTTAAAAAAATTTTAAACAACCCCAATCAAGTAAACTAATTCTGCTTCAGATGGTTTCTCTAAATTTAATCCCAAACTGTAAATTGCATAATTTATGATACTCAAGAAATTTCATGAGTTTGAAAACTAAACTTCCAGCCTCCTAACCAGTGTTGGGGGACGTTACTTTGTAAAGTAGCTAATTATATTACAAGACGAAAACTCCTTTGTGCTTCCTCATGCATGTTGTTTTAGTCGAGACCTTTATAATTATTCTACCGTCATCACTCAGTGAAGTTTGGCCCAGAATCTGTTCACTACTACAGTAACACCCCGATCTCAGCTACGCGGTGTCGCGCGCTGGCCGTCAGTACGGTTCATCAGGATTCACCGCCAGCTTCGGCGCTGTGATCCGGTTTCCATCTCTCCGCGCGTCGGCCCTCACATAGTCAAACCACACAGGTGAGAGATAGGGGTATAACAGCAGGAATAACAGAGGGGGGCGGGGTATCGGGGGCGGGACTTGTAGGACGACTTCCTCTCAAACACACACACACACACACACACACACACACACACACACACACTAATGGTTTGGGATTGACTGCTGTCTGGCTCACCGATTACATTTTTGAAAAAGTAACTTAGGACTGAGTACTTGAATATTTTGAATTACATCAAAAAGTAATCCGAGGACTCTAACACGTTACTTTGTTACACCCAACACTGCTCCTAACACACAGTACGAGTGCAGATCGAATCCCTGCTCTCCGTTGTCACCCAGATGAGGATGGGTTCCCTGTCGAGTCCGGTTCCTCTCAAGGTTTCTTCCTGTTACCATCTCAGGGAGTTTTTCTCTCAGCACTCGGCTCGTTCATCATGTCCTCACACATTTCAGACTCATTTCCCTAATTTTGTTTTTGATTCTGTTTATTTTGTTTATATAGACCATTGTTAAAAGCATCATACAAAAAAAAACTGAACTGAACTGAATTGAAGTGAATTGAATTTGTTGTGTATGTTGTTATGTTATGTTTGTAAGCAGGTGAGGTATAAAATCCATAATCCCGGGCTGGTTGGAGATCAAACGCTTCCGAGTGTAGCGTTTGAATGTCAAATACTGAGTGAATATAAACCAGACGCTGCGTGGAGTTTAAATTCCAAACAGCCCATGACAGTCCTGTCTAAATATAGCAGCAGAGCATCCGTCCCATCACCGCACACTGAACATGCATTAATAATGTACCACCACACAGCAGAGTAGGAGAGAGAGAATGTGTGTGTGTGTGTGTGTGTGTGTGTGTGTGTGTGTGTGTGTGTGTGTGTGTGTGTGAGGTTGAAGGTTTATTATGTAGTTATTATCCGTGCTGTTCCCCGTCAGCTGTAACTCAGCACCGCTGTAACCACACCAGGAACAAGTCCAGATTTAATAGACTGAATTACTGTAGAGCAGCAGTGTGTTATATTTATACACACACACACACACACACACACACTGCACAGGAAGATAGATATCCAAAGTATGTGCACCCCCTCTTTGGTCTTACCATGTACTCCAATCTTCTGTGAAGGCTATACACTAGATGTTGGAGTCTCTGTGTGTGTGTGTGTGTGTGTGTGTGTGTGTGTGTGTGTGTGTGTGTGTGTGTGTGTGTGTGTGTGTAGTGAGCTCGGGCACTGATGTCGGGATGTCGAGGAGGCTCAGTTGGTTCAGTGGGGTTGAGTTCAGTCAGGGCTCCGAGCAGGAGACGCGACATCTTCATCTTACAACACAACCATAACACACTGTATCTTCATGGAGCTGGCTTTGTGGATGTCACAGGGGCGTCGTCATGCTGGAAAAGGGTTCGGTTAGTTCCTCTTAGTTCCAGTGCAGGAGAACAGTAACAATACAGGAAACACAAAGATGTTCTATATGATTTCGTGATGGTCAGGAGTGCTGGATGGATGGATGGATGGGTGGATGGATGGATGGATAGATGGATGGATGGATGGATAGATGGATGGATGGGTGGATGGATAGATGGATGGATAGATGGATAGATGGATAGATGGATGGATGGATGGATGGATAGATGGATGGATGGATGGATAGATGGATGGGTGGATAGATGGATGGATGGATGGATGGATGGAGTACTTTGTGACGATTCCTGCTTGTTTTTGCTCCAAAGCCTCCAGCTGAGTCTGATCTCACTTTCTTTGTCCCTCTCCATCTGTCTCTGTCTCCTTCTTGCCTTCTCTCTTTCTCTCTCTCCCTCTGTTTCTCTCTCTCTTGCCATCTGTCTCTTTCTCAGGATGTACAGAGTGCTGTTTGAAGTGTCTGCGTGGGATCCCATACCCGTCGCTGATTGCCACCATCCTGCTGTACGCGGGCGTGGCACTGTTCTGTGGCTGCGGTCATGTGGCTCTAACCGGCACCGAAACAATCCTACACAACTACTTTGAAGTGACCAAGACTTCTACAGACGCACTGGACATCTTCACCATGTAAGCTCGTTATAAACGGTTACGTTCATCCAAACCAGTAACATCACTGCTGATCTCCAAAAGATCACGATGTGCTCGTTTTATTAAGTATGATATTTTACGTAGTGTTTCCCCGAGAGTATTCCACTCGCTTCGTTCACATAATCACCTGACCAGAGTCACATCTTTGTGTATGGTCATATATTTGTGTTAATTCTTTATTATGCAAAGTATCTATGATGCAGTAAAAATTACCCAACTTTCACAGTGTTTGCTGCTTTTAACATGAAATTATTACAGTATTTTTACTCTTTTATAAATGCATGTAAAAACAAAAGACATATTGACAAGCAACATTAGCCACGCCCACACGGCCACACCCACAACATGGCCACATCTAACAGTGTTTGCACTTATAGAAGTTGTAGTTTTTATGGATTACATTATTTCAATTAAATGTGGATTGTCGCAACAATTTAATCAAGCAAACTGAAATCATTTCCTGGTAAGAATCTAAAGAATAATGCAGATTAGCGTTTAATAACCGTTCTCTAATCTACTGTAGATCACAGTTAGTGTAACACCTCTTCTCTTTCCAGCATCGCCATCATCAAATACGTGATCTACGGCATCGCCTCGGCTTTCTTCGTCTATGGAATCCTGCTGATGGTCGAGGGCTTCTTTACAAGCGGAGCGATTAAAGATCTGTACGGCGATTTTAAGATCACTGCCTGCGGTCGCTGCGTTAGCGCATGGGTACGGAGTCAGTCACAAATTTACTTTTAATTTGTGTATGATTAACAATTAGCCACCTACAGCACATTTGTTTAGAAGACTGACTGAAGCAGGCAGCTGTGTGTCATCAGCATAGCAGTAAGGTTAAAGCTGTGTTCACAAAGAAATGGCAAGAAGTAGAATTTGTGATGAAAACAAATGATCCTAGAATAGAACCTTGAATAAGATCAGACTTTTCAGGTTTTGCTGAAAAAAAAATACAGTGGTGTGTCATCAGCATAAATACTGTGTTCATGAATAATTGCACCAGAAGCGGCATATACAAGTATATGAAGATAAAAAAGATTGGTCCAAAAACAGAACCCTGGGGAACACCACATTTTACTTTTGTGTACATACAGTAAAGGACGGATCATTTAACCGAATAATCAGTCATGTGATTGTCCAATCAGGTCAGTTTTGATCAGTTTCTACAACCCAATAAAATTCTCAGTGGTAGAGAAAAAAAAAACAGCATAAAAATTAAAAACAAGAACAACATCTCTCTTGGTTAGGTTAATGTTTTTGTTTTGAATTTTGTTTGTTTTAAGAGGAGTCAAGTCAGAAAACTACGAATGATGTCATCATGAACTGCCTTCAATTAAAGTGATATACATGAAGTGACATGAATTTAAAAAAAGCTAAAATATCCAGATTTCCCAAATTTAACGGAAAACTTTCACACAACCCCCGCTGTGCTTTTTTATAGGTGAAAGGACAAAAACAACATGCTCTACATATCCCTACTGGTGCAGTTAAATAGCATAAAATGTAATTGTGTATAACAGCACTGAATGTGTGACTGCTGTGTGTAGAGGATGGGTTTCATATGCAACCAACTAAGTGCAACCCCCGCCGGGTTAGGGCTTTAGGGGTGTTGTTTCTTGTTTGCCAGTTACATTGAGAATGCCGACAACTTTGTCATGTTTTTTCATATCAGTTAGTCATTTTAATTCATCATTATAACATGATATTTGGGGGTTAATCTGGCTTGTAATGATTACTGGGGATCACAGCCCCACATCCTTCTTGTAAATTATGCCTATGCTTGCAAGATTGTAAAAATTATAGACAAAACACACACACACACACCTTTACATAAATATACATGGCAATTTTTAACACCTTACACCAATAGATTTCGTTAAAGGTTTGTGATTTTTCTTTGGCAGTTCATCATGCTGACGTACATCTTCATGCTCGCCTGGCTGGGAGTGACAGCCTTCACCGCTCTGCCTGTTTTCGTCTACTTCAACATCTGGACTATTTGCCAAAAAAATGCCACTTTACAGCAGGGAACAAGTCTGTGTCTGGACCCACGCCAATTCGGTAAACAGCTCTACGAGTACAACTATTGCACAACTATTGGCACCTTTGTGAAAAATAAAAGTGATCTTAAAGTGAAGTAAATCATTAGAAACACGTCAGACATCAGGTCCAGAAACTTCGTCATCCTGGGGATTCCCCAAAACAAAAATAAAAGTGTTGGAAATGGTTCAGGAAAAAGTTTACATGTGCACTTACATGCTAAAGGCATTTCCTCCTTTTGTTGTCACATCTAAAATCTTTTCGCTTATGTGAGGCTATATAAGGCTTTTTATGTGAAAAGAGAGAGAGACAGATTTTATGCTTAAAAAAATGTAAAGTAAAATAGAACAAATTTTAATGTGTGCATTAAGCTATTTGAATATTTTGTTTCATTCTTAAATTTTATTTAAGAATTTTTTATTAATTTTTTAAATGTTTTTTCTAATAATATAATTAGAATATAGTTTTTTTTCAGAATTTGACTTGTATTTCATTTAATTTTCTGTTCTTCACTTTTTCTTTTCTGCACTTTGATTAGATTATTTTATACATGTAAAGGTGATAAAAAATATATGTGGCAAAATGTTTGGATAATAAATGAGTCAATATTAGCTGACACAAATCATTTCTCCGGTTGTTCCAGTCCAATTGGTTGTCTTCTTTTTCTTCTTCTTTTTATTAATGTTATGTTATTATATAATAATGTTTCAGGTGTGGTGACTATCGGACAGGGGAAGCCGGTGTGTACAGGAAGCGATGCATTCAATCTTATGTGTGCATCTAAAGAGGTGTGTTTCAATCTCGATGCCTTCATTTATAATTTAACCTCTTGAAATAAACCAGTGTTTAATGTGAGTGAAATGCTGGATGTGTCCTCAGCTGGATATGACCTTTCACCTGTTTGTGTGCGCGCTGGCCGGAGCTGGAGCCGCCGTCATCGCCATGGTGAGTCAATAAACACATTAACCCGCTGTACACACCGACGGGTGCATTATAGAGCGTGTAGATAATCTTTAACTTCAAATGTAAATGGTGCAAATAATAATAAAAAAAGAACTTTATAATGGACACACGACCAGCATGAACACGAACATCTGTATTCCATAAGTGCGGTACCGATTTCTGTATCCTGATTGGTCAGAATGTGTTCTTACTGCAGTCATTTCCTAAATTCCTGTAGATGTAAGAGGAATATAAAACTCTTCAGGTGTGCAGTTAGAGGACAGGTAGTGAGTTGGACAGTAAGATGGCAGAATAAAGTCTAAGGTGCTTATTAAGGTTTTAAAGTATCTTTAGGGATGTAGGTTTGAATCCCACATCAAGATATCTGGGCCATGGTGGCTCAGTCTGTAAGGGATCTGATTTAAAACCCAGGTTTAACCCCCTGTGCTGTTACAGTCCTCCTGTTGGGCCCTTCAGCAAGGCCCTTAAGCCCTTCTATATCCTGGCAGACCCTAGCTTCCTAACAAGTGAACCTATGTAAAAAAAACCTTTCACTTAACGTACACATGACATAAAGGCTGCTTCCCCTCTGTTTTTCTCCCATCAGTTTTGATTTGCGTATTTACTCGAGTTTGACTGCAGCAAAATGGCTGAATTACATCACTCCCTTCAGCTGCTCTGTGCTGCTCTGCATGTAAATACCAGAACAGAGGGATGAGTCATTCCTGCCTGAGCAATGCATCGTGGGAATCCGAGTTCACGGTTGTCAGGGTCGAATAAGCGGTGCTGCTAAAAGTGGGCGTGGCCTCGGCGTACGGGTTCCTCTCCATCCTCGGGTCTGCATCTGTTTTTCATCTTTTCCCTTTTTTCCCCTCCCTCTCTCTCACTCACTCTCACACACGCTCAGTGAGTCTTGGAGAGATGCGGGGTCTGTCACAGTTGCTATGGAAACTAAAAGAAGAAGAAAGGGCCCGCGAGCTTGTTGCAAACATCGCTCAGTCATTTGTAGGCGACCATTTTCTGAGAGCGAGGGCGCGATGATGATGATGATGATGATGATGATGATGATGAGGAAGAAGATACATCACGTTAAAAACTAATACAAATTTTTTTTTTTAAACTAATAAAATCTGGCTTTCCCTTTATCATGACCGTCACAGTTCATTTCCATGCATTAGCATATTACTTATTCATATTTATATATGGCTAGAATAAACACACAGAAATGCGAACTGTTTAAACTCTTTTAAACTAAAAACATGCCTGAGTTTCTTCTCCATGAGGAGGATGTGTGGGCGTGGCCTCAGTCAGAAATTTGCATACATTTGCATGTAGTTTATATATATATATGCATTACATTATGTAAGAGAATGCACATTAAGAAAACACATTAGAGAGACAGGACACAAATCTGTTTCATTTGGCTGTGAGGAAAGAAAAAAGGATGTGGCCCGGTGCAGCCAAGCACAGATCATGTGCACACATTTGCATAATGATGATTAATATATCGCCTAGAGCGCGATGGATTTGCTGATCTGTGGGCGTGGCCTTGTTCAAGACACAGAAAACATGCGTAAATACCATGTAATAAATTGCATAATGTTTAGATTTGACTTTCTAATAATCATCATCATCATCATCATCATCATCACTTCCAGTTTTTGAACAGTATTCCTTTGACATAATATTGTTACATAAATATGCGAATGTGCATAAACAAAGGGAGATGCTGATGTGTTAACTCCAAGTAATGAATATGCATGAGCAGGATACACACACACACAGGCACAGAAGGTAAACACACACAAAACACACATCAACAAACATGCAAACATGACATAAACACTCAAACGCAGCACAGACTGCAAGCACACCTATAAACCGGTATGGGTTTTAAAGTGGAGGGTCCTGCTGTGCTACAACACTGCCTCCTGCTGGTGTCATAGATAAATTTAGCTCAGGATACTATGACATCACCGGGTCCTCACTGAGCGGCGGGACTGAAGCAGGTGGTGAAGAAAATGACAGGAAATAAGCAGGCGTGTGTACAAATCACACACGCCTTCGAAAACAAAGACGTCAAATACAACAAAACACATCAAGCTATAAATAAGACTGGGCGGGGCTTATTGATCACACGCTCACTGCTGATTCGCCTTCCCCCGCATCCTGAGGTCTGTGTGATTGACGTCTTACCTGTAATTGGTCAGAACGAGCACATGGGCGGGATATAAGATTTGTTTAGCGCAGTTTAGCTAAGGCTTTGTTGTAATTATTCCATCGTCATTGTCACTCTAAAACATGTTTATGTATCATTTTACGCAAAATTGCTGTTATTAATGAGAATTATGTTGCTATTGTAACCACTTGTCTGAGCAATTAAAGAGTTTGTTAAAGGAGGTATAGAGGTCACTTTTATGAAGTAAAAATGGACTTTTATCAAGCTCCATCAGCTTCGTCGCTCTAACGTAATTTAAAAACACCTGCAGGTGATTGATCGTGACTCCTGACGTGACTCTGATTTCAGATCCACTACCTGATGGTTCTGTCGGCTAACTGGGCCTACGTGAAGGATGCGTGTAAGATGCAGAAATACGAAGACTGCAAGTCCAAAGAGGAGCAGGAGCTGCACGACATCCACTCCACACGCTCCAAAGAGCGACTCAACGCCTACACATAAAGCAGGAAGTAGCACAGGAAGGGGCGGAGCCTCAGGCACTGGCTGGTGCCATCCAATGACCAATGGTGTGTCACGTGACCAACCCCATGGCCAACCCTATGATTATTATTAATATTATTACTACAATTATGTTTAACTAGTGGTGCATTTTTTTATGTACGCTTACAGGAGATTGTCAAGAGTTATAGTTTGTTTAATTTTTTAATTACTCACACTATAAACATCAAACGTTTTTTTTTTAAACATCAGTATTAATATGCGGTGGTGTTAACGGGTCGGTCGTAGGGTATAAAGCACAGGTTTTTTTTTTATTACAGGTGTTTCATTTTTCACACATGACTGAAAATATTTTTTATTTTTTTTCCCAATGAATGTTTATTTGTTTTTTTTTAATCTGTGAATGTTTTGGCCCAGAAGCAGCAGATTGCGTGTACATTCTGCATTATTTTCGAAATAAAAAAACAGAAAAAAAAGAGTCAAAAAACAGAAAAAAGATAGTCAAAATTAGTAAGAAATGATGTAACATAAAGGGTTTATTTATTATTTTTCTACAGATATCATTACAAAACGTATCCAGAAAAAAAAAGGTTATGAGTTCTTTACTAGCAGTTGCAAAGCCTACAGTGTTTTTACCCCTCTTTTATTTTCCTACAGACGATAGTTACAGGTGAGTAGATCTTTAATTTATCGTTTATTTACATTTTTTTTTTGTTTGTTTTTTTGTATATAGCCATTCTGTAAATGTACACATGTACTGTAAGGAAGCACTTCAGTTTCAGGTGAATTCATATACAACTACATTCCATGTTACAAGAAAAAAAAAAAGATGATGGATGGATAGATGGAGGAGGAGGGGCTGGTGTTCAAGGAAAAAAAAAAGAAGAAAATATTGGGGTAAATAAATCATAACAATTCATGATTGTGGAATTGTTAAACGAATGTTAGACATTCGAACAAAATAAAATATTCAGAAGCTATAATAATCACAGATGTACATATTAGAGCCCTAGACAGACAGCAATACTAAAAGGACGTCAGCACTCGCTGCTCAAAAGTAACTGCCCCCTCTTTTTTCACTCATTAAAAAAAGAATGACTGTTTTTCACAAATTTTAAAAACTATTTAAAAATCTGTTTTTTTTTTGTTGTTGTTGTTGCAGATGAAACTTTAAAAAATAATTTCCTTGCTCTGCATTTGGTTGAAAAAAATGCAAAACTTGCCCCATGTTCTAGTGTATGAAAATGACATCTAAATATTTGATTGATTTCTGAAAGGGAAAAAGGGAAAATTTCTGTCTGAATGATTTACAGGACCAAAAGTTTGGACACACCTTCCAGTGCAGCGTTTTCTTGTTTTGTAATACATTTTTTTTAACTTTCACAATACTGGATTGGAACTATGAAATATCACATATGGCATTAGGAAATTAATTAACAACAACAACAATCAACGTGAAGGTCGGCTGTTCTGGATCAGTTATTACAGGAACAGTATTGTGTGTCGAGTGCGTTTGTAAACCCCATCGAGCTCCATGATGAAACTGTCTCTCATGAAGACCTTCCCAGGAAAGCGAGACCAAAACTTACTGCTGCAGAGGAGACGTTCATTTAGAGTCACCAGCCTCAGAAATCACCAATGAACCTCAAGCAGCACCTCAGATTAGAGGCGTTATGAAGCTTCACAGAGCAGAAGGAGCAGATGTGCATCTCAATATCAACTGTATTTTGGATAAACGCCTTCAGCATCGCTTTACAGTGTAGAAAGAAATACAATCAGGAAAGACAATAGAGTTAGACAGTCTGTCCAAACTTTTGACTGGTAGTGTGAATCTGAACTGAATTTTGTTGAATAAAGTGTCTAATCTAGAGTCCCAATGCTAATGTCGATAAGTCATGTTTGTGGATGAACATTGCCTAAAAAAATAATCATGTCTAGGACAGTGACATACTGTAGCTAAGGTCATGTTTTACTGCTAGTGATTAATTTGAAAAGGATTCTTTGGGTAACAGTAAAGACGTGCATTAAAAAAAAAAAAAAAACTGTCAGAATATCTCAAACACAGTTGAAAAATTTACATCAATAACTTGGAAATAATTGTTTCGAAAGAAAATCACCTACCCAAGGCTCTGATATGTACATCTATGGTAACACTACTATTCCCCTGAGAGTCACATGACAGTGGTCTCGCTTAAAGTCGTTAGCGTACGGGACGACAGAGGTGTGTGGTCATCCTTTCATCCGCTCTGTTGGTGTTTAAGAGTTTTTCGTGCACTTATTCACCCATTATCGTGAGCTCTTTCTCAGTGTAAGTGCATTGGGATCTGTATCCGGATCCCCATAATGATGTTAGGTGAAGACTGTAACCTCGGTGTTAATTGTGGCATGGTTCATGCATTTAATGGTTACTCGTTTTTAATGGATAAAAAAAAAAAAAAAGTAAAAAAAAAAAAAAAAAGTTTCTTTTCTTTTCGAGTTGGTAAAGTTGCGAGTGTGTCGCTGGCTCATTCTCTTCTCTCCTGACGTGCAGTGATTGAATCCTCTTCTTCTTCTCGCCGCTTCGCTCTCGATGGTAGTGTTTGATTTGTTTGTAAGTGTGTTTAGTTTCGTGGTGAAGTCCTACCCCCCCACCCCCACCCCCTTTATCTTGCTCTTTCTTCCTGCATTCGTCTTTTGTACACTTCCTGAAGAATGCGTAGTAGCACACGCTGTACCATGACTCTGTTCTGTAAATAAATGTGCCGCCCGCTTGACAGTGGCTTTTCTGATATGCTTGCGTGAAATGAAATAAATACACTTGTGTAATTGGTAATAAACTCTCTCCTGTGCTCATTGTGTTCACGGCGCTAACCTGGGGACCAAACACTCGCATTAGCATTAGCCTTAAACAATAGCATTAGCCTCTAAAAAAAACGTCCAAACCTGTTTCTCCTCCAATATTGATTAACTTATTACACCATTTTTAAATAGTTCATCATTTCTCTCTCTCTCTCTCTCTCTCTCTCACTCACACACACACACACAAACAAACAAACAAACAAACAAGAGTAGGATATACTGAGAAACAGACAGAAAGAGACCAAATAAAGAGTCAAAAATCATGAGAGAGACCAGCATATGAGACAGACAGGAAATATCTTTTTTTTTTTTCAGTTTTCACTCTCTCTCTCTGTCTCTCCCTCTCCTCTCTTTTTGTCTCTTTCTGTTCTTATAGGAGCAAAGAGGGCGATCATGATATGTTAATAGTAGGAGAGAGAAATCAAGATAAATAGAACGAATGAAAAAGAGAAGGAGATACAGAAAAAAAAGACAGGCAAGTACAGAGAGACAGAGAGACACCAAGAGAGAAAAAATTGGTGAGAGAAAGAAGAGTCAGTGACAGAGGAAGAGAGAAAAAGCAAAGAGAGAGAGAGAGAGAGAGAGAGAGAGAGAGAGAGACCAAAAAGAGACAAAAGAAGAGAGAGACTGATTTTCAACATTTTTGCTCTCTCTCTTTCCCTCCCCTGCATGCATAGTGCATTTTTATTATTCTGTCATTAACTATAAATGTTGTACATGGCATATTTAATTCATTTTAAATCTAACACACACACACACACACACACACACACACACACACACACGCACACACTCCTATAGACACAAAGAAGTGAGAAAGTTAAAGATTAAACGAGGGAAAGAAGAAAGAAAAAGAACCCAATAGTGTGGGTGTGTTTGATCACATGACCTTTCCCAGGTTTTTATTTATTTATTTATTTTAATTATTTGTTTACAATCTTTGTTAAGGTCCGAGATCAACAGACAATTTTCATTGCATTATTAATCTTATAAATAGATAAAGTTGACATGTGAGATGAGTTAATCAGTGAATATTGTCACGTTACTTCCATTGTTTTTTTTATTATTTATTTTTTTAATGACAAATGTCAAAATATGTGTTTATAATTTGTTTATAGACTATGGTATTGGTTGCCACCTGTTCATACAGAAATACATCAGTGACACAAAAACAAGGTGAACTCATTTCAACAGTGGCAACCTAGTAGCAATTTCTGGTTGTCGAAATGTTATGGTGAGGTTAATTTGCCATTGTTACATTGTTACATTAGAACACATTTTTGGGCATTTGGCAAATGCTCTTATCCAAGTTTCCGTCATTGGACAGGGTTACCAGTTTACTAGTTTTTCTTCGGGGGGAGATTAACCCAAGTATTAAAGATACAGATATGTCTTAAGTCGTCGATTAAAGATGCCAAAGACTCAGCCGTACGGACATCTTACGAAGTTCATTCCACCATCTACTGTAGGTGCCAGAACAGAAAACAGTCTGGAACATAGTGTGGTGTGGAGTGGGTTCGAGTGAGAGGTAAGTGGGTGCTGGGCCATTTTTAACTCTGTAGGCAAGCATCAGGGTTTTGAATTTGATGCAGCAGCTACACAAGGCTAGTGCAGGGAGCGGAGAAGCGAGGTCTGTGGGAGAACCTGGGAAGGATGTGCAGCTGCTTTCTGGACCAGAGAATTCTGTTGTAAAGAAGAAATTGACAAGGGTGAGGAAGGTTAGCAATGCAAGTGAAAAAATGACAGCTGATGAACAGCAGTTCGGTTTTACTGAGACTGAGCTTCATCTGATGAGCTGCCATCCTGGATGAGATGTCTGCCAGACATGCTGAGATCCGGCTTAGAAACCGGAGTGTCTGAGGGAGGAAAGAAGAGAATAAGTTGTATGTCATCTGCATAACAATAGTATGAAAAGCTGTGTGGAGATATGACCTTACCAATAGGGAGAACAGAAGAGGACCGAGTACTGAGCCCTCTGGGACACCACTGGAGAGTATGCATGGGCAGATGTGGATCACCCCCACGTCACCTCATATAACCAATCTTCTAGGTAGCCACGTCGTTCTACAGATTCCACACAGAAGTATAGATAACGTGAGAGAATCATGTGGTTCACTGTGTCAAATGCAGCTGAGAGGTCCAGGAGGATGAGGACAGTTGATGGTTTAGCTAATCTAGCAGCGTGGAGTTTCTCAGTGACTCTGTGGAATGTGCCACTTTGAATCCAGACTGGTTGGGATCGTTCAGGTTGTTCTGCGAGAGATAGAGAGGCATGTCATGACATTGACCACATGACATCTACATGACACTGAACCAGACGCACAGATACAATGTTGTAAATATGACTTCAAAACAACACTGACTTTTATCTCTCAACTGAAATGCAACATTTACACTGGCTTTTATTCTGCCTGAGCATTTTCCACTACTGGAAGTCAAACCGGGTCACAGCAATGAGTCAATGCTTCACCAGGAAACCTGCTCCTGAGGCCAGTACTGTAAATGCACATATCGTATATATATATATATATATATATATATATATATATATATATATATATATATCAAATTGGGAAGGAGCTGAAAGAAAAAGTAGGGAAAAAAAAAAAACACGTGCAGCATCTTTGTGCTGCTTAATGAGTGAGATTTGTTTTGTGAAAGCAGACGTTCCGCAGTGTGGATGTCGTACAAACACTTTTAGACAATAGTCCTGAACAATATCATATCCTTCACCAAATTTCCATTGTATTATTAAATCCTAAACCCATCCTTCTCCTCTGCCTCTTGCTGCTGCTCTCACTGTGATTGGTTTGCGAGTCATGATACGCATCATCGTAATATTTAAAAGAAAATTCAACAGAGAGATAACGCTACAACACTTTTGTATAGAGGAGACGTGCGATACATGCAGCATGGTGCGTGTGCGCGAAGCTGTTGTATTTGCTGTACCCCGTTCTTTAACCAGGATTTCTGAGCTCTGTTATAAACTGAAGGGACCACAGACGGAACCTGAACCGACTTTATATTGCATAATTCTAACTTTCAGGAACACGATGTTGCAACCTCATTACAGCACTGTGACAGCGGCAGACTGTTGGGAATAGAGTTCTGAAGATCTTTCATCATTCCAAGTCAGCAGTGCTTCAAGCAGTTCAGTAAGAGCCGGTCCTCCAAAATTAACCTGCCGATCTGACTTGAATAGACGAGTATTTGTCGTGGTAAAACAGTGAGACCCAATTGAATGCCAGCCTGTACCTTGGGAGAGGATAAAGTTAGGGACATAATTAAGGGGAAGTGTTGAAAATAGAGAGAGATGTGTAGCAGAGCAGTGAAGTGGCATGATGATCATTTAGTCAGTTAGATACGTACATCTGCAGCAGCAGCCAAGACATCCACCAGGGTCTGAAGGTGGAAGGACAAGAAGATCAAAAAATGGTGGAAGTTGTACATCACGGTATATCTATATATACAAAAAGCATGGGTGGAGAAGACCATGGGTGGTAGCACTTTCTTGATAAATTATAAATTTCCAACAAGATCTTTACAAAAGTACAAAAGCAGGACAGGACTGAAGAAGCCATGTTGCAACAATATGATACTACTTTTGACATTTAAAGCACTAAATGGTCTCGCGCCGCAGTATCTGAGTGAACTGTTAGTGCCTTACGATCCGCCACGCCTACTTCCATCAAAGGATGCAGGCTGCCTGTCAGTACCACGTATTATTAAAACTACAGCAGGGGGCGGAGCTTTTTCTTACAAAGCCCCAAAGTTATGGAATAGTCTTCCTGTTAATGTTCGGGACTCAGACACAGTCTCAGTGTTTAAGTCTAGGCTAAAAACTTATTTATTTAGCCAAGCATTTTTGTAAATAGATTAACCTTAGGTAAAGGAGCAGATCTGGGGGACTCATGGACGTAGAGTATTCTGGTGAACTGCTATGTTTAGATGCTGTCCTCCCCACTCTGATTGTTCACTCAGGTTTGTTGACGGTGAGGTGATTGGTTGCTTTACATCTCAGTTCCCCCTCATGTTTGTGTTTCCTTCTGGCTCTCCCTTTTAGTTATGCTGTCATAGTTAGTCCTGCCGGAGTCCCTGCTTGCACTCTGCACTAATATACATTCACCTTATACATGTTGACTGTGATCAGACCTAACTGCCATCTCTCCTTATTTTCTGTTCTCTCCTTTTCTGCTCTCTCTCTCTCTCTCCCTCTCTCCTTTCCCTCTCTCTGTCTCTCTGTCGAGCTATACATGTTCGCTCCTGAGTTGCCAGTGATCCAGACCCCTCTGCCCTCTGGAGCCGTCTAACCCGTCCTGGAGTCCTGCTTCTGGTTGGAGATCCCGTCGCATGGATGCCCGGTGTGGTCTGCCTGGATGCGCTTGGTAGCTGGGGATGGTTTCCATGAAGACTGTCCTATCATCGATTGATGCTCTGGGGACCTGTGACTTCAGTTGTTCGATAGCTCAGGACTGGAATCTCGTACAGTCTACCTGAGCCTCCGGGAACAAACTGGACTCCTTTTAATTTAAATTTTAACACATCTCCTGTTACACTGAACTTCCAGTACACATTATTATGCTGATCATTCTCTGCTATCCGTTATCACCCAGATGAGGATGGGTTCCCTGTTGAGTCTGGTTCCTCTCAAGGTTTCTTCCTATTACCATCTCAGGGAGTTTTTCCTTGCCACCGTCGCCCTCGGCTTGCTCATCAGGGACAATCTTATCATTCTGATTCATACACATTGCATACAAACTTACTTCTTTTTATTGTGTAAAGCTGCTTTGCGACAATGTCAATTGTTAAAAACCGCTATATAAATAAAATTGACTTGACTTGCCTTGACAAACTGGTCGTTCCTATGATGGACGTTCCAGTGGTGGAAGCTCATCTGCTCTACAGAAGAAATTCCACCGGTTCCAAATAAATAGCAACTGCACCCGAACCATCATCCCCTGAGGACGGTGTAGATACTCTTCATGCAAGGCCGTCATCGAGGTGATGTGAACTCATTGGGAACTTTTTCCCTCTTTCTCTTTTTTTAAAAGGAAAAACTGCAGGTGTGACTCTATCAGTTCTTTAGAATATTAGCTAAATGCTTCACTTCAATAAACATGAAGCTTCAATAAAATGTATTTTTCTATTGATTACCATTATTACTGTACATAAAGTAACAAAGCCCCAAAGTAACACACTCAAGTGTACCTGCCTTCCATTAAATAAATAAATAAATAAATAAATAAAAGAAGTGTTCAAGTCAAACTGGGACTTGTGGTGAAATTTGATTGACATCCACTGCATGCATAGATAGATAGATAGATAGATAGATAGATAGATAGATAGATAGATAGATAGACATCTTCATGAATCAATAGGAAAGTGGTCATATACAGTATTTTTTCTCCATCCTCTGTTAAATACTTTGTCTCTTTGTTGAGCGTTAATTAACAGTTTTATCACTGTGTGTGTGTGTGTGTGTGTGTGTGTGTGTGTGTGTGTGTGTGTGTGTGTGTGTGTGTGTGTGAGCGAGTGAGTGAGAGAGAGGTTTAGTAAATGCATATACACAACTATCACCTACAGGGGGCGCAAACACCAAAGTCGCCCTCCCTCTTCGTTCCTCCTACAGAACAGGAGAGTTCTCCGGCTTTCATCCTAAAATTAGTCTTGGAGGTGAAACTGGAGAAATCTCACCTAGGTGTGTGTGTGTGTGTGTGTGTGTGTGTGTGCGCGCGTGTGCGTGACTTTCTTTCCCTCCTCTTCTTTGTCTCTTTCTCTGTCCTGCCATCATCTTTACACATCTCTCACTTTCATCTTACTTTTAATTTCTCTCTCTCTCTCTCTCTCTCTAATCCCATCCTTTCCTTTATTGTTCTCTCTCGCTCTGTCTCTCAGTCAGTGAAGTTATACTGTATATCATGGTCCAGACGACAGCTCACACTCGGATGTCAGGGACATAAAGTGTAAAACAAAGAGAAAAAAGAGACACAGGTAGATAGAGAGAGTAATACGGAGAAATAAAGAGACAGAGAGAGACAGACAGGAGAAAGAGAAATAAAAAGATAAACAAAGAAGCGGGGAGACAGAATGATAAACACAACCAGGTCACATGAGGCAGGAACCTTCGTTAGCCGATTAGTATGTACTGAAAGGTTCTCTCTCTCTCTCTCACACACACACACACACACACACACACACACACACACACACACACACACACACACGCACAGAAATCCCTCGTAATCCGTCCTGATCTTCGCAACGTCTGCTCGTCTCAAGTTTAACATCCACTTCAGGTGTGTCTTTGAAAGTATCTGAATGTCTGTGAGGGTGTGTGGTGAACTTTGGAGCGTGCGTGTGTGTGTGTGTGTGTGTGTGTGTGTGTGTGTGTGTGTGTGTGTGTGTGTGTGTGTGTGTGTGATGTGAGTGTGTGATGTGAGTGTGTGTGGATCTCAGTGAAGGATGCGGTGTGTCCTGGTCGTTCAGGTGCTGCTGTCCTGTTGGAGCGTCGTGAGGACGTTTTGCCCCTCGCAGTGCACCTGTGTGTTCCATGGCACCAGGTAACACACACACACACACACACACACACACACACACACACACACACACACACATACCTTTTATGTCTACAGGAGCTAGTTAGTTTCTACCAAACTGATTAGAGTCTTTAGAGCCCTTCGCCGTTCCTCTCCCCTCTCTCTCGCAGGACGGTGCTGTGTAACGACCCCGACACGGCCGAGATCCCCGTCAACATCCCGCTGGACACGGTGAAGCTGCGTGTGGAGAAAACGGCGGTGCGGCGAGTAAAAACCGAGGCGTTCTACTACCTCACCGAGCTCAGGTATCTGTGGCTCACCTACAACTCCATCAGCTCGGTGGACCCTGAGAGCTTCTACAACCTGAAGGTCCTGCACGAGCTTCGTCTGGATGGAAATCAAATCTCCACATTCCCCTGGGAGGCGCTCAGAGAGATGCCCCATCTCAGGGTGTTGGATCTGCACAATAATCGCTTAACCAGCATTCCTGTAGCAGCTGCAGCGTACCTGGTTAACATCACGTACCTGGACGTTTCCAGCAACAAGTTAAACACCTTGCCTTCGGACCTTCTGGACATCTGGGGACCCGTTTCTGGAATGAATCCCAGTGGTGGTACCTCTGAGAAGATTGTACTGGGTGAGTGATGAATAGTTGTAGAAGGTATAGTTTCTTACTGATTACAGGAGAATGAGCTTCCAAAAAAAAAAGCTCCTCCAGTGGGCCACTGAGCATCATGGAGGCAGTGTGATGCTTTGGGTGATGTTCTGCTGGGAAACATCAGGTCTTGCGCTTCATGTGGATGTTACTCTGACACGTTCCACCTACCTAAACCCTGTTAAGCACGGAGTTACACTCCTCCATAGAGACGGTGTTCCGTGATGGCAGTGTCCTCTTTCAGCAGGATGAAGCACCCTGACACACCGCACATGCTGTTCAGGAACAATTTGAGGAACATGACAAAGATGTTGACTCTGCCTCCAAATTAAGATTTATGTAAAGATGCAGAGTGTTTATTAGTTTTTATGCTACCACGGTGATCATCATGCCTTTCTCATTAATAATAATTAAGGTACAGAAAGCCGTATTTAGTAAACATCTATTCAAGATGGTTACTACAATAGTAACACTCTCCATTGATCTACTGTATCTGAGCAGCTTGATTTCTTGCAGCAGGTTTATCGTGTCTAAAGATACCTCGAGCTCCTGCATGAGCGTGCCTTACCTTCCTTAAGTACAGCTTAATCTGCTAATTCAGTTTCCACATGTGGGTCGGATTTGTGTTGATCTGTAGGCTATGTTCGTTTATTGTTTCTAAACATCACGTCTCAGTACAAGACTATACAAAATCACAATATATATATATATATTTTTATGTTTATTATAAAAACTTTTTTTTCTAGCAGAATTGGTACTGAAAGTGCTGGAGGAACTGTACATGAACAATGATTGAAGGATTATGGAATGCATCACCGGTACTTTGGTGTTCTTCTCCATACAGTTGTTCCCGTTCATCACGGAAGCTTTACCTGTTTCCAGTCAACAAACCCGAGGTTCTGCTGTAGACAGAGTTATGAATGATGAGCTCGTGAAGTGCAGCACCTGATGTTTCACTGCTTGTGTTGGAAACACTTCAGGATATTAAACATACACCTTCCAGTCGACCTCAGATGATATAATGAGGTTCCGGAAGCTACAGACATCCACCGTTCTTCTGTTCTGATTAGTACCACTAGCCTTGCTAGCAAACCTGGCTAGTTTTAAAATATTGTACAAAGCTTTATTAGAAGCATATCAACCTGCTTTATTAATGTAATATGAAGTTTAACATTACTGTTTGGTAACTTGGTGGGAACATGACTAATTCCACAAGAAATTTAGGTGCTTGGGTGCAGTTTGTTATGTTGAAACACTTTATTTTAGGAAGTTACTAGCAAACCTGGCTCAAACTCAAACCCTCGTTTTTAGCATAGGTAGCTAGGAAATTATGTCATGTGATAACTTTTGAGATACACTATGGCTGTGTACTAAAAATCGCACAGCTTTCATATGGAAATTCTTAATAAACATTAAATGTTTGTTTATCTGTTCTCTAAGTCTAGCTAACTAGCAACAGCTCTCTACAAACAAATTAGCAAAAGAAAAAAAAAAGAAATCTGTGTTAAATTAGCTTGTAAAAGTATTAAATAGATTTAGCTAACCTGTTAGATTAATATGGAAGTATAATAGTGCCAAAATTCCTCAAAGCAAAATCGCAGGTTGAATTACATGAACTAAAAAAAAAAACTTGGTTGCGTTAAAAATGTTTGATTTTTTTTTTTTAAGTGTAAACACCTGAAAGTGTTATTACCTGAATTTTGTCAACCTAAATTTTAGCGACCTGAATTTGTAAGACTGAAAAATAATGAAGATTGTATTTTTAACACTTGAAAAAAAAAATTTAACTGCAATTTAACAAGTTAAATTTAACTTGAATATTTTTGCTTTGAATTTTAAATACTTGAATTATATTTTCATTTGAAATATACAACAACAATAAATTGTAGTGGCAAAAATGTCAAACATTGTAAAGCTCTAAGGATTTTTTCAATTCAGATCAAATTGCAATGCAAAAACATTCAAACATTTTTATTGCAACAAGTTTATTTCGGTTCATGTAATTCAACCTGCTATTTTGCTTTGAGGAATTTTGGCACTTATTATACTTCCATAGATTAACACATTAATCCAAATCCAGAGAGAAATAAATGAATGTGAATGAATGACCCAGACAAATAAACTATATTTATATAAACAATGTCATAGTAATAAAACAAAATATGTTGCAAAAAATAAACACTGAAAATAGCTTCAATGTTTCTAGGGATCCAGGACAACATGTGGTACTGCGACTGCCGCATATCCAAACTTATCGAAATATCCAAAATGGCAGAAGGTCCTGTGGTACTTATGGACCAGTTGGTGACCTGCAGCGGCCCGGAGAACCTGGCTGCGGTTCTGTTTAAACGAGCAGAACTGGATCAGTGCGTCAAACCAACAGTGATGACTTCAGCCACGAAAATCACATCTTCCCTCAGCAGTAATGTGCTCCTGCGCTGTGATGCTACGGGTTACCCGACCCCGACCCTGCTGTGGAGCCGAGAGGACGGATCAGCGCTCAGAAGCCCAGGTACTAGTCAGCTCTGGAACCCAAGTCCAGGCTGAAATTAAAAGAGTAACACGCTAGTGGGAGGAGTTGAACATACTGTATGTTGGACCAATTTTGGAGTCAGCTTTTAAAGTTATAAGACTTTAATACATTTTTATTCAACTTGACGAATAGTTGCCTTTGGCCAATAACAGTTGATCACAGTGGTCAACAGTCATAAAATTTGGCACCTTTTTAGAGAAATTCCTTGACATCTGTTCAAAAATCTTTACTGCCATCAACATCATTAAGATGACAATTGAATATTTCTACATGGTTTTGAGGGTGCATTCTATAAAAAGGTCCATGTGAAAATTCTTATGCAATTCATAAATGTATGGCAAAGAAAAGCTTACATATAATAAAACCTTGGCAACCAATCATTTTCAAAACAAAATGCTAATCATTTGTTCCTGGGTAGCATGGGATTATTGGAGTTTGTGTATAATATATATATATATATATATATATATTATTTTTTTTTTTTTTTTTCTTTTGCCTGATTAGTTGTGCAGGAATCCCCAGGTGAAGGTGTTCAATGGTCCATCCTTAGTCTTCAGGGAATCACATTAAAGGACAAAGGTGTTTATCGCTGCAAGGCAAAGAACGTTGCTGGAAGTTCAGAAGCCACCATCACGCTATCTTTAGCTGGGATGGACCTCACAACTCCATCTCCTCCCTTCAACATATCTTCTTCTGCTGTTACAGAAGCCATTAACTCGATCACCATCACTTCCTCCACCACCACCACCACCACCACCACAACCAAGCCATCTCTGACTACATCGCCATTTATAGCGAGCAAGCTGAACTTAGGCCCAGGTGGAGGCATCCAGAGATCTCCACCGGATGAAAATATATACCGGATGGAGCAGAGCAAAATCAGCATCAAGAATAAATCTAGGAAGAAAAGCATCTCATACGTCAAAGATGTTGAGGTGGTTGAGGAAACAGAAGACAGTGCAGTAGTGACATGGATGAGTGAGGGGTTTCCGAGTGAATCACCCATGTCAGTGGTGTACTTTCCGTACAATGCAGAGGAGATAAAGGAGACCGTGGACACTGAGGTTGGAAATGGTAAGCTTCTCCTCGAGAACCTGTTTCCGAACCAGATGTACACAGTGTGCTTGGTTCCCCAAACTGGAAAGGAGCAATGTGTGAATTTTATCACTATGAATACCATTACAGATGTTGGACCAAACAGGTGGCTGTTAATCGTTAGTGGTATCACTTGTGTTTTTGCGCTTCCTCTCATTGGTCTCTTTCTCTACAAGATTTCCCTGCTGTACTGTCAGAGGAGTAGCAGGAACACAGAAGTGGATCACGACCTTTCCAAAGAGACTTACGTGAAATTTGAGGCTCTCGCTATGCAGCAGGGGATGCTGAACGGACAGGCGAGCGAACTCTGGACTCGGCGGCTGACGCAGGAATCAGAGAGGATGCTCCTTTGCTCACGTTCAAGTATAGACTCACAAATGACCTACAAAAGTGATAATTCACGATCTGAGTACCTTTGCTAGCCCTCAATAAGCAAAATGAACCAGGAACAGGATTGACTTCTTGCTTTGTGAGCCAATGAAACGGAGCATAATGAAGTGGGCAGGACTGCGGTGGGTTTTGTCCTTTTTTTTTTTTTTTTTTTTGATTGGTGTACGTGCTGTAGCACTAGGGTTTTTTCGGGGGTAAAATTCTTTGGTTTTTGTTGTTGGTGATGCCTAATAGAAGCAAAGGCACCTCTGTGTACGTGTAGTAGCACATCCTAAAGAAATACTATCTTTGGAAAAATAACTTTGGAAAAGAAAAGCAAGAGAACCTTTAAAATGTTTTTTGTTTGGTATTATTTAAGAGTGAAGCTTTCTGAGTTAAACAGATTCCAGAGTGGATGATCGTAATTGTACTGTATATCAAAAAGTTCCAAGTACAAAGTACGGAAAGTATGATCTCTTAAGGAACATTTGAAGAACCCTTTTTGGTTTTTTTTAATAAAATAACCTAAATTTTTAATACCTGGCCTGATGAAAGCTATCTACTGTACAGCACCTATATATATATATATATATATATATATATATATATATATATATATATATATATTTAAAAAAAAAAAACTCTCTCTCTATTTTTT
This sequence comes from Clarias magur, assembly GCA_013621035.1. Taxonomy (NCBI): domain Eukaryota; kingdom Metazoa; phylum Chordata; class Actinopteri; order Siluriformes; family Clariidae; genus Clarias; species Clarias magur. The sequence goes on along the minus strand of QNUK01000183.1, from coordinate 515,383 downwards.
TTTAGGGTGTTTTACTACAAAGAACATTTCTATTTAGGAAACATAATTCTATTAAAAAAATACTTCAGAATAGAAAACTTTTAGGGATAAAATAACATATATACAAAACATGTTCTAGATGGAAGTATTTCTTAACACTTATTCTAATGTGGTTTAACGTATCTATTAAAGATTTAGCCAAGGTACCTAAAAAGGTTTCCCTAAAGGATCTAAATTACTTTCAGATGCAGTTTTAATTGTACGTTCAAAGTTTAGTGCTTTATACTGGCCATTTTACTTGCTAATGAGTTAATTTCCAAGTGTGTGATCTTCTAGATCTGTACTACTTAATTTAATGTATTTATATAAGTGTGTGAGTTTTGCTAACCTGCATTTATTTGTGGGGGCTTTAAAAAAGGTTAATTGATTGCAACAATCTTTTTTTTCTGTTTTTTTTTTTCTTCTTCTGATTTTTACTCAAACACATCACTCTCCTATATTTGGCTTGACTACATCTGCACACTTTAACATGATAGGCTCTTATATTTGATGACACCATAACTCCTTTCTGTCAATTGGTTTATCTCATTTGTTTCTTCCCAGACAATTACAGGCCCAATTAAAATAAATAAATAATAAACAGTACAGTACTATTGTTTGCTGAAGTGTTTAAAAACATGAAATGTAAAACTATTGTTTATAAAAAAAAAAAATAGTAAATGTGATGTAAAAATGACACAAGTCACAGTAAAAAACAAAGTGAAAAAAAAAGAAATATCATTGTAATATCAATATTTATTTTAAGTAAATTTTTTTTCATTAATTATAATAAAATGTTTATATTTTATGTTTCAGATGCATACATTTTCTAAATGGTTTTACATTTATTTGAATTTAAATCTAAAATATTCAAATAAAGGGGGGAAACTATGCAGAACGCAAACTTCTCTTTAGTTTTTGGTTAATTTTGTTAATTCTGGGGTCATTGGGAATATAGGGATGCTGATGTGTCTGTTACATGTGTGTGTGTGTGTGTGTGTGTGTGTGTGTGTGTGTGTGTGTGTGTGTGTGTGTGTGTGTGTCCACACGAGGCATTTTTATTCGTCCCTCAGCAGTAACAGTGAAGTTGTTGTGGGTAACAATAATGTAGTCAGATGACTGCATTAACAACAACAACAACAACAGTTTGACTCAGGGTCCAACCATATGACCCCGAATAACACTCACACACAAACACACACACACACACACACACACACACACACACAGTTTTGTGCATTTTGAGTACACATTTGGACTTTAACTGCGGAAGCAAAAGAGCATGCGTTAAATATGAAAACACGGAGAGCATCGGACCTCGGAATGTGTCACATTCACCACGGGGCTGTCAGGAATTTCATACTTTGCTTCCAAAACAGCCAGAGGACACACAGAACAGCGTGAGGGGAGTGACTGAGAGCATAGTGTTGAGTGTGTAGATGTCTTGTCCTGACTCCCGTGGCATTTTCTTTCGATTCTCTCCAGTACAGAGATGTAAAATGTAAATTCTCGGTTAGGTCACTATAGACTCGTCCCATGTCCCCTCTGATATTTACACTCTCCTGACCCTTGGGCAGAGGACATGTCTGGAGGTCGGGGCCTGGCGTTTGTTCCTGGGGAGGACGAATGATCTCAGAGGCACATAAACCCCAAAGCAGGATTATGTTTTCTTGGAGATTAGCAGCTATTTTGCACCTGATATTCTGGGTGGAGAACAGCCAAGCTGTTATTTCCACATCATGCTGGAGCTGTACAGGTGAGTAAAATATAGGCCTTTAGCTTCAAGTTAAATCAATCAGTCATTCATAAATATAAAGAATTTTACGGTCAAATATTGGTTAACAGACGTCCTACTGGTCTGAATTCTGTTAAGGTTTTCTTTCATGTCATCTCGGAGGTTTCCTCACACCATCACCTCTGGGATCACAATCTAGGAATCTGGAATGATCTTTAACTGCTTTGTGTCTCTGTAAAATTAAAACATTACACTAATTTTAAAAAGTGACAATTATTAACATAAGGATTTCTACTTTAAACTTGATATTATTCAAGAATCAGTACAGATTGACTAAAACTGTTTAAAAAATAATAACTGATTTCTAATAATAACTGATTAGTAACACATGTACAGTATTGTTCAATTAATCCGGAAACAGTGAATCTACGTATGAAATATACAGTAGCTGTATATCAGAGTTCTACTTCTAGTTTCTGGTTATGTAAACCAACTAAAATACATGCATTTTATGTTTTGGTTCAGGACGTGACAAATATTAATACATAGATAAAGTAATGCAATGTTGAATAAAGACACATTTATGTTAAATAACATTAAAAAGTTACTTATAGCGAAACACATGAGAAGTTTAACATGCCACAGACTTGCTTTTTAAGTACCGCAAGGGATGAGACAAGCGTTGCTAGGCAACTGGGAAATGCACACTATTAGCTAGCAAGTCTTTTAAACACATTTGTGTAGGCACAGTGACAATAAAACATACATAAAACTATAGAGAAGATCAACATTTTCCTCAAATCTGTTGTTAGAATGCTAAGAAAACATTCCATATGACTAAAACTCCCCTGATTTCATTTAGCATAGCGTTAATGGAAATATCATTGTATTTTTGATGAATGTCAGTGTTTTGACATGACTAGTGACATATCAGAAGAAAAAAAAAGAAAAAAAAATTGTACAAAAGAAAACATAAGAGCAGCGTGTACAGATCTACAACTCATACTGCCTCAGCTCATACTGGAGCTAATAGTTTAGCCATTTACTGTAGCTTTAGAAGATGTCAACGCAATATGGCACAATCTTAAGCTAGTATTGTTTTTTGGTAGGTGCAGCGACAATGAAGCCAACATAAATCTGCTAGAAACATTAACATTTACCTCAGCCATAATTAGTAAATATATTTAGCAAAAGGCTAGCAATACAGGCTGCACGGTGGCTTAGTGGTTATCACTGCAGCCTCGCTCCTCCAGGGTCCGGGTTTTCAATTCCAGTTTCCTCCGGGTACTCTGGTTTCCTCCTAAAGTCCAAAGACATGCAGATTAGACTAATTGGCATTCCCAAACTGCCCATAGTGTAAGAATGAGTGTGTATCATATTAGTAGTGTGTATATTTATGTGCCCTGTGATGGATCGACAACCCCATCCAGGGTGTACCCCGCCTCGTGCCCAAAGTCTTCTGGGTTAGACTCCAGACCCTCCGCCACCCTGTATACAGGATACAGTGGTATAGATGATGAGTGAGTGACTCAATATGTGGTTTGTAGCAATGAGAAATATTAAATCACTGTAATATTATTTGAAGATTCCTCAGGTGGTGGAGATGGTCACAGTTGCAGATGAGGTTTATTAAATTCGGACAAAAACTGTCAGAAATTCAGAAGATCAAGCAAAGTCAATAAGCAGATTAGCAAGAACCCTAACAAAAGGTTTGCTAAGTCAGGCAGTGATGTGCTGAGCGTTAGATAGACAGACAGACAGACAGACAGACAGATAGAGAGACAGAAAGACAGACAGAGAGACAGACAGACAGATACAGTAGGCATATGAGCATATGTTATATGTTAGTTGGGACTGTAGTCCACGGCAGCCATATTTGTAGGTTGCAGTGTGTTAAGGTAATACATATTCTAGCAATTTAGCTAGCACTAGTGTTGCTCAAAGAAAGACAACGTGGACACGAATAGCAGAATTAATCTGACACGGTGGTAGATTACTAAAAAAAAAATTGTACTAATTACACTTAGCATAATGGTAACAGAAATATTAAATGTTCTGAAATCGATATAAATAAAAGTAAGGTTTTGTCTGTAAATTGGTCAGAATTGACTCTTTCAATGATGTCTTATTATCTCTTAACGCTCCCAAAACCAGTTGGACAGAAATTAATGAAACTTTCACAGTCGTTTGGTATCTACCTGAAAGTTTAAATGACGCATTGAACAGTTATGTATGCTTTAACCTTTTAACAAATTCTTAAAACTGTTTTCCTGACTTTGATGGGTATGTATGCTAGTGTTGTATAAACTTGTATGGTGCCTGGTGAATGTCTGTTCAGAATATGTGTGATAGATAGATAGATGGATAGATAGATAGATAGATAATACTAAATGTTCTGATAAATAATACTAAATGATCTACTGTATCACAGTAATCTGCACAGTAAAGCCAATCAAACAGCGGCAGATGTACTGAATGATTCTAAATGCTTCTTTCTTCAACCTGTTAAACATCGTGTTGTACATGAACTGTATGTTCTCAGTTCTATCGCTCCAGCCTCTCAGCACTTCTCTAACCCTGAGTTCAGCCCAGAAAGCTTACAGGGCTTGCTCAGGAAACTGCGGCTTTTCTTCCTCATGCAGGAGTGAGCGCTGGCTGTGAGCTTCAGCCCATTACAGCGAGAAGCAGCGTGTCGCTGAGCAACAGTAGTTCGGTCTGAATGCTTTTTCAGGAAAAATACTGTGATACAAAATCTCTATCACTAAAACAATGAGCGATTCGCTTACTCACCACACAGCCTTTGTTTGCTGGCGGTCCTTTTGTCTTTTAACACAAAGCGGCACCTTAATTTTAGTGGATTATTGGTGAAGTGCGAGACTGTAGGCTGTAGGCCTCAGGATGAAAAAAAGACAGATGCTTGTAAACATTTAGATGAGCAAAATGAAAGCAGCCTAGAAGCTTTTATTCATCATGTTGGAATAAAAACTAGAAGTTTTTCTGCCTCAAGACAAAAAAGAGTAGATGCTTGTAGACCTTAAGATGAGAAACCTGCAGGGGTGTAGATTTCAGGATGAAAAGACAAGCTTGTGACTTCTGGATTTTTGTATATTATTCATTTTCTTTTTCAGCGCTTCTTGTTGATACTTTGCACAGAGTGATCTTATCTTCTGATCTTTGTGTACTTTTAAATGGAAGTTGTAATAGTTTGTGAGCCACAGCTCTGACTCTTATGTTATGTTATAGGGTTTTAACTTCATAAAATGTTAGACACTAGGAACTCGTAATTACCACAATAAATAGAAATAATTCATTTAGATTTGTAATCTCATTTATAAATGCTTTGCTTATCTTTATTGGATTTGATGTAATAAACATAATGTTCACTTTATTATGAGTACTGTAACTTTCAGCATTTTTAATGAAGTAACACTGTTACGGTTTTTTTGTAAAGATCCCGAGCCGTATCTGCTCGTTGGCCTCAGAAATGTCATTCTCAGGACCAACCTGGAGGGCGGCGATCAAAAAAGGCTCACATCTGGCGTAGGACACGCAGTACTGATGGACTTCAACTACAGGGAAGGAAGAGTGTATTGGGTTAACACACACACAGGTATCCTGAGTCGGGCCAACTTGGATGGGACACACGCTCAGGTGAAATCAAATTATATAATACAGAGATATGAACTTTTCTTAAGAATTTGTGTGATTGATATTTCTTTCAAGTTAAGATGTGAATGCAAAAAGTTACCAAACTATTAAATCAGGAAATATAGTGAAGTATAGTATATATACTGTGCCACTTCTCATCTAAAATAAGCTCTCTGGAATGTGACATGTGTCATTTGAAGGTTGTGTGAACATAAATTAATTGGTGTAAATTCAATAAATGAAGGTTGCAATGTCGTGCTGGGGTCATTAATTTAACCCTCTCTTAAAGGCATTTAATCCACATTTGAATTTTAACTTTCAGTTAAAACGGTCCTTTTCTGGAGCCTTGAGCTTGGGACAGGAATTTGTGGCTTCATTTACATCAAAACCATTAAAATCGATGATCAATAAAACAAACCGATCTATGTTTTAACCTTATTAGGACCTAAAAATGTCTCATTTACAGTAAAAACATATGAAATGAACAAGATGTGTTATTTTCTTTATAAGTACAGTATATGAATCCATTAGTGACATCATGTACAGTATTATGCAGCTTTAGAAATTGTATTGTGTATTATTTATTCGGCTCCTGAGAGGACTGTGTCACATCTTTCTAGAAACTTCTGCCGCTGGGGAAAGGAATCTCAGGCCTGGCTGTGGACTGGAGAGAGAACTCGGTGTACTGGAGCAGCATGAGCACAGGGACGATCTGGAGAGCAGGTACAGACGGAGACAACGTAAAGACCGTCCTGAGAGGCCTGACTGAGCCGAGCAGCCTGGTCATCGATCCGAACACACGGTAAAGCCAACAAAATCACAAATCCAGCTTCCAATCTCTTATTAGTTTTAAATCACAGCAACATTTGAATGCCGTTGATTCGTTTTCTCTGGCAGCTGCAATTAACGAGTTATCGTTTTTGCAGTAACAGCTCATACGAAGCCGTCTGAACAGCAGATGCTCCAGGATATCTTCAGCAGTGTTGCTCTGTAACAGTCAGAAATAAATCTGTATCTTTAACACAGGAGTTTACATTTCATTTTGGCTTAATAATAATATGACCAGCTATGTTTTTAAAAGAAAAAAAAAGGAAAGACAATGAAAGGAAATGTAGAGTATGTGAGAACAGGAACGAACAGATTTAACAAAAGCTCCTTAAAATTGGTTAGCACTACAAACGGCTAAAATGCATCATGTGCCATTGTTGAATAAAGAAATAATATTGATATGCTGTGCTGTGGTGAAAGAGGAATGGAATGCTCGGTAACAGGTGGTAAAGTCTGCTCGAGCACGGCATGCCATCACTGATTATTCTAGTACTTGTACAACAGCACAACACAGGCTGGTTTAATCCCGCAGGTTGAGTGAAAAGTGAAAACCACACACACTAACACACTCGCGTGTTTGCATGAACCAGCTTGTCAAACATTGAGAGCCAAAAGGTCAGGGCAAATACCACAAAGTTTGTTTAAGATCTTAAATAAATCCTAAATGGCAGAGGACAAAAAAAAAAAAAAAACCTGAGAGAGTCTGAGGCCTTGTTTCAAAATTTTGTTTGTTTTGTTATGGTTTCAAAATAACAAAAGACGTTCACCACAGCCTTGTTCCTCCATCCTCACAGGAAGTGGTAGATCTGGTGAGAATGCAGAATAATGACGGATGGAGGAGAACAGAAATAAACCCAACATTCTGTATTACAAGTCACGGTACATTTCAGCCTGAATCACAGATGATTCGTGGAGAACTAAACTTCAAGATGAGCAAATGGCTAAGAACCCTGTTAGCATTCTAGCATGATTCTAGCGAGTGTTGGAGCCGCAGACGGTAACATTTTTCCAGACACAGTTATCGTGTAGGTGTAAAATCTGCCTGTCTCGTGCAGACTGAGCTTTTTTCTGCTCACAGATGTCCACCCCGCGATCCATCAAACGCTTTGGGTTAGCAGTCGGTTTGCACTCGAGCTGCCGCACATTCCATAGCGAGTTTCACTGGGATTCTTCGGCTCTTAGAGTATGTTGTGTTTAATCCTCCTCAGAAGTGTGTGTACGAGTTCATTACAACCTGGCATGTGTTCAAGTGTATTTTGCTGGAAAAACATGGCTGCCATGTTTAAAATGTATTTATTTTTCTTCTTGCATCATGTATGATATTTTGAATTTACAGTTATAAACTGCAATTAGACATAATAGATGAAAATATTGAACTGAAAATGAATGTATTTTAACTTCTTTCTATATTAACTGTATAATTTGGCAGATTTTAAAAAGCAGCATATATTAAACAGAATTTTGTGCTAGGTCAATAAATTAAGTATACATGTGTAGCAATAAATATATGCAATTATAAAATTTAATACAGATGAAGGGAACTATAATGTGCGTGGTAATTTTATAGATGAACTAATATAATGATGAATTAAGTAATAGATTAAGTAAAAGAATAAATCTTTATATAAATTCCAAAATATGTATTACAGTTCGAAATGAATTTAGACTTCATTTAATATGGTAAGGTTTCATAACAGAAAAGAGGAAACAGAAGAGGAAACAGAAGCAACAGAAGTTCTGGTGAGGCTACAGGCTGGATACTAACACCAAGGCTAAAGCTAAAGGCCCAGAGCAGAAACACACCACATCAGGAGCCAGAACAGGTGCAACATAAGACAAAACTAAATAAACAAACTAATCAGGACTTGATGAAGAACAGGTGAAAAAATGAAACGCACATGATGGTCGTGAAGTGCATTCTGGGAAATGAAGTCTGGAACAAAAGTCAACATAAAAGTCAAAAGAAAGAAAAAACTAAAGAAATAAATAAGGGGATTTATTATTTTATGTACTCTTTTCTTTAATGTACTGGATTATCTCTGATTAATAAGTAATTTCAAGTTGCTGTTTATGTTTTATTTTTCCTACAACCATATTTAGACTAAAATATTTACTCATCCTAATAAATTAATTCATAGATCAATTAGAAAATTTATTTAATCCATTAAAAAATATTAATAGACAATAGGTGATAGATACATGACATGTAATTAATTGTTCGTTTGTTCTAGCCAAATGGGCAGAATGCACAGATAAATGTAGTCACAGGGAAAAACAAACCTGACATATGCTTTTAACTGTGTTTGTCTTAGCCAGTAAGAACAGAACTTTTATTGGTGGAGAGCAAACAAGTGATCATCTTTATTTTAAATGTAATTTAAATGACCTGTACCAAAAATGGTAATGTTGGTGATTATTATAGATATGTGTTCTGGTTATCGGCCGGTGAGATGTCCAATATCCAGCGCTCGGGTCTGACGGGAGCGCTGATCACCACGGTGCTGAAGATCCCAAGCAGAGTGCTGTGTTTGGCCACGGATGCGGTGGACAGGAAGCTGTTCTGGATTCAGTACAGTGAGAACGAATTCAGTGCTCTCGGCTCCTGTGATTATAACGGCAGCGCTGTAAATGTCATCAGCCAGAGATTAAGGTAAGACTCAGATTCTGTAACTAATCATTTAATCTGATCACATATTCAGGTCAGAATGTCTGAGTCCAATCACAAGAACTGTTCATGAAGAAGAAGATAATCACATTCTACACCACAATTCTATAATGTAAAAATTAATAGATAAATAGATAAAAACAGTAAATTATACTTCAATTCAAAAGTTTATTCTAAATTGAATGTTTTAATTGCTTGATCAATATCTTTTATATACACCAATAGAGAAAAAGCAAGAACTATAAATTAAACTCCCAAATTCTTTTTTTTTTTACTTTATAAACGTAATTAACTGTTTGTCCATGTAAGAAAATGCTTAATGAAATCTGTAATTATTGTGATTTTATTTAATGGAATAACATTTTTACATATATTTGTTATGTTATAAATAAATCAGAAACTCAATCTAAAACTCAGAAAATCAGAAACTAAAATAAATAATTAAACTTTACAAAGGCTTTATCTGATGTTATTGTAAGTATTTTTTTAATGTTTTTGATAAATTAATAAATGTAACAAAAACAGCTGTGCATCAACTATGATATCCTGATTGTGTTCACAAATAAATTCTACATGACTCGATCATGATGGAACTTCCTGTTAGCACTGATTCATTTTAAAAGTGACCCATTGCTAATATTTAAGATTAGCCACTGTACAGTTTAAATTTAACCATCCACTTTTCCTAATAATTTACTGACACTTCAGAGAGAAATGTTGATCTTGAATTTACTTTCAGTATGGCTTTTTCTGATCTCTTTAAAAGGACTTTTAACTATCTAAAAGATGTTTAGCGGCTGTTTAGCTAGCTTAAGTCATTCCCTAATGCCTTGCATCAATATTGCCCAGTTGCCAGGCAAAAGCATTCTCACAGTTTACATAAACATGCAAATTCCACGTGAATACATACTCAGACTTTTTTTTTTTTACTCTAATGTTTTGGTAAATGCTAAGTTTCTCCATAAGGATCCATAAACCCTGGCAGTACACAAGAATCTATTCATAAGTAATTGTCATTATTCATGGTCCGTCTTTTCCTTTACATAGTACCATTTTTATTTTGCCTTCGCTCTGCCTTAGTGCTTCACAGTTATGCTGTTGCTAATGATGTCACTGTGGAACCTGGGCTTAACTCTCCTCTTAAATTCCAGCAGAACTAATTCTCCTAAGATGTCGCTTTTCTCGGATTACGTCTACGTGACGGACTCTGCGACACAGAGCGTGATGAGAGTTAACAGGCACACGGGGGAACCTTCGGAGAACATGAGCTCCAAAATGTTCCCGAGCGTTCCTGTCGATGTTAAAGTCATCCATCCCTCCAATCAGCCTGCTGTGGAAACTCTCGGTTAGTGACAAAACGTCTCACTTTTATTTTTACTTAATCAATGCTTAGATCAGCTTTACAGCCAACGTGAAAGTGTTTGGGTAAAAAGAGATTACTTTTAACGGTTTTAATAAACTCTTTCAAGTCAATCAGAATCTAATATTC